>JAODKN010000027.1:2846463-2867440 GCA_026774425.1 Petrocephalus zakoni
CGCGCATGTCGTCACTTCCGGCCTCGAGGCTCGTCATTTGACTCGTATCCCGACCTCCAGAGGTAAAAGGAACGCACAAAAAATGCCTGTCTTTGTTCAGTTCCCCAGTCTGTTGCTGTAGGTGTCACTCTGCCTATCTGTAGTTATGGTTATTTCTTAGTCTTGCTCCCAGTTTTCATAAGGTGTTCTTTTATGGTTTCTTTTAGCTTGTTCTTTATTTTCCTGTTTTTATTATTAGTGCTTTTCCCCAGTTTGTTTAAAAAAAAAAACCTTTGTCTTCTGAGCTGCTCTGTCATATTTTCTCTGCCTGTGCCTTGCCCAACCGTAACATTCTTACATTTACTGTCCTTTCTTAAATTGTTATAGTAGCTTCTGACAGGAAACAATATCTGTGGGCAATGTTTCATATAAATCCCACCAATTCCTGTCTGACATAAATACCAGAATATACCACTAAAAATATCTCCTGTTCTGACAGCTCACTCTGTGAACACAATGGTAACCAAGTAGCCGTGCTGAAATGTGTCGAAGCTGTTTAGCACTTGATATAAAATGTAAGACTAAGCTTTAGACATGCAGTTTCCACATGTAGACATTGTACACCAATAAGGTCTGATGTTAACCCTAACTACAATGAATCCATCAGCTCTCATGCACCAAAACAATAGGATACCAATCATAGCTGAATGAGGTCATTCTGTCTATCACAGTAAATGTGTGGGGGAGAGTCCTGATGATAATCAATGATGAGAAGTTCAGAGCACATTAAAGCAGGCACTTTCTAGAATATAAGTATTTCCAGGCCCTAACCACAACAGTGGACACATAAGTTCAAAATGATAGCAAACGTTCCTGTGTTGTCCTCAAGTAAACTTTGATCTTTCAAAGATGATTGTCAGGAGAATTTTTTTTTTCAGGAATACTTGGGTGCATTTAAACACTGTTTAGATATTCCCTTAACCTAAGGCAGCAGGTTCTGTAATGATTAAGGAGACAAAGATGTAACCTTAAGGAGAAGAAAGATTGCTGATTTATGCCCCCGGTGGATGTCTGGTAATATATTCTTAAATATTAATTGAAGAGCAATTATCCAAAACTCACTCAGTGTATTTTTTGTTTTTCTGACAAGACTACCAATAATCTGAAGCCTGGCTTCCTCATCATATTTTACAAACCAAAATTTACTCAATCCTTCCGTAATCCAACAAAGAACTTTTGGTAAATTTCAAAAACTCTTATCTTATTGAATACATAAGTTTGCTCTGTGGTTGCACCAGTGAAAAAACCTTTGTGCAACTAAAAGTTGCTTTGGTTAAAAGTGAGTCATAATTAGTATGTGTTCCCCTTGCCTATATCTGGAGTTCAGACATCCTTTGCCCATAACTGCATTATCTAGCATAGGCATGCACTGAACCTGGATCCAGCCTCAGGAAGTAGAGGTATCAGCTGAGAGAGCCAAACAATATTTAACTCATTTTCGGTTGGATGTGAATATATATGTGCATTTACACAAGAATGATTACCTGTATTTACCTGTTGACATGTTTTGGAGCATTTCTGTTTTAAATCATGCATTTTTAAATGCGGATTAAATCCTTATGCAAATTACCAGGATGTCACTCAGCAGCCACCTGCACTACAGGAAGGAAACCAGATGTAAACAAAACAAGAGGACAGACTACAGAAACTCGAAATTAGCCACAATCCTGCAAGTTTGCAGCTACACACTGTGCTACCATATAATGTTCAAAATAAAACTGGTTGTGTTACAAAAATATATCTGCCAGACAGAAAGTAATATGCAATGCACAGTGAAAGGAATAAAGTTGAAAGGCACTAATAATAAAAATTAAGCATGAACCAGGGTTCGAATTACGAGGGAGCTCTAAAACTGGGCCTGCTCCACCCAGCCAAGATGGGGAAGTATTTTTTAATATGTAATTGCCCCCCCCAAAAAATCTTCCTGGGCCACCCTGGTACCAAGAGCTGGAGCCAGGCCTGATAGTATAATATAAGCATGTCAGTGTTGTGTGTTTATCGCTCATTACATTTTCCAAATATTTGTGCCCACTAATTAACATAATTCTGTCTATTCCTGCTGTGGCCATCCATACGTGGCGGCACTGCCCTCGAATTACTACATTAGCCTAGCCACCTGAACTAAGCCACCAGATTTTCAAGTGGGCGCAGTTTTTGGATGGAATTCGTTACTTGAGAAGACCGGCTGGGGGTGAATCTCAATATGCGTACTTGACTGTACTGGTGTTCCCTTTTGTCATCTTCCATTGCCAATGACCAGTTCCAATACTAAGATAGCAAGAGCAGAGGAAGGTAAATATACCCATATGTTGTTGCTCCGCCCCAAATATCAAGGATATACCGGCCAAAGGAGACCAATCCCATGTTTCATTGCGCACGAAGTTTATTCTTGGAAGGCAAGGAAGCAATACCGGTCTTGCAAAGACCACAGGTACGACCTTTGCGTTTTTGGTATCGAGATTCACCCCAGGACATGTTATAGGTTGGGGGACATACACGTTAATTGCTGCACCACACAAGGAAACACCTCGGGATCCCAGTTGGCGACCCTTCCTCCTGCAGACTGATATGCAGTCCAGTCCAACCCCCCGAAAATGGCCTTCTACCTGCCGCAGCCAGGTGTTACGTGGGCACCCCCTTAGTCTGGTCCAGCTGCACGTGCCCTCAGCAGTGAAGATCCTGCGAACCGGATCACCCTCAGTGAATCGCGTAACTGACGCTCTCTCACAATGCATCTATAAAGTGCCAAATTCGGGACTCGCTTGTTCGACACGAAGTCAAAACAAACAGCGATTTTTATTCAGTATTCCGGGGCGGTTTATGGATAGAATGTCAAAACGGAAACAACCCTGCCGAAGCGATATAGTGATGGACTGAGGGAGCGAGAGCAGCAGACAGCTGTTTTATTTCGCCGTGGTTAAAAACAAGCCAGCTAAATAATGCTTAGCTTTTTTGTTCAAGTGATGTCAGTGTATGATAAGCAGAAAGATGATACCCGTGTCCCTCTGGTTTGTTTATTGTTTGCTCCGGTTAGGCTATTAAACTTTTTGTGTGATTAGTATGCCGTTATTGTGCCTATATGGCACTTTACTGACGGTAGTAACTGCCTGCAGTAGAAATAGCACAATGTTTTTCGCAGTAACCCTGTTACTGACCGGCGCATGTATGCCTCCCTCGAAATCCAGTGTAATTCGAAACCCTGTTATAAACCAAGAAATTTTCTCTGTTCAGAGAAAAATGTTAGTTACTAGTGGCATACACTTGACCAGGGTGACCAGAGCTGGACTGGCCGTCTGGCAAACTGGGACTTAGTATACTTACCAAATGGCATCGTCGCGGGCTCCCACACTCACCACAATGTAGCGTTGGATTGTATACAGCTTGATAGTTCAGACATGTCTGCCTATAAAGGGCAGTACTTTGAGATCTCAGTCGCCCCAGTGTAGACTGTGTCGTATACAATATGGCCATGTTTTATATTTTCGCTTTCCGGCCGCGTCCTTGGCAGCTAAGGCCGCTGCCACGGGCAGGAGCCGCCGGTTCGCTTCCCGCCTAGACTGAGGGCGAGCACGCGCCGCGCGCGCAGGAGCCGCCGGTTCGCTTCGCGCCTAGACTGAGGGTGAGCACGCGCCGCGCGCGCAGGAGCCGCCGGTTCGCTTCGCGCCTAGACTGAGGGTGAGCACGCGCCGCGCGCGCAGGAGCCGCCGGTTCGCTTCGCGCCTAGACTGAGGGTGAGCACGCGCCGCGCGCGCAGGAGCCGCCGGTTCGCTTCGCGCCTAGACTGAGGGTGAGCACGCGCCGCGCGCGCAGCCCTCTCTTTCATTCATTATACGTTTATTAAAATCTGTTAAATCAGCTGTCTTTGGGTGTCAGTAGTGAGAAAGAGCTAGGTTAAACCGGAACGAGTACTTGTTTTAACAGAAGCCTTACTTTACCAGTCTATTTTGAAATGAAACGTTTTTGTTTTAAATGAGCCCACAATAAAACACATAAAAATGACAAAAATAAAACGTTATGAATTGAATTTGGTTGATTCATTAATTTTTCCTGTAAATGTATTCCCTACATGCTTATGCTTGTATGCCTATAGCTTGATTTACAATGATGTTCTTTCGGGTACGATGTGGATTTAACTCAGTCATCCTTTAATTTTTATTGGGAAAAAGTGTTACAGAGATATGTATAAAATGTGATCGACAAATATAATAATATTGCCCAAGTGGCTTAATTAGTTAATAATTTGAGTGATATTTTATTATAGGAACGCAGTTTTAATAGTGTTATCTTATTCTTCACCACTAGGTGGGAGCAATGTTGCAGAATTATGCATAAATGCATCCAGAGTAAGCGCGTTTGTGGACCAGAATCCGTATACAGCAAGTGACATTTAAAGAGTGATTTGGTTAACTATTTCTTATAAAATTTTATGATAACTTTTTGCAACATAATTGATTACAAATGTGTATAATAATTTAGGAAAATACTCGCAATGTATCAGTTTGCAGGCAAAACAGAAAAAATCTGGTCATATGCTGATTTCTGTAAAATATTTAAATTTCCTGAAAAGTACACAATCATAAAGCAGGATTGTCCAATGATGCTACTTTTGTAAACCATAATGTGTAATATGGCTGTACAAAAAGTAACCTCACAACATCCAATAACCTATATATAACCTATGGGGAATTTGAATTCCACCTATAGGTAACATCGTAAAGAAACTTGAACTGCAAAGCACCCTATACACTGGAATCTAGAGGTGTTGATAATATTTTTGTTTTCGTTAGATTTTTTATAAATATACCACACGACTCATAATTGGCTCCAAAAAATTTAAATTAGACCACCGAATTACCGTTACCGGGACGTCATGTTTACCAGTAGTTAAACAGACACAAGCAAAATATCAAACCATAAAACATATATATTTTAAAAGCCGCTCACAACGCCAATGTCTAGTTCTGGACAGTATAAGGTTGCCCTCTAGTGGTCAGCGCTGGTACAGTGGTCTCACGAAAGGGTATTTCTCAGGGTGGCTACCTCACGATGAAGTTCGGGCGCTTGACTAGCGTGCGGCCAGCTACGTCTGTGAGTGCCCTGTGATGGACTGGCATCGCGGTCACAGTTAGGGTTGCCACCTTAAGCCAGATGGGTGGCGCTATTGCACAATGACCAAGTTTCTTGTATTCTGAAAAATTTAAATATTTCGAAATGTCTGTCATATTGCATTGTGTGCGATTAAATACTTTGTATAGCCAAAAATTATTAATGCATTTAATTTCATGTTGAAGTGCGAAGGAATGTCTTCCTTTCATCCAAAAGCCACTACTTAGTTGATGTCTGTGTTCGTGATATCTGATAACAGGTGAGGGCATTAATGAAACATAGGTTACAAGGCAGTGTATCCAAATGTGGATTAAGTTACAATTTTGATGTAAAACTACCAGAAGGGCCAGCATTCCTAAATTAAAACTAAAAGCAAAGCTAAAACCAGTCTGGGAGCATTCCCTGCCACCACTTGCAATCGGTTGGTGTTTCACTGCAGCTGTTGCCCAGTGAAATGGCCAGTGTTGATCACTACATTAGTTCCGAGGCATATTAAGTCACTGAACTAGGATTAAAAGCTGAATGCTTTGCGGATTCCCAGACATAGGTCATTTTAAGACCTTTAAAGCAAATCTCACACTCAAGGAGGAACACAGAGCCATGGTTAAACAGTCACCACTGTACTTCCCAAAACATAGAAAAAAATAAATTAACTCCACTCCAGAATTGTTTTAGGATGAAAATATAAAATCCACGTTCTCTTTATTTATTCTATATAGATGTACACCACTTGAGAATCGGATAAAAGCACACAAAGGCTAATGTATGAAGATTCTTGTCACAGACAGCAATGTGGGAACAAATTTTGAATTACAAACTGATAAAAATATTAGACTTTAACTTTTAACATTTCTAATGCAGATAGTTACAGGCACAGGTAAACATCTGTGCCACAATAATGTCTTATTCTGTACATAGGACCATTTTGTACAAAATATGAAATCTACTGTTTAATAGATATAACACTACATAAAACAAAGTACATTATATGTACAATATTGAATGAAGCCATTTAGTACAGGTCTCATACTAAAGGACACTTGTCATGTTTTTTTTTTTGAAAAGCAGATGTAAAAGCACAACCTTCAATGTAAGCTAAAGTAAAATGATTGGGGGATAAACAAGATAAACAACTTTCTCCAATATGTATTCAGTCATAGATTTATACAATGTTTGTAGCAAAGGTTAATCCTGATCAAATTGATTCCAATCCGTTTGCATTTTTCAGAGACAGGGCAATTGCTGGTAGATGTAAAATGTAACATGGCATTTTCATTGATAGGTTTGATTCAACCAAATATGAATACACTTGGTTGAGTGGGATGTGAGGAAAGTCATACAAACTTCAATAACACCTCACACAAACACCCAGGCTAAAAATAAAAAATAAACTGCCTGACAAAGATGTAAGTTCAAACCATGCTATGCAGAGATAACAGCTCCAGGACACGGTTAAGGGGGAGAACCACCAAACTCTCCTCACTTTGGGGATGGTGGGGGTGGTGGGTAGCATGGCATGCTATTCTGGAATTAATTTGTAAGTAAACAATTGGCTCCAAATGTAAAAGACATCTACACATAAAGCACTGCTTCACTTGGGATTCAGAAGAAAAAAAAAAAAATCTTCAGATTTAACAGGAAGTGCTTCGGTAGCTCAGTAGGGTATTTTGCAGAGTTTTTTTTCCCCACAAGGGCTTAATCCGCATTTAGAAATGCATGATTTAAAACAGGAATGCTCCAAAACATGTCAACAAATGAGTATGTACAGGTAATTGTTTCTGTGTAAATGCATGTCTATATTCACACCCAACCAAAAACTAGTTAAATATGGTTTGGCTTTCACAGCTGATACCTCTGCTTTAGGCCAGTAAAGTCCCACTGTCTGTCCAAAGGCACTATAAGAGATCTTTCAAGTGAAGGGCAGCTCCACACCTCACTATTGTATTAAGAGTAACAGTCCATTGATCTGACATGGTCCAAAAGCGGAGACTTGGGAACTCAGCGGAGAACCTGCTCTTCATCAATGCTGAGCGCAATACCCTCTCCCCAAAAACTAGATGAGCCTCCACTTTGAGTGGAAATACCTTAAAGGTTATGTTTCCCAGGGGAGTTTTGGGAAAGGAGGAGAAAACGACACTCAGCGTACACACCGTTTAATATGTTGGACAGCATACGTAACTCCTGTATGCCTACCCAGCAGTTGGTGCGGCTCCTCCAGAGCTGATTGCAGGTGCAATCCAGTTGTTACAGGTAAGGTGCCTGGAGGAGGCTGACTGGCCACCCGTGGAGTTAGCGTGTGCACCCAAGCAATAAAACTGAAGGATAGCAACAACAATTATACTAGAAATGGCCACTGGAATGTACTGAGATCAGCAGTAAGGGTTACGCTGCACACAGGGTGAAGGTGATGAGGTCTGTAGCTCCATCTGCGGTCACAGTTATGCTTAAAGCCTACCTCCTTAACGCAACCATGGTCAGAAAAGACCCTCATGCAAGCAATGATCAGATTCACCAGTTTAAAAACGACTAATGCAACGCCTGCCGCAGAGTCCTGGTGCTCTTTCCTTGGGACGCACGTACTGTTTGAACCTCTGTTTACATGCCGCTGGACAGACTGACAGAGAGGAGAGAAAGAAGCAGCTGGTATGGCACAAAACTGTCAAAACTGTTTGACAGAAAAATGGATCCATAAAAAGGTGTGTGTGTGGGGGGAGGGGGGGAGACACTTAATTTCAGTTTGAAACCCCGGTCTGAGGGAATTTTGGATGTGCAGTTCAGCGGGTGTCAAAATACAGGGTGTCAGAAGCCATTAGAAAAGCCCCTATTGTCCCCAGCCTACCCCCCCCCCCCATTAAAATCTCACTATAAAATACCAATGTATTCAAAACAAACGCAAAGCTTACGCTGCTGGCAGCTGTCCCTGGGTATTATGAAGATTTAAAAATAGGAAAAAAAAAGAAAGGATGGGTTTTAACTGTGGGTTTTACGTGTTTGTTCCCTTTGAAATAACGCTGCAGCAGCTGGCACACCTCTCTCGGCTACACGTCCGCCCCTCGGGGCCGCCAGGGCTCTGCAGGCCACTGGCTGACTGACTGACTCCTGCCAGAGCTTTTGTTAACAGACAATCTTTTATTTATGTTTGGAATGGACGGGGGTGGGGGTGGTTGTACAGGCATATAAAATACTAAAAAGGGGAGAGGAGAACAGAGAGTGAACAAGGACTAGCAGGACGGAACACCTGAGAAGCAGAACCCATGATGAGTGGGACGGGGAGGGAGAGAGGGCTCGGTCTTCAGTGAGGGGTATGCTGCTGCACGGTTCCTGTGTCAATACTTTAAATACGGTCGGACTCCACAGGGGTGCGGTGGCGGGGGGCACAAGGGCAGGATCAGAGCCCGTCATGGGTGGTCAGCATGTCTTCGGCGCGACGATGGCATTCCAAGGCTTTCATGGTGTAGATATCCTGAGGCAGCTCAGACTTGCGCCGCATGAGAGGCCGCTCTTTCCGCTGGTCTTTTGGAATCTAGGTTGGGGGAGGGGGCATGATGGTCAGGCCAAACGGTATGACAGCCCCCCCCCCCCCCGCGAATGAGCACACCGGCACTAAGCCCCAATCAGCATTTGCCCACATCATTTCAGAAAGTGCACCATAAATAAAAGAAATATCATTACAAATGTGCAAACAAAAATAACTGAGAAAAACCACTTCCTGTTTCGGTGTGTCACCTTCTGTTTGCCAATTAAATCACAGCAGCTGCTATAGAAAGAAAGGGGATAAGGGGAAAGATAGGAAGAAAACAGAAGCCAGATGAGGGCAGGGATTAGAAATGACAGCCCCCAGCTGAAAGTTGGCTTTCACATGGGTATGCGTGTCCTTTTACTTTTTAATGTCGACCATTTGCATTAGTGTACCGTTTTGATCCGAAGAATACAACCCCTTGCTTTTCAATTTTCCTCTAGGTCCCACAAAATTCGACGTGTGCGGCATTTCCCCAGAGCGCGGGAGTCATGTGTTTCGCTGCACTTTGTGTGAATAATCACTACACTTTAAGCAGACCTGCGTCCAGATAAGCACAGACTGTGGGGAAACATCTGCACTGAAGGGAAGTGTGACCTCAAAGCCCTCAACATGTCATAGCGCCATGATTTAGGTAGACAGGAGGGAACTGCGGTACGCCCATTCTGTGTGCTACAGTCACCAAAGTACACCGTTAGCAGGGCCATTTTCGAATCCATTCCCACACCATAGGACTTCAAAAACTAGAATACGTCAAAAAATAATGCATGCAGATCAGAGCACAAGAAAACAACGAGAAATAGGAAGAAAATCAAGGGCCAAATTAAGTCTCTGTTGCTCTTTGTCTTTCAGATTCTTCTGCAATGTGTTACCAAGGTAAACATGGTGAATGGACACCTTCAGCTGAAAGTGTTATGACAAAGGGAGCCGCAAACACATGCTGAATTGCCATTTAAAGAGGCAGTTCATCCCAAAACTGAAAAAGATATGATTTAGAGGGGCTGTAGTACTATCTATCCATCTAGGGTGTTCTGCTGGGAGTTGCCTAGTTTTGAAGATATTGGTCGTAGAAATGTTGGGCTTCAGTTATTCCATCTAGATGGATAGATAGTAGTAAAGCCCCTCTAAACATGTTTTTTTTTTTTAGTTTTTGGATGAAATACCCCTTTAACCTAAAATAAAAATCGTACCATTAATGGACTGCGTGAAATTATCAAACATGTATAATGATACTTCAAAATCAAAATTCAGTGTACACATCTTTGAGGCCAGGCACGCATCTTCAGAACCATGGTAAAGTTAATGAGTCAAAGTCTTCAAAAATAATGGCAAATGGGGGGGGGGTTACATAATCAAATTAAGAGTAAATTAAGCACTGGAGCAATCTGGACCATTAATAACACTGATTCCAGTGTTGAGTACATAGCTAACTCTGCAAGCCTTTTTGTGAGAACAGCAGCTGCGCAGGGAGATTTCGAGACAGAAGTCACGCATACCTGCGCCATCGCTTCATCCTCTACGGTCTTTTTTAACGTCAGAACATCCTCTATCAACGGGCCGTCCGTCTCCATTTCTACTGGAGTGCTGAGGCCAGAGGAGTCAACGTACTTAAGGAACGAATGTGAAATCAAAAAAGAAAAGAAATAAAACAGCTGTCAGTCTCAAGCTATGGCAGGGGGGAGGGTAGCAGAAATATACAGCATCAGACAGCACACTCGGATAACCATAAATTCATTATGAAACACTGCCGGAAAATAACGGGAATATCCTTCAGCAAGAAGCGAAAATAGTAACAGTGAAGTTAACTGGTAAGCTAAGGAACAATCTGGGTGAGGTGCAAAGGTCATGAAACTGCAGGATACGGACTGGGGGGGGGCTTGCTATTTCAAGGATAGATGCTGCCTTGGTGGCTCCTTCCCTTGAAGATGCTGAACACTCCCACGCCTCAAGAGAAATGCTCATCTAACTGAATCAAATTGAAAAAGCACTGAATTAACAGCTGGGTACTAGGCAGGTGTACCTAACAAAGTGGTTGCTGAGTGTGTATGCCCTCTGGGCACATCTACAGTCCCACTCCTAAGCTCCATGACGTAATGAAATGTAAAGTGTAAACAGCTGAAATAAAGGAGGGGCTTTCACACTTGCAAAACTCAAGTCCAGCTGCTGACGCAACAGGAAGATGCAGAAACCATCCTCACCCAATTTCTGTGCACCAGTATTTATAAACCAGTATGACATGGATTAAAAGCTTACCGCGACTTGGATCGAAACATTCAACCTCTATTTATAATCAAATAAACTTTGTGACTAATAAACTTTATCAAAATAAACTTTGACCATTTTCTTCCTGAGTCTCGTCAATTTTGCCAAAACAATATATGGAAACTTCAGTTCATCATGTTTCATTTTAAACAGAAAGAAGCTTTATGAAAAACTGAAATCAAAACATTTCAGGCGAAGGATGATGAGCTGTATGTGTAGTTACCTGTGTGCTTGACTTGGCCAAGTTCTCGATCTTGGTCCACGCCTCCTCACGCTCTTTCAATTTCGCCTTTTCTCTGCAGACCAGAAAAACAAAATATAACTCAAGGGTAAAATGCATTTGCTATTTAAGGAACAAAATTAGCTCAGTGTTTCTCATTAAGCATAACAGGGCCTTACAAATCCCGCCTAGTGTTATAGCCTTGGTTTGCAATACAGGCCACCTGTAATTCTGCCCAAAGGCAATAGACAGCATCATCATCAGCAGCAGCAGCTATAATGACCAGAAATAATTCACTTCTTGTTCTTTTTTCTCCCATTTGATGACTTTCTCTTGAAGCAAAATGTCAGTAAAATCTGTCGTCACCCTATCGGGTGAACTGCAGAATATCAAGAGCGCCCGTTTACACATCTTAGCTATGTATTTGCAGTGCTGCTTGCGACAGGCTCATCCTGCCGGGCCTCGTGCGACCACTCACTTATTCTTCTCTGCCCTGAACTGCTGTGTGCAGTCATCAAAGAGCTTCTGGTTCATCTCCATGAACAGCTTCAGGGCATTGTAGATCAAGCCATGGATCGTCCTGTCCAACAAAAGGGAGGCAAATTCATACCATTCATTCATCTCTGATGATGGTGCCAATTAAAAAAGACCCACAATTCCTGAAAACTCCAAGGTGCCTTCACATAACATACAAAGCCACCACGTCATTCAAGTTGCATAATGGAAAATTCCAAAGGAAACCTCAACACAGGTCAGGCTGAACGCTGGTTTCCTTTGTCCACACTTTTCTGAGGTTAAATTGTGTATAAATAAAGATACAAAGATATTTTTGAAATTCTGATTCTGCCCAGCTGTTTCTTTTTCATGGTTTAATCAAGAAAAGATTTAAGTGTCAAAAATATATTGCCTAAATACATTTTGATATGGGAAAACTAAAAATATTGATTATTTTGATTCCAGAATGTGAAAAATAGTCACCAAATTGAATAAAGCAGATTATTTACCACAAAATCCAAGTACAGTTGTCCCTCAGTTATTGCGTTTAATCCATTCCAGACTCTACCGTGAGAAGTGAATTTCCGCAAAGTAGGATTCTTTATTTATAAATCTATGCTCTTTTCGTAGTTAGAGCATAGAAAACCTGTTTACAACCTTCTAAATACGGTTTTTAACATTATTTGAGCCATCTAGACATGAAACAACACCCTTTAGTCACAATTAAACTCGTATTACCCAATATATTAGACAAAATAAGAGAAAATAAGACATATTAGACTTTACCAATGTCATATTATTATTGTACATTTAATTACACACACACAGTTCTTACACAGAACCACTAACCTATGACAATAAGAAGAAGCAGAAGGCTTAGAAGAAGCAGCACGTTTAGGAGCCATCGTGGGGCTTAGATAAAAGTTCTCATAAAATTGTAAACAATGATGCTTCCGATGCGTAGAGAGAAACTAACTTGCGTGAGACAGAGCCAGTCAGCGGCCAGGATAGGAAGAGGATATAACTGACTCAGACAACCGAGCGTGCTGTATCATTTTCACGGTCTCAATCAACTTTTTAATGAATATACAGTACTGTATATACTCTAATGAGCACAGTACTGTATTTGGGGGGGGGGGGGAATGCAATTGAGTGAAGCCGCAAAAGTCGAAGCGCGAAGTGGCGAGGGACGACTGTATACAGGCACAATTCTCAGCCATTAAATACAGTCACCATATTGATAATTTCTCCCCTTTTTAGGTGTAGTTCTATGTGCATGAATTAGTTTAAGGCCAACTTCACCACCGTTACAGTTAATAAAGTACAGCTTGACTTCCAGGTCTGAAATGAAAAAGGCACCAGACATATTTCCGTAATGTCCCTGCTGCTGGAATGCTGAGGCCGGGCAGGTATCTCACTTGTTCCAGTGGGTCTTAGAGTTGCGGTACAGCGCCGGGAACATGATTGGGAGGATCTTGGCAGCATTGTCGCTGATGAGGCTCATTATGTACTCGTTGTTCCAGTAGTACAGTGCACGCTCCGCTACCTGCGTGGACAGCAAGCACGAGTGAGGGCAGAGAGACAGATTTGTGTGATGCGATGATGCAGATACCGCACAGGAAAGGGCAGCCATCCATCCAAAAGGCACAGCGACTGTCAGTAATAACAAATTACAGCTAAGGGATTACTGGGCTGGAGCAAAATGAAACGGGGAGTCTCGGAACAAGCGTGTCAGAGGTGGAGCCGCAGCATGGAGTAAGCCCTGCCTGTCAGCGCTCACCTGAAAGTGTGGGCTAGAGACACACTTGGCCAACTGGCGAAAAAGCGGTTCCATGACCTTGACAAACTCGGACGGCTCGATCACGTCCAGAATTTCCTCCAGCTCGTTGAGGAACATCACCTCCTTTGGACTGTGAGTCTTGGGCCAGTATTTGAGAAGGGCCATAACCACCTGGACAAATGGAGGATGGCAATTCACCAATGCCGTTTCCCATTCCGTAAAGATACATATGACAACACTCAAAACAGGCTTCAACCCATAAACACAGTTAAAACATAGTGTTTTTATAAGACATGGCAGCCAAGTTTAAATTACATCCGGCACACCAATATCCAGCCATTATAAAACAGAAGTCAAAGCACTCAAAGCAAAAGTTGAAGATGCAGACATTTGAAGAGTTTTCAAAGCAATACAGGGGAGCAACTGTTATTAATCAACAAAGCTTGACAACAAGGACCACCACAGTGCAGTGTTTCTCTCTGCTGGGCTTTAAGGCCTCCTGATCCCTGTGAATTGCTGCAGGATTTTAAAGCAAACTCAACAGGCCAATACAACTTACCGGTTCAGTAAGAGTGCTGTCTTTCTCTAGGAATTGGACCACACAGTATGCCAGCTTTAAAAAAAAAGAGGGCGAGGGAACTTAGCACAATCACTAAACCTTCTCAACTTACACAATTATTTAAATAATCAATCAAAACACACAAAACTTGCTGAAAACAAGATGGCGTTCTTGGCCAGTGAATGGGGTAATGACTTCCATACTGCACCCTTCTGTTCAGATATTCATGCTGGGCTGATCACACTGCTGCAAACTATAAATATCTGCCAGCTGATCGTTTTAATGTGTTTGCTTTAACTGGCTGGGAACTTGTGGAAAGTTCAGCTCTAAACTGCACAGTTGTTGCCAGCTGTGAATTCTTGCAATACTGTTCACACAAAAACTTTAACAAATGCAGTAAGAGTAGTGCCCATTTGCAGGCGACATTGTCATCGGGTTTGTTACTAAAAAAAAGGTTGTACTCATGAACTAGCTGAATCTGAGGCAACCCACATGGAAACCAGTAACAGTTATGTAATCCTCTCCTCAGAATGTGCAACGCAGACAGACATACCTGTGGATGGTAGACGCTAAGGGACTTGACTTTGTGCAAAGGCAACAAGACCTTCAACAGGAAAATCTTGTGCTCCTCTTTTAACGGTAAGGCAAAGCCATTAATTATACTATGAAAGAGAATGAAATGGGACACTGAAATAAGGCACATGTAATACCCATTCATGCAACCATATAGCCAAACTATATCCACAACTCTGTAGAAAGGGTGAGGTTAAATTGACAAGAGGTGGCAAAACTAGTACTCTAAAACCTCAATAACAGAACAATAATACATCTACAGGAAATGTGAGACTACTATGATGTTTTAAGACTCCAAAATTACTCAATCCCCAAAGTTAAAACGGTAATTCAAATGGTTTTCAGACCAAAGTTATATGAAGGAGGGGGAAGGGGTTAATTTCAATATGCCTGATAAATGAGCATCAAGTGATAGCTAATCTCAAAAACGATCATTTCACACATGGCTTAAGACAGGAGCCCCTAACACACTAAACACAATTATGTCGCAAGGAACTGTAATCCAGCACTAAAGGTTACAGAAGAAACGTGTGACCCAGTTTTACTTCCTGAGAGCTGAACCACAGATATCCGGCTAGAATCTTTTCTGTGAGGTCAAAACAACTTAAACCACACAAGGTTGAAATTACACAGAGCCGAATCACCAAATAATCTGAATCATACCTTCCAAGGATCTCCAGCAGTTCAGCTATCCCGTTATGGTGCTCAGTTTCATAAATGAACCTCAAGAGGGAAAAAAAAAAGTTTTCATTTTTTTTAAACACAATTGAAAGGAATATCAATTTTAGAGGTATTTAAATTACATTCCCCATCCTCAGCCATCAGTAAAGGAAAATTAGCAAAGCATTAATATTAAAAACTGTTAAAATAAGAAAATCCTATTTTAGGAGAAATATGAACATGCACATATGAACATGTTGCCCTAGATTTCATTGTCGCATAGGACTATGGTCCTCCACTCACCTATAAAATATATTATTGATTTGTTTTCTGATGTATGCTCGCAGCCCCAGAAATTTTCCATAAATCCTGTGCAGGGTGGTCTTTAAAAAGTCTCTCTCCCGAGGGTCTTCACTGTCAAATAACTCTAAAAGCTGCAACGGCAGAACTCCGTAAATCGCTGTTCACATCCGGACATCAGAAAGACAGGTTACTTGCATGGACTGGCTCTCACCTGCATCACAAATTTCTGGTCGATGTACTTCTTAGCTATATTTGGTTGAAAGTCCGCAGACTCTAAAAACCTAAGGAAGAACTCATAGACAAGCTGGAAAAAGAAGAAAGCGTTGTGTTATATATGGCAGCATTTATATGTGATCACACATTACACCAAAAAATAATAATACAGGCAAGAACAGCCACAGCAAATAAATATAGACCTTGAAATGGTCCCCCATACGAAAGTGTTAAAAAAAAAAAAAAGACTAGTTAAAGACACCTGATGGATGATAGTTAAGGTCTCAAAAGGGGTCCTGCTGTAGTTCCCTAGTTAGAGCCAACAGCTCCAGTAAACCAGTCAGCTCTAGAAAGCAAATTAATAAGAGTCGGCTGGGTATCTATAGGCTAATCTGATTCCATAGTTTACTTTCCCGCTCCGGTCTGCTGATTTAAACAACACTGAACACATTTTGTGAGATTGTTATGCCTGGATTTGGTGAGACATGCATATCGTTGAGGCTTCTGCAAGTGGTTTCCAGGTCTATTGACCTAGAACGACTATGCAAATGAGACCAGGTGCAGTCTGAGTATTTGAATACCGCTGACAAGGTGACAATGCCTTGTCCAATCCTTCCCAGGATAATGGTGGAGGCCAGCATGAGTAAAGCTTGTTATTCCTTGACAAGCAACATGAAACTGCGTCTCTCATCCAAAAACATGCAAAATTTCATAATTCCATTTCCCATGTTCAAAATTAAGGAATCCTTGAAAACTGATCTACGGTTAAGGTCTAATAAGACATAATGAGGCTGAAATTAACTTCTTAGTGATTTTTAACAGTTTCCATTCTGGCTATGAGACTTTGCCTCAGCATCAACTGATATCTTCCGTTTGTTAGGATGTTACACTTATGCAATGGGAGCAATTTAGCTTTAAAAAGTGCATTTTAAAAATGAATACTCCCACTTTACCCATACTTTGTACAGCAGCAGAGCCCTTGTAGAACCTTAGCAACATACAACATCCTGTCCTTCACCACATAAAAAGCTAATGCTAGCATGCTACAAGCATGCATGCTAACTTGCCTGCGACCTACAGGGGCAAAATCCGGGGCAAGTGCACACCCATACATCATCGCGCACACTGCTTTCTAATCAGAGCTATACGATAATGTGTCCCTCGTCATTAACGTGTTCAGACAAGCTGATTAATAACAGGCCGTGGAGATGCTTATTTGATTCCCGTTTGATGGCCACATACTTTTAACAATTAATTGAAGCTCATTATCCCAATTAAATTTAAACCCCAGAAATGACATAAAACCCCAAAGAGACCAGCTGATCCACCCAATGAGACAGGAAGCCCATGACACCTTAAAGCTTTAATCCACAAGTGTTTTGGCTTGTATTCTTACATTCAGGAGGATCAAGAAAATAGACTCAGTGGTCCCATCTTTACAGGTGGTTGTGGTCTACTACCGCAGCAAGCCACTGGCTAAACACATCCCTTTGGGTTTTCTTGTCATGTGCAATTTGACAACTTCAGACACACCACAACTCCAACAACCTGGGTAGGGGGGGGGCAAGACCCCACACAAACAAAACCACAGGCATCTGTCTGACCTCCGAAGGAGAAGAGACATACCTGGAGGTGAGGCCATGCGGCCTCGAGTGTGGGCTCATCCTCTTCGGGGTCAAACTCTGCCCCCGTGGGGTTGGAGGACGGTGGCAATGTCCTGAACATGTTTACTGCGAACTGCGATCAAACGACAGCCTGAGTGAGATTTATACACTGCTCCTGGCAAGGCATAGAGGACTAGTAGTCTTGGTAGTCTGTGATAAACATCTATCACATTTTATCTTCAATAAAGGCTTTGACAAAGATTAACAGCATTTACAAAGAACTGTGGTTTCTGCCTGAGATGCAGACCTACAAGCTCTTCAATGTGCCGAACCAATGCATTTATACACTTAATCATAACTCCTTCCTTCCCATGATAAATGAAGTGGGCAAAGACCTCCATTTCTCAGATGGAACGGCAGGCCAAGCTGGGCCGAGGCAGCATGTTTGTGTTAACGGAGAGTTGATACAACAAGACATTTAACCTGAACTATGCTTTGAAGGGGATACATTCACTCATCGGGAGAGGCTTTCAACACACTGACAGCGGCAAATAATCATAATAATACACTCATTAGCATCCGTCCCTGTAGAGAAGCTTTGATGATGAAAGCAAGAAACTTCAAAGTCGATTTATGTACCAAAGTGTGAGTGAGGGGTAGGCGGGGGAACACTGAACATTATATTTCCATACTGATTTTTTTAGTCTTCTATTCATTTTTCAGCCCAAGCAGATTGTTCAAATAAAATGTGGCCTGTCTAAAAAGACCGCTTGCATTTGCACCTTGAATAGTGCAGGGATGCTGCTTAGAATAAAAATGAGCTTCGGTCAAAAAAAAAAAAAAATTACATAAAAATTCAATGGAAACGTGGATGTTCTTTGGCCCCATTAAACTGCATCGTTAATTAACTTATAACAATACTTAGTTCACTTAAGTACAAGTCTGACAGCCTTGTGTGGCTAAAGTTGTCAACAGACTTGCCTGTACTGAAATGGCAAGTCTTCTACAAGAGCCTTTCCTAAATTTCTTCGACTTTAGTCAGACATGAAGCTGGAATCCGGGAGGAAGGGGGACAATCCCATCAGGGGCTGGCTGGCGAGCACGACTCACCATGTGCACCACCTCTGGGTAGATGGGCTCTGTGATGACATTGCGGTTGTGTGTGATGTACTCCACCATTTCGCTAAGCGCCGCCCTCTTCACCTCCTTCCACTTGAGATCGCTAAGCGGGTCGGACACGAAGTCGAACAGGACGCAGCACTGCCGAAGCTTCTGAATGAACAGCTTCTCTTGCTCAGCAGGAGGGACATCTGGGTGGAGACAGGAGATTTGTTACCTGGCGAGGCTGTCACTGGTGCATGCTGGGTACGTTGGGAGGAGGGTGGGGACGCAAACTGCACTCATGTTTCAACGGCATGCAGATTCATAGCTAAAGCGACCGACCATCACAAATGGAATGAAGAATGTACTCCACTTTAGGTGCAGGGGCATCCTCCACACAATTACTATGCTGATGACAGAACACCATTTTCTCCTGATCCATCTCTCTAACAGTCTAGCTAGCTGTTAAACTCCCGCTCATTCAGCAGCCCATGACGGAGAACAAGTATTACAGAGTCAAGGAGCCTTTGCTTCATGGACACAGAGTAGATGCATCTATCCTGAACTACACTCAGGAAAATTATATCTTGTACAACATCATTTTTAGTTTTTCTCCCCATTATATCAGCACCATTACCGTCTTGTTTTAATTACAAAATATTTATCGAAGTATATGAGAATAAATATGAAAAGAGATTTTGGAAACACCAATTCCCCAGAAAAGGCTGGAAGTTGATGCTGAATAAATAATTGTTTAATTTCCTCTAAATGAAGTTATTAGGAAAGGTAGTATCACTGACACCTGGCTTAAATTTGTTCTATCGTGTGACAGAGGATGACATTCTAGACATAAGGCCACAGAGGCATTCCTTTCTCATTAGGCCACAGAAAAAGCATTCTTATGTAATCGTCCTTTAAAAAAAAAAAAGACGTTTCTTATGGCTAATACCACAATTAGTTACAACAAATATAAGGAACAAAAAAATAGTAAATAATAATAAAATTGATATGTAGTCTAAAGAATCTCTGGGAAGGTGAAATGAATATGAAACATGTTCAGCATGTTTAGAAAACCTGTGAAACAAGGCAACAGCACGTAGAAGGAGGTCACAAAGGAGCTGGAAGGCACACGGCAGCTTAAAGAACAGGAGAGCAGAACGTCCTTGGGCGTCCTGGTCAAAGCCCCAACTCAGCAACGTCTGCAGAAACATTCAAACACGGCTGTCCTTCCGCTAGGGAAGCTGGAGCAAAAACTGCCACCAAACCAATGTGTCTTTTGGCAAATTCTCTCCAAACGCCCCAGCTGCCCCCCTCCACATAACCCTGGGTCCTTCAGGGAATTTCTATCAACAGGTTTATTCTTTTTTTTCCCTCTTCAGTGACAAATATTGCAAATGTCAGCACAAATTAACCTTATCCTTACAAACTTTCAGTTTGATATTTCATGTTTTGAGATAAAAAAATTTAACCAGAAAAAAAAAAAAAAAAACAGAAAATAGAATAAATATATAAACGAGCCAGCTAATACTGAATGTACTCCAGCCGGGGGTGGGGGGTGCTGGGGGGTGAAGATCCATATAACACCCATGTGAACAAACCGTTACTTAAGGGTTAGGGGCCTCCTGAGGGCCCCATGAATTTTGTGCCAGTTAAAACACGGCTGTGCACAGCTGAAAGCTTCTTACTAAACTGCCATTCAGTTGGCAACACAGTCATCCACTAAATGGTAACTGTGTTAGTCTAAAGACTTTAACCTGTGACTAGGCTCCTTAACCAGCACTATACATTTAAAATGTCTTTAAAAAACTTTACACACAGTTTCTGGTAAGTGACCATGCCCGATCTGCAGGTTCATCCCACTTTTTCTCTTTCCCCCCAACATTTCCTCTCTCCCTGACTTCAACTTTAGTAGAGAAGCAGGATGATCCAAAGCCAGACAGCTGAAGGACACCACAGCCCCATGTGCTCACAAACCGTGCACAACCCCGGGACGCCTGGGGGGAGGACAAGAGAGTCACGGGACCATGCAACCTGACATGAAAGACAGATCCAGTGCAGCTCTGCAGCCTCTGTTGCAAGGCAATAGTGGTCACTAACTAAAGATGGGCTTGCTCAATGCTACAGCTGAGCTGCCACTGTGATGAAAACACCAGCCATTAAAATGACACAAAAACTGAAATGAAGCACCTTCACACAACAGAACACATTGCAGTGAAATTTACAGAGCAAGATGATGATCCAAACATCAGCAGCTTCGAAACAAAGTGTCTGCCCTGGAAAATGCATGGAAAACTCAGGGTCCCAGTCATAAGGCAGGCCTTGTCTATAACATACACAATAAGGACACCAGCCTTCAGTGTCTGGTAGAGATCAACGATATATATCGATTCACCAATATTTTCCCTGATATTCAAGCATTTTACCATAATTGGTTATCGGTTTTGTAATATCGAGTTCACCAATAAACACCGCCATCTTGTGGGTGTTTTGAGAATTACGCAGCACGGCGTCTGAGGGGAAACAACAACTGCCTGCACAGGTAAAG
>JAODKN010000027.1:2867540-2888631 GCA_026774425.1 Petrocephalus zakoni
GTTGTAAATAAAAGCGCTGAATTTAATTCTCTCTCTGTTGTCTACATGCTCATCATTTGTCTCGTGAAGTTCCAATAGAGAAGTAACTTGCCTGAATTAAATACAGCCACTAACAAGCGTCTATATGCTCATCATTCGCCTCGTGAAGTCGCTTCCATTTTGCTGTTCGCTCACCGGGTTGATGCTCATGCAATGCTCCAGCACAGCCACCGCATGTAACTTTTAACAAGATTCACTAAAACACCCCGAATTATATTAACATTTACTATATAACTATCATTCCGCTATTAAACATCTTCTAAATAACTAAGAAATTGGATGCACTTTGTCAGCACGCATTTCATAATCTAGGACGACAAAAACATTTTCCAAAAACATAATTGTGATATATCAGAAAAGCAATATACAACTATGTTTTGTTTGTTATATTTCAATATTTCAGAATATTATTCAGTAAATTAACATCCAGCAAATTATTCTTCACTCTTTAGCCTATAAACAGCTTTATAAACCAAATAAAACTTTAGTTTAAAATGAAGTTAAATTTCTGCGTTGATATGACTCCTGTGCTTGAAAACAGACATTCTATATTTGCTTATTGGTAATGTTCAGTTCAGTGGTGTTGTAATCATTGTGTCAAAAGCAGAAGTATAATAGGAAATAAATATCGGTCATCGGGCGCATAAACATGCAAATAATTGGTATCGGTAATAAAAAAATCAATATCAGTCGATCGCTACTGTCTGGCTTCCTTTAGTGAACCACTCCATTACAGAACCACTGTATTTCACATGCTATTGTAGGCTTGTCAGCCAAATACAGCTTCATAACTGCCTGAGGGCCATCTACTCAGGAAAACCTAACCTAACAAAAAAGAAAAAGTATGTTTACTAGGCCATAAACAACGACCATACGTAACTAGGTGCTTGCTTTGCTTGAAAGGTGTTGTGTAGCTCCTGCTCCAATACTGCTTACACTTTCTCCTGGGTATTCACTAGAAGCTCAGCCTAGCTGCACTTATGCCTTGTTGACTCTTTGACAGCCATATACTTGTAATATGCTGCTTGCCTCACTTGTACTTCACTTCAGATAAAAGCGTCTACTAAATAAAGTAAATGTAAATGCAAATGTAAAAATGAACAGCCGCATGAACCATTTCAGCAATGACCACTATCCATGGACTGAATGCACTGCATTTCTGCCAATCATAACATCTGGAATCAATTAAGATCCAAATGCAAAATGTAAACTGGTACCAAAAACAAAAAATGTCTTTAGAAAAAGAAAAAGAATGACAGAATTATTGATCCCCGCGGGGAAGTTCTTTTTCCCTATGCCATCCTTCTCTCCATGAGATAGATACAGGTGAGAGCAAGCTTGGGGAATCACAGTGAAAGGCAGCCATCTATGGCACTCACAGAGCTGGGGATCAAGGACCCATAAACATGTGCCTATTCTACCAAGGCAAGGCTCACCGGCAACCTTCTGATCACAGGCACATAAGCTTAACCTACAGAGCCACACCCCCCAATACCTAGCCTTGATGTATAGAACATCAGAAGCACAACCCACAACCAAATCAATAAGATCTACTTTGGTCATAAAGGGAAATATATGGTAACATAACCCTCTGCAAAGCTCGGACATTGATCGGAGCTTGTTCACATGAAATGACCAACAAAGTATTTAAAGGCTGCTTGTCATTCAGAAAAGGAAAAAAAACAAACAAAAAAAGTTTCTTCAGGGCTGGTTGGTTGAATTTTTCCATGATTTAACTTCCGTGACAGAGCACAGGACCGGAGTGTCACCCACAGCGCTGCCGACATGCGGAAGCTCTGACCCAGCTAACACGCAGCTGCCATAATTGAGCAGTACTGCAGCAGCTATGACCCAGTGGTGCTGCTGGGTTAATGAGAAGTGAGCATTATGTAAGGCACGGAGTCTGCATCCAGCAAGGAGGGCAGTGAGACCGGCAGGGGCTAGCCTACCCACAGCATGATGACCACTGACAGGACTCTCTGCCACATGGAACTGGAGGGATGTTTGGTTATATTGGTGATATTCATAAAGAATTATGCCATCTGGGACTCATCCTTTCAGCAGACTGTAGAGAACCTCCTCACCTCTAGTGAGTCTGGCAGTTTGGGGGGATCACTGATGCAAGAATTCCAGAGGTCAAACAAAATCTTTTCAAATCAGATTCATTTTTTGACCCAGTGAAGGCAAAGCCAGCTTGAATGGTTCCCACTTCCCATCCTCTAGTGGAGCTCCGGGTGATGAATGCACCCAAAATAAGATGGCCATGGACCTGTGTTCGCTGGCTGCTCCATTTCTGGGGACCAGTGCTGAGCAAAGTGTCCCGAGCAAAGTGTCCCCAAGTGAAGAGGCAGAGCAGGAGCCTGTAGTGAACCACACGCGCACATAAGTCTGAGGAGGATAACCGGGAGAAAATCTCGCCGTGCAAACAGACGAAAGGCATGCTGCATCACGCCCCGGCGTTCCTGCTCCTCGACATCTGCAGCGTCAACACAAAGAGGAGGGACCACGCTAGAAGAGAAGGAGAGAGAGAGGCAGAGAGGCACACTGACGAAAACAACCCTGGGGAAACCTGACCCACAAAGGCACCAGACACAAGCAAACCTCCAAAAATAAATGTCCGCACACCGGAGCAAACGCAAAAAAGGGCGACTGTGCTTTACTGTAGCCCTACAAACCTTGATCACCTTGCTGCATCTCTCAGCAGCTAGATACCATGCTAAAAGTCACATGCGGCTAATCGAACTCATCTGCTCTTCAGATAAAGCAGCAAGTTTCACCATGTCAAATAAATTAGAACGTTCATACGATGACATGTAGTAGATCTTGTGCCAAGTATGTTATAACTGGTTAAACTACAGTTAAAGGTGTAGGTGACACCAGCTACCGCAAACTAAACCTTTTCTTGGTTGTAAACGGTATATTTTGTTAGTGACATTAACTTAATAATAAATCACATTAAAACAATGACACTAATCTGACAACATTAACCATGTGAATGACTGCATACAGGATACCTGATACCATAAAGCAGCTTAACGACAGAAGCAAAGGAATGCTTTGACCCACTTTGCAAAACAACCTTAAATATCATCAAGAGAAAAAAAGGGGGATTACAGGATTATATCTCCAAAATTGGCCACACCAAAAGTGTGTCGGGTTTCCTATAAAACCAGCTGGGGTCAGTGTGGGAGAGTTCGTTCTGGGAATCCAAAGGTCCAACTGGCTTCCGAAATCACGATATGTTGCGGAAAAGAACCCAGATAGATTACATAAGGCACATACTGGGCTACCTGAGAAACGCAGTCACGCCGGGCCAGCATTATGGCTTTGGAGCCAAAATCCAGAATGACTCACAGGACGACCACTCCATGAGAGAACCGAAACCGGCCCCATCTACCGCTCTAAAATTAAAACTGTGGGGATAAAAATAGAAGGTTTAATTTTTTGAGGGGGTGACTTTTACCACAGATTTCACTGTGAAGCAATATCAAAACCAGTGACTAAAGCGAAGTCTGGGTGGTGGGGGGGGCATGTGCCAGGAGCGGCCAGCTGACCAAAGGGAAGTCTCCGGGCATTCAGCTTCCCACGGCACGGCGTATCAAACACCACCCTCTCTCGAGTCACTCCACCCCAGTTCCGCATCAAGTTTCATAACCAAAACCAGCAGCGGAGGCCCTTTCTGGGAATACGATGACAAAAGTAGACCTATAGCTGAGCGCTCCTTTAGGTTTAAGGCCTAAAGTTATTCTTCAGGACTCAAGTCCCAGCTGGACTCTAAGTAGAAGACAGTCTAAATCCTTATAGCCAATTCCAGTCACCATTCCAGGAGCCACCAGTGGGTCACACTCAGGCCTAGTGGGTGCTGATGTCTAGGACACCAACTTCAAGCAACTTTAATACTTCAAAGTAAAGCTCAACTGCTCCAAGTTATACCAAAGTTAATTAAGTAACTTTGCACCATAGCTACAAATGCTACATGCGATTTGGATACCAGACATCTGAATTTGCCTGCGAAACTCATGATATCGTGCCTGGAATTTAGCAGACGGTGGCTGAGAGGCCACCCTCCGAATCAAAAAGCTATCGGAAGGGAACAGGAAACGAGGCTAGGGAAACAGAGGGACAGGCTGTCCTTCCACTCCGCAGCCGTAGAAGGAAAAATAAAAAATAAACATAAATACTGCAGCTCTAAACTGGAGTTTAAGTTCCACTAAAGGGCCTGGCCGAGTCAGCCAGAACAAACAAGCCATTTTGCTCCAATTTTTTCTTCACTTGTCTTTTGTAGAACACAAGGGAAGTCAGTTTTGTACTTTTTTTAAATCAGACTTTGCATTTGTTCTACACCAGAGTAGGAAAAAAGCACAGGACACTGATGAAAATGCAATACTGAAAGACGTTAGTGTGTACAAGATGATATTAAGTGCGGGAAGCTGGAGATAACTGTGGGCAGCGGTGAAGCCATCTGGACACTTGACTGGAGAATACTTTGTACTGTTTGGGTTCAGAGTTTAAAAGAGTCACAAAAGCAGCCCTCTGGTGAAACACCAATGAGATACAGTCCTGGGTAGGAGGGAGAGATGGAAGAGATGTTTTGAACCAATAACATCTAGATGAACTCATAGTGCCCACCCACTACAGGGTCTCACACCTGTTCCCCCCACCCCACTCTGCCCTGTGATCTAAAGGGCACAACCACCAGACAAACCCCTGAATCACATCAGACTGGCTTCACATCACAGATTAAAGTACTTCAACTGTAGCCTTCGAGACCTGCGAGCTCCTCCCTCTGATGTCCTCACATTTACTCTTGTCACCTCTGTATTCGACCTTTGGACAATAGGGGCCGACTCGCCCCTTCCTGGCATTCGGGATTCAGCAGCTCCACAGGGCTCAGGCACCAGCGCCAAGTTCCACAGCAATCTCCTATGAACACTCAACCCCAGTGCAGGCTCCACCATGCCACTTTCTCATAGATTATGAAAATGTTCTTCAAAACACACAGCTCTCTCAGATCTTAAAACAGAGGTTAGACTGCTTGTGGCAGCAGTAAACTTAACAAGATGGCTAATTGGGTAAAACAGGAATCACTAGGATGAGGAGGCGGGTTGTTACAGACTTTTCCCAGCTGATGCCGAAAAGGGTTTAGGAGCTGAAAATTCTCACTGGTGCCAACTGAACAGATGGGATTTCTAAAAGATGGAGAAACAGTTATATAGAAGGGTTTTCCAAGTCAAAACACAGGGAAATCCTTCTCCTTAATTTTTTGTTGTGTTTGTGTGTGAAATATCAAACACTAGAGCGCTTGTCAGCTGTGCAACAGCAGGTCGGCATGTTAGAGCATCCTGACTGCCAGTCTCTCTCACAGCTTCAGGAACAGTTTTGCATGTTGGAGCATCCTGACTGCCAGTCCTTCTCAGCTTCAGGAACAGCCTAGCATGTTAGAGCGTCCTGCCTGCCAGTCGCTCGCACAACTTCCGGAACAGGCTAGCATGTTAACACATCCTGAATGCCAGTCCCTCTCAGCTTTAAGAAGAGTCTAGCACAGGGGTGGGCAATCTTATCCGCAAAAGGGCCGGTGTGTATGCAGGTTTTCGTTGCAACTCCCTAATTAGATAACTAATTAGAGGACTGATTGGCTGACAAATTCTTACACCTGGGTTTGAACAGCTGACCTTAGGGTTATCCTGAAAACCTGCATACACACCGGCTCTTTGCGGATAAGATCGCCCACTTCTGATCTAGCATGTTATAGCGCCCTGACTGCCCATCTCTCTCACAGCTTCAGGAACAGGTTAGCATGTTAGAGGATCCTGACTACCAGTCTCTATCAGATTCAGGAACAAGTTAGCATGTTGGAGGATCCTGACTGCCAGTCTCCCTCACAGATTCAGGAGCAGGCTAGTGTGTTAGAGTGTCCTGACTGCCCATCTCTCTCTCAGCTTCAGGAATAGGTTAGCATGTTGGAGGATCCTGACTGCCAGTCCCCCTCAAAGATTCAGAAGTTAGCATGCTAGAGCATCCTGATGGCCAGTCTCTCTCATGGCTTCAGGAGCAGGCTAGCATATCAAAGCATCCCGACTGCCAGTCTCTCTCACAGCTTCAGGAGCAGGCTTGCATATCAAAGCATCCTGACTGCCAGTCTCTCTCACAGCTTCAGGAACAGGCTAGCATATCAAAGCATCCTGACTGCCAGTCTCTCTCACAGCTTCAGGAGCAGGCTAGCATGTCAGCGCATCCTGATTGACAGTGTCTCTCACAGCTTCAGGAGCAGGCTAGCATGTCAGAGCATCCCGACTGCCAGTCTCTCCAACAGCTTCAGGAGCAGGCTAGTTTGTTAGAGCATCCTGACTGCCAGTCTCTTTCAAGGCTTCAGGTTTCCACAGGCTCATATGTCCTCGGAAAGGGAAGAGTTTCCTTCCTCATGTGCACAATGGCCATGGCAGACTGTGCCTCCATTGCTCAAAGTGTCCAGGCGGCAGGAGTACTATGGTCAGAGATCCAATGAAAGCAGAGTGTGAGAGGAAGACGTGGGGAGCCCACCGCCACATCGGGGCCCACGGGCAGCTGCTATGTGGGTTATCCCCACCATGACCATGCTAGCTAGGTGATCCAGTTACTTAACGGTGATAAAGTTTCCACACAAGCTTAAAATATTTGAGAGGGGGATGGGGGGTATCGTGTAATTCAGATAGAGCTACCAGTTATGCTTATATTATGTGCAACATGGGGACTGTTTGGAGATAAACTCTCTGAAAGCAGCACTTCTATGGATTAACAGTATGCAGTTAGTTTGGTAGGTTATAAGCCAAGCTGCATGAACATTCAGCAACACACTGCTAGCCTGAGTAAAATACTTACAAACAGCTTTATTTCCACAGGAAGAGCTCTGCTTGCTGTATCTGGCTGTAGGGCGCTCCAAGCCCTGCTCTTCTGTTGTCAGTGGAAACTCCCTCTCCGGCACTATGACATTAAGCTAGTAACATACAATACTCGATTGTTTGCATGTACAAAAGTTCTCTCGCTCAATGGACTGAATGCTGAAGGTTGTTGTGGTGTCCGTTCTGATCGCACTCAGTGAGACACAGTAGCTGAATGTGTTCTGGCAAACAGCCTGGCCTTTTATCCCTTCATTTTATTGTTTAAACAATGTACAGGCCTGTACTTCTACTCAGATCGAATGAAACTCCTGGCTCATGCTTCGACGTCAACCGTTTTTGTCTTCTCACCAGTGGGTTTTTTTTTTGTAGGGCGAGGGCTAGGCTACACCCCCCCCCCCAACCCCCCGCCCATTCCTGACAGTAAACTGTCCTCTGCCCTGAAAGGCAAGAGGAAAAAAGAATGGGGGGAGGGGAGGGGTTCAGAAGGGGAAGAGGAGAGAGGCAGAGGAGTGCTCTGCCTGACTTTTTTTTTTTTTAAACACACACAAAAGGCTGCTACTTGCTGCGACAGCGGCTGTCTGCTCGCTCAGGGCAATTTGCACTGAGATGAACTTGTCTATAACACAAATCAGGCAGAGAGAAGGGTGAGAAAGTGAGAGCGAGAGAGAGAGAGAGAAGGCGCACACAAGGGCAAGGGTTGGAGTGCCCCATCTCCCCCACCAGCGACCACCCTCCTCCCCCCCCCCGACTTTCTCTCTCTCACACACTCAGACACACACAGACACACAGGCAAACGGACGACACTACACCCTTCCAAGGGCTGTGACTTCACTTCCTTTGACATCACTGCTTAGATTGAGCAGGGAGATGGGAGAGCAGAAAGCAGTAAAACCAGCTCCCCCCGCCCCCCCCCACCGCGGCTCTGCATGCTACGCTAGCTCAGCAGAGCCTTCCCCTCTCCGCTCAAAGCGACAACGCAAATCACACCCCTGTTTCGGAGAAAAGAAGCGAAAAAAGAAAAAAGAAACTGCACGGCACCGCCACGATCAGTCCCCGCCAGGAAAGTGAGGCGAACGGCTGCCGGAGAGGAACAGAACACACACCTTGCATCGTTCTCGCTCCCTTCTAGACAATAAGGCAGAAACACGTACGGAAAATAAGCTAAATAAAATGGCTCACCTCTGAAGTGCATAAGGGCCACCGGCTGAAAAGGCCCGTTAGTAG
The DNA here is from genome assembly GCA_026774425.1 of Petrocephalus zakoni. Classification (NCBI taxonomy): domain Eukaryota; kingdom Metazoa; phylum Chordata; class Actinopteri; order Osteoglossiformes; family Mormyridae; genus Petrocephalus; species Petrocephalus zakoni. The sequence goes on from JAODKN010000027.1 coordinate 2,875,682, forward strand.
TAGGTGCATCCATGACCATCCTGCTTCCAGCTTTATTACATGTCAACATCGACACTCGACCAGAAAAGGCAATCCACTTAAGGCAAGGAACCAGCCTCCATTTTAGCACAAAAAAACAGACCAGAAAATGAAGCTCCCTACTGCTGGAGGGAACTAGCTACTTAGTGATGTCAGCAGAAGAGGAGGAGCTAGCTGGCTGGCCGCAGCCAGAAGAAGTGACACCGGCAGACTGTAAATAAATGGGGTCAGTGATTGGCTGGAACGGCTAGAGAAGGCGGGACCTAAAGCCTGACTTGAGGCCCGCCTCCATTCATCGGTGACAGTCAGGAATTGGCGCTCTCGCCAAGAAACAGCGATTCAAAGATTTTTAAAAATCCTTTTCACTTGGGGCAGAACACACTACACTGTGCTCATTCCATTTCAGGGCTGACGAGGCTACAAGTTCCTGGTTTCAGGTTTTGGATCAAGTCCAAAGATTATAACAACTGTGAAAATGACAAAGCCAGTTTCACATATTAAAGTCGGGAAAACATCAGAATGTCTGTGCCTATGTATTAACTGCAGAGAGAGATTTGGAATAAATTAGACCTCATGCTGATGCTCTCAGTGACCCATTACTGAAACAGCATGAAAAGCCCATTAAGTACAGAAGAGCTGCAGGTCAACTTCAACTATGAGAACCAAAAATTACTAACTTTACCATATCTGAAAATTCCTTACAAACTTACTGCTAAAAGTATTATTTTTTTTTAAATAAAAGTACTCAATATATTCAGAATACTAAAGCAATGCTACACAGCTAATTTAGAGACTTACAGTTCTATTCACTTGTTTGTCTGAAGGCTATCAGGCGTAACTAAAAGCCATAAAGTCCCACCCGATTCAGCCTTAACCCTTCAGATGATAAACCATCACTAACAGAAGCACATTAACAACTAGACTAATTCAAAACAATAAATGATCACACATTACTACATTAGAGAATGTGTAATTTCCTTTTGTGTCACAGAAACAAATCTTAACTACTTGAGACAGGAAGGAGATCATGGGGGATTTACTGCTTCATCGCTGGCTGATGTAGTCAGCAGAGGGCCCAGCCTGATTTCCAGGGTGGAAAAGGAAGGCCGCAGGCCAAGCTCCAGCATTACAGCTGCTCTGGGAGCTCTCTTCAACCTCTCCACCTCAAATGACACTCGCATCAGCTTTTTGCCACAAGAGCTCCGAACATTTAATACCACAGTCGTCTGCAAACCCAGACAGCCTCCCCACCTAAATAGCAACATGTGATGTTTTCACACAAAACAGACACTTACACATCTTAGGTGACAAACTCCACACACACTTTTGTAACAATTCTTGCTGAGCAGCTACTGGAGAAGCGCCCTGCAGGGATACTTCTCAGGTGTTCGCAGGGAAGCAGCGGATCATTACTGCTCATCCAGCACCATGACACAAACCAAATAGTCTTACATGAGTAAAGGACCAACTCAGTGGACATCTCCACTAACAAATTTTTCGCTCTACGAACGTTTACCAAATATTATGATTTAAGTACAGAAAAGTTCAGAAATGTACAGAAGTGTCCAGTTTTCCTGATATTCCCGGAACATTATCCCCGCTACTACTCCTACAGCTTAAGCTAATAACACAATAACAAATGAAGGGCATGGCAGAGCAGCAGGTAACACTGTCCCTCAAAGATCACGGCTTTAAGGCTGGACAGCATGTCCGCAGTACCCACATATTATAAAACTATGTTTCTCAACATGTTCAGGTAATGTTAATGTTATCGAGCTGAAACTGACAGAACCTTGGGAAAACATGGAAATAACATTACATTAACATTACAGTAAAAATGTTCCCTGCCAACTTCGAGAAGACCTTCACATAACGCTGGCTAAAGTTATGGGAAAGTTCCCCGTTAGCTGGGACGTTGCTCAGATGCAGCTCTGCAGGCCTCTCCTGGAACTTGAACCAGATCTTACCAGCAATCTTGACAACTATGTTACGTGCTACACTTTGTACGGGCTTCTGTGACGCCTACCACTGTCTACTCAATAGCTTATGTATTTATGAGGAAATACTGCAGAGAACCAAGGGCAAAGTGGCAAAGACGAAAGCTGAGCATTTTTACCCCGACCAGATGCCACTGTGACTATGCATATGGCGACATCCCTCAAGGTCACAGTCATTTATAAATGCTGAATATTTGTACAGACCCAATTCAGACGAAATACAGTCCTGGGTAATACCCAGAATTAGAACCAGGGGCCTAGTAAACAAACCTGCTCATTAACCATTAACCCACACCTGCCTTTCTATGCATCATAATATGGGTATCCACAACACTGGTGCACCTTAAAGAACCACACAGGCCTCTGAAGAGCTACACTTACGCTTCCAGACACTACCCCAGAATGAAACCACAGGTAAACCTGCCAACCAAATGACTGAACTCTGTGACAAAGAGAGAAGAGCAGTGTGACAAAGTGGAGGGAAGGCGGAAAGGTCTGGGGTCTCCAAGCTGCGGTCCCCATGGGAGCAACATGGCTGCCCTCACACAGGCTAACCATCACATATGGCAGCTGGACTGACGCTGGAAGAGGGAGGTACAGAGAAAGGGGCACAGAAATAAAAAGAAATAAAAGACAGCCCCCCCCCCGGAGCCTGGGTGGCACTTCAGCTGTCCTCAGCTGAGACCACATGATGTGTCACATTAGCACAATGATAATCCCCTTCAGTAGGAGAGAACACTTCCTGGTGGCCTCACCAGCATTTCACAAGATACATCTCATTTACCTGTTATTAGGAAATTATTACTTAAAAAATTATAATCTTCTCTGAAAACCAAAACTGTGTGGTTTACTTTTATTATGCTTTGAAGTTAACAGGTCTGTACCATCATAAACACACACACGTTTGTGTTCCCATCTTTGTGTGGAAAATCTATTCATTTCTTTGGGAAAAATCCTATATCTAACATTAACTAGGTTTACCCCTACTCAGCCCTGACCTTAACTATAAGTAACCAAACATAATACAAGACTTTTGGCATTTTCAGTGTTTTGATTGCAGTCACAGATTTTTATAAAATTGAGTTTCCCCTTGTGAAGGCCAAAAAAATGGTCTCCACGATGTCAATATAACAAATTATCATCACATTGTGTAGACATATACATGACCCACGCACACACTGCAGGCATCTTGGAGACACCTGTTAGACTGCGGGTGGAAGCCAGATTGTGGGGAGGAATCTTACTGAACACAGGCTGAACATGCAAATTCCACAGAGAAGGGGGGGGTTGGGGGGGTGGGTGGGAAGAGAATTCCCATCTCTGGAGGTGTGAAAACACAACACTACCCCACATGGCCAAATGAATAAATGAAAATGTTTGTGTATTTATATATGTGTTGTTGTTGTGTGCATGCATGCGTGTGCGTGCGTGTATCTGGCCTATGATGGACAGGCATCCTGTCCACAATGTGCCCCAGCCTTGTGCCCTGTGCCCTTCAGCTCTTCACCAGGCAGCTTAGACAGATACCTCTAACAGATGTACTCAGCGGCGCCACCCTGTGGTGCTGGAGGGCTTGGGGAGGCCACACAAACGTCACCTGATAGCCATAACTGTGACACAGGCGTCACTTATTCAATGAGCTGCTCATTTAAACATCATTTCTAAGTAGAACTCAAATTTTCTCAGGGCAGCCCTTAATTTTAGCAGCGTTTCGCGGTCCTCTTTATTTTGGGGCGTGTATTCACAGCTGTTTCTTTTCTTTTTTTTTTTTTACTTCTTCTCTTCTTCGACAGAACCTGGTGCGAGCTATACGTGGGACAGGAAGCTGGGGCTAGATGTGACAGCGGCGCGCTGCTAACTGCGACCTGCTGTGAACCACAATGCCCCGGCTGCAGCAGCATGCTCAGGCGGGGCAAGGCCACTCTCCAACCCTTCACCCTGCTAACCAGAAACCAGCCTCAGTCATTCTGCTCCACTTAAATATGCCTGCATACTTGCCCTCCCCCAATGGGTACACCATGGTTCCATTACCGCCCCCGCCCCCCCCCCTGCCCGAGACCAAATGAAGCCTAAAGTGACGGACAGAGAGATGTTCCAACAGTAGGCAGCAAGGCGGAGTACTCAGGGTGATGAATGACGCGCCAAGACAGGATAGAGTGACACAAGGGTAACATCCTCTCAGCTGACGCAGCCAGCAAGTCATCACGGTGCACCTGGGCCATCTGAGACGTCCACCCACGGTGCAATTTTGGGTCAAGTGATTATTGACTGAGAACACAGGAGGGGGACACACAAAACTCGGTAGAAAAACACTCTCCATAATTCAACAGCATTTACGGCATAGGCCAGAACACCTGACATTGTGCAAATATTGCAAGACTGATTTACATATCATCAGCACTGTACCAGAGATATAGATTGTGGTTTAGGTTGAATGCTTTGTGCTTTTGCTTTTTGCTCGTAGAAAAGAGCTTTGGCTAAGCTAACCGGTAAACTGTAAGCAGCCAAGGGGAGCCCAACACATGAGTGTACACAGACAAGAGTACCAACAGCAACGACAACTCCGATTCTGAGTAAAAACTGGAAGCCATGGCTGTTAGCGTGACTTCCCATTTGTAACCTTTCATTACGAATAACCTGCAAAGCACATCCATGTGCACCAGAGTGCAGAATGCAGACGGGGTACCTTAAATAATTCACTGCATAATTCTGGCATATTCGCCTGAAAGATGAGAAAGCCAGATTGATTTGTCGCATGGAGGCCTCTCTCTCGCCTGTGAGCGGGGAGCCAAAGCGACTTCCTGTGAGTGTCATTACATTACATATCCATGGTAACCACAGAGAAGCGTCAGCAAGGTGGTTGCTATGGTGATGGACCCTGCATTGTGGGGGAGAAACACTCGCTGCAGTTGCATCGTCGTATGGACCTCAGCTGTCCCTGTCATGAAAGTAAGTGGTGAAAACCACAGACTTCAAAGCAATAGTTAAGGTGCTGCATAACGCACCCCACCCCCACACAAAGGTCACCAGTTTAACAATCTGAATCCAACAACAACAACTTAATCCCTTAGAGGGTGTTCCCTAGCCAAGTGCCCTATGCAAGACCTGCCCTATCATAATCAGCATTGGCGTTTGATAGATGGACGGATGGATAATTAACGGAAGAGTTCAAAGTATTTTTAGAAATGATCAGTTCTATGTAAATTGAAACTCCCTTTGATTATTCCAAATCCTCAATGCTACTCTGAACCCACCACTAGACTGCTCCATCCTGGAAGCAGGTTTTGAATGGTGATCTGATTGAAGATACAGACAGGCCTTCAGGCCCAGCAACCCCTAACACCACTAAGTGAGTCAAAACTGCACTGTCACGCCGATCCTGGGGGGTCTCATCATGCAAAGGCTTTTTTTTTTAATTCTTTTTTGCCATAGGGACCTTTGGCAAAGAAGCAAGACACAGGGAATGTGTTTTCTCCCCCACTGGTGTTCTTTGTTATTTATTCTTCTGTGAATTTGACTCAAATAAAGAAGCAGACATGTAGGAAATTTTGACCAGGTTAGGATGGGAACTGAACACCCAGCGTCACTGACGATATTGACACAAGCAAAATATTCCATTTATTGCGACTGGCGTAAAGGACAAAAAGTTTGTTAGTGTTCTAAAGACTACAAAACTCAGAACACAGCACTAAGCCTCACATTCCGACAAAGCACCAAGCAGTGAGCGATTACACTTGATCTGCATTTGGTCTGCTCTGTGCTCATCTCGAAATGAGACTACAGAAGTTCAGCCTTTAGTCAATAGATGGCAGCACATGCACAGAAAAAAAAATTATTGCTGGGTCAGAGAGTACTCGCAGCTTAAAGCAATCGCTCAAATAAGAAGCGACAGACTGATAGATAGAGAAGACAGAAAAATCTTTATGTTTCATTAGCAGATTCCTGACTTTGCATTTCCTGTCTTTTTGCAATAAACAGTTCAGCAAACCTAGGGTGTCGATTACGCGAAACTTTCTGCTGCAGAATCTTTGCTGTATCTTTGCTGTATGTCACTGGCAGGGTGATGGTCCGAATATTAAATACGGGGCTATTTCACATAAAATAACACAATATACAAAAGGCTGCTGACAAGTTAAATACCAACACCACTTGAACACTTGCTAGATCTTTGTGGACTTAGTGGGTATCCTCCATGTACTCTGGCTTCCTCGAGCAGACATGCAGATTGGTGTACTGGACTCCCCAAATTGCCCATAGTCTGATATCGTACTTGTGTACGTCCTCTGCTCTGGTATTGCCTGCTCAGTGCCCTGTGCTTCCTAGGACAAGATCCAGGCTCCATCCATAACCCTGCCCAGGATAAGCACTTAGATGAATCAAAGTATGTGCTGGAATGTTACCTTGCCCATGTCCACACAGGTAAACCAGGATGGCAGGCCAAAAACTATGGAAATATGGATATATGAATAAAGGCTTGGATACAAAGGTGCTTTTTAGAGAAATGCCCAATGCCCAAATCTTCCATGATCAGGAGGCGGAGTACAGGCTTAGAAACAAACAAACTGAAGATCTGATGAGAGAAAAGACCCCCCCTCTCCCCAGACAGACTGCCTCACACCTACCGAGGCAGATCCTACAGAACTCCCCAGACAAACTGACGCACGAAGATGTGGGGAGGACCAAAATAGCTGAGGAGAGGAGAGGGAGCGAGACGTTTTCTCACCCTTCCTGAGGGATTAAGAAAAAGAGCAAATTTTAACCCAGTCAAAGCTGCTAAATAAAGATTCCAAGGATCTCTGTGCCTGCTGTTCTTAAAAAGGTCAGCCACACCTAGCTGACCTTTACACGCCTGCAACTAACATCCTAAGCTAATCATGGTTTTATTTTATGTTATTTGTTTCAGGAAGCCCCATGAATCCTTGTCCCTAAAACATGAAGCGGGGCCATACAGAGATCACATCACCCCCTTAGGTTTTCAGAGGAATCTGATCTCAGAGAACACCACACTCAGAAAAAAATTCACAGAAAAATTTTGCATGATACCAATCCAAGCAACAGATTTCCGCAAAAAAAAAAATGGAAAGAACTGATAGCACTTAATCAAAGATGACTGGCTGAAAATTCTAAAATCAAAATCTCAGATGCAGATGTAGCATATTCAACCCCCCCCCCACGAAATTGTACACTGGCCTAAAGCCCAGGGATTTGAAGTTTCAGAAAAGCCCTCATCAGGAACTTACATACAACGACCGTCCTTCAAAAGCAATAAACCCACACAACATAAATAAAGCACTAACTTGTGGTTAAAAGGGGCAGCAAAGTGTCAGAATGGTCTGATCTGTATGACTTTAGGGTAGAACAATCAGCAGACTGACTCAACATGGTGCTACATGCAGCCAATTGTGGCTCTGGCTGCAGATGGGCCTTTTAACTGTATTCATATTCAGAATAAATACAGGCAAATATTTATGTCGTCTTTTTCCACAATTTGTAATTTTACTTCTCAGAACCAACCAATGAGATATGGTAGCAGAAATGGTAGCATTTTCGCAGCTGATGTCTAACTGTCCATTACAGTCACAGACATCTTCACATATGACAGTCCATTGCAGTCAACACACCACCAACTCCACTTCTCGAAGCAGTGATTTCTTTTCCCTCTAATGTAAACGAGCGATAACAGGTATCCAGGATTCCCCACGAAGTACTCGCTCAGTCCAGAAAGACTTACGTGCAGGACAGCATGAGAAGACACTGTATCTGTTCACCCCCGCAGGGAGTACGGGCCTGGAGCACACCCTGGCGATCCTCCGGACGCCCAGCGGCTGAGCTAGCCCGGACTTGATGGGAACCGCCTCATCAGAGTCCCCGCAGCAGGTCTTTCTTGCCCTCTCCTGCTTCGAGGAGCAGGGGGGAGAAAACGGTCGCTCAGCAGTGCTTTCTCCACCACAGAGGAAGAAAACAAACACCCCACAAGAGGCTTGCAAAAGGCTCTGCAGCCCATTAGAAACAGATCCTAGAAAATGCCTTCATGCCACAAGAGCTGAAAACTCGCTCTCAGTCACTTTATTTGTTAAACAGGCAAGCTGAGCAATCAAGGACAAGACTGTTTCAAATCCATCGGTCTAACATCCAACGCTGACCCAGATGTACAGCTGCTGGGTTTTAACGGCTGATATCCCCCCCACCACTCCACACTCCCCCAAGTTATTTTGACTTCAGTATATTTGCATGGCTCTTTGTTACCATTGCGAATTAGATACTGACTAATAAACACCACCACTCTCCAAAGACATACACACACACACACACACACACACACAAATACACACATGTATTCATATCATTTTGGGGACTCTCCTTTCATTTCTATGGGTAATGGGCATAACCCTAATCCCAACTATGAACTTATGCCCTAGCTAGCCCCAACCTTAACCATAAGTAACCAAAGTAAATGTAAGACACTTATATATATTTTTTTATAAAATTGAGGTTATCGTTGAGAGGACTAAAAAACATCCCTACAAAAAGTTAGTTTATCAAAAATTCTATTCCCCACAATGTAATCATTACAAACACACACACCTGTCACCCGTCAATCACCAGTAGAAACCACTCCAGGAACAGAGTTTGGACCAATGTGGATATTGAGGGCAAATTTAAACCAATCAATTCTTTCCAGGGATAGGCCTATTAATAGTCTGGGACGGAGGCTTACAGGTTTAAAGCAAGGACAAACAGGAACTGTAGGGGAGAACACTTTGCAAAGATGTTAAATTAGCCTTGATGCCGAAAAGCATTTTTGCTCCCTCCCGATGTGGACTGTCGGACACAGAGCTCAGGGAGCAAAAAACATGGATTGGCTGTGGTTCCCCAAGGACTTGACTGGAAAACACTGCATTAAAGGAAATAAAAACCAACTATTTACTCTAAGTTCTAAGAACATGGACTCATAACCTGGAGGTCCGTTTCCCTGATAAGCATGATGCTTAACCTGAAATACTATATATTATAGATGTGTATTACACATACACACATAGACATTCATACATAAACACAATACATACATGCACATACAGACAGACACACATTTATATTCATATCCTTGCGGGGACCAACCATTCATTAATTTCTATGGGACACCCTTATCCCCTACCCAGCCCTAGCCTTCACAGATCTTTCTACATTCATGAAATATAAACAGTGGTCCCCGCAATGTCAAAATAACAGGGGTTTTCTCACAATGTAATATATACATACCCCCCCCACCCCACCCACACTCACCATACACCTACATATATACATGCAGACACAAATTCCATCTGGTCTAATCCATATTTCTGCTTGGGCTTTTGTTAAATTGAGGTTACGCTCACCTATAATCTCAACAGGAGTCTGTGACCCCTCACTGAAGCCCGGATGGCAGACCGTCGTGCCTCACATCCCCTGAGGGAGCCCTGGTGCAGCTCTCCACCCACCCAGGAGATAATGCACAGCAGCAAAAGGGTTACCCCGTTTCATTACGTAAGGCATGAGATCACTCTTTTCCCCCAATGACAGCCAAAAAAAAAAAAACATATCATACATCTCTCATGCACAATTTTATTATACAGGAGGAGGAATCAAAAAATCAAGTGCTAAATTCACATCATGTGTTAGCACCACTGCACTGGTGATAAATGACAAGCATCTCGGCTTCCAATAACGTTTATTTTTAATATAAAGGCTGATCCACTCATCAGCTCTAAATCAATGTCCCAGCATTAAAAGGCCATCTTGGGATTACCCCTAAATATAGGGGCTCATAAGCACAATTCATCTGCCAAATCCATTTACACGAACAACATTCGTGGATCCCCCCCCCCCCTACGCAGCTCCTCCAGCACTTATGCAACTGTGCATTTCTTTCACCGGACGTGCACTGGGCGTCTGAGCACTGGAGGAGATGAGTCACATCACAACACTGCGATTTATACCTGGCCTCCCAAGGCAGGCAGATGGGATTATCGATGGCTACTTTATCACCCCTGAGCACAAAGACAAGGCACAGCAAAGTTGTCAGAGGCAGAAGAGGGACTTTGTGTTGTAGCTGACAAGAGGAGTCTCCGAGGCCAGTAAGAGTACTGGAGAAACCTCTAAAATGGACTGACAGCGAGCCACCCTTCACCATGACTGTGTTTATTGGGGAGAGGGCAGAATGTCACTGGGGCCAGAAGACGGCTAGGAATGCCCGGAGAGGTGGGAATGCTTCTCCGGAGGTGTGCCGTGTAGTCGTGGGTCAAATACCACGTGGAGCATGCAAAAAAGAACCCAGGTCCAACTCCCACACCGCACCATCCAGACTTGAGAGGGAGCTGTCTGCAAGCTGGGCGACCACGCCATGGCCTGTAAAAGCTGCCAGGCCGGGGGCTGATTTGTGGCGCTCGTGCATGCGATTGGTCCTGTTCTGACACGCTCAGTGGGGCCTTGGCCACCTCCAAAAAAGCCCTCCACAGGATGGGCTGGTGACAGGACAGCTTTGCTCAAACGAAGAAAAAAGGCTTACTGCAGAAGGGAGAGGTGTGGTTTGTTTTGGAAAAAGTTTGCAGGTCGCCACTTAGCCCAGATATCCGCTCTTGAGTGGAAATCATTAAACATTGATGCCTGGTAACCTCAGCGACAAATAACTCAGGCGAAACAGAAACCATCTTCTGTCATCCTAGTCATCCTCGAACCAGGAGAGTTTTTTGTTGGGATCTATGGCTAAATATGTTATTTCTACCAGCCAGATCATGTCCACCAAGCCAACTGAGAGAAAAACTGAATAATCAATACATTTCATAAAACCTATTTACAAGAATTAAGAAAAAACTGCAAAAAACAGGTTAAAGACCACAGTTAATTTAGCAAAGTATCTTACTGCATAATATTATTAATATGCAGTATATAAAGAGCTAGTTCCACCTCACAAATCATTTAGTTCCCCGAATATTTTTCCCTACAGCTTACTTTTTTTTTTGTTGAAATGCCAATCTGCTACAAAATCTGCGAATCATGGCTAAATGGTTAAAGTCTAATCCTACCAAAACCCTGGATTTTCAACACTAGCCGAGCTGGATTACAAAAGCCGTTTATAAAGACTAAAAATATGGAGTGACAAGAGTGAGCCGGCAGCCAAACTGGAAATTTGCACAGTGGTCTTAGTTTCATTTCCTGTTTCTCCAGGTGACAGCCATGCTGATTAAAGGGCAGTGTTATGTTACCATTAGCCTACACAAAAATAAATAAATAAATCAATGGAGTGCCAATAACCATTGTATTAAATTAACCACCCATCACTATGCCTCGTGCTGGGTCACTATCTCCAACTGGGCCATCTGCAACAGCAGCGCCATATTATCCATCCTCTGGGGGATGCTATCATTATTAATTACCAATATTTCTTAGTGTGGAACCACAAGGACCAGCGGGCTCATCTGGGCCTTTGTTTCTATGGGCAAGCTCTGGGTGTTCACAGAAACCAGAAGGAACCTGATCAATCTAAAGACTAAGAACTCATGTTACATCTAAAAGCAAGGTTATCAAAAGAAAACAAGCCATAATATCCTTTGTCTGCAGCAATTAGAAATAAATAAACCTAATGGCTTTTGTTCGCTAGTCTCACTTCTCGAGAGCTCCCATTAGCAGCCAAACTGGCACCATGTAACCCTGTGGAAGTCTTTGAAGGGTAATAAGGCTAGCTAAGTGTTGGGCACATTTGGTCATTGGACACTGGCAGCATGGTGATTGCCTCAGCAGCTCTACCAATGAGCAGAGCAATATATCTTTCTGTTGTAAGAGGGGGAAGCAATATGGTCATAAACCTAAATAAAATACTGGAACTGAAATAGATGACGTTGTTCCCTACCCCGCTTTCACGGTACAGAGGCTTATTAAGCACAGAGCACGCAGGTTACCCAAAATACCGCATTATTCTGAAAAACTTCAGAATTTTAAATCTGGGAAGCCACCTCAGCCTAGCGGGTTAAAAAAATAAATACAAAGAGTTTCACGCCGGACTTTTTTGGATCTGCTGTTTATGGCAAATCTTTGGTCTCAGCCAACAGGGTGAGTCACATCACAGAATCAACCAGAACTTTCAAGAAACGTCAGGGCTCAGGAAGCTAGAACATGCTAGGAGTGACAGAGCAAGTGATAAGCCTACCTTTAAACTTGGCTACAACATAAAAAACCCTTTCAAATATGACGGCTCCCAGTACTTCATTTATTTATTTCTTAAAAAGGATAAAGCCGGATATACACGCTGCCATGAGATAAGACGCAAACTTTGCTTATCAGTGCTTCTGCTATAAATTATGCAGCAGGCCACCGAACATCAAACAGGCTAGTTGTTAGGATCCAGCGGAGCTATTAAATTTTAATACAAAGTCAGAACTCACAAACAAAGGAAGGTCAGGTTCAAGAAAACAAAACGGGAAAAATTTCACACCTTTAAAATCCAATTTTCACACAGACCTTTATATATTACATACATTAATGTTTAAACTGTCGATTCTGCCTCTAAGGTAGTTAGTCAGTTTTTCTATATTCAATTACCATTTTACTCAGTCATAGGAAACAAAATGTAGCGAGTTTTGCAATTTTAATGATTCTTTTTCAGCATTACCTTGTGTATGTTAGGAAAAAGTCCAAAGTTTACCGCTGCTACTTTGACATGAGCTGCATGCTCTCTACAAAGACAATTATAATCATTCTCATCCTTGCAGTTGGACTCACTCATGTGGCACATTTGTAAGAAATTAAACAAAAAACAGTGCAGAAGAGAAAAGCGAAGAAGAGCAGCTCATGAAAACACATTCGTCTCTTGCGCTATAGAAAAATGTTGTATTCCATGGAGACGTTACCGAGCATAACCAAGCGATTTGTCAGCACTGCTTTGTGTCTGTCAGCTCACAC
>JAODKN010000027.1:2888731-2901085 GCA_026774425.1 Petrocephalus zakoni
ACCATACCAACTATTTGAAAAACTTTGTTGGTAGATAAGTCCTATGTCTATATAGTTAATTTTCAACTCCTAAATCTTTGTGTCTGTCAGCTCACACACCATACCAACTATTTGAAAAACTTTGTTGGTAGATAAGTCCTATGTCTATATAGTTAATTTTCAACTCCTAAATCTCAAAAACTTAATATCCCGCTGTTTGACTTTTTATTGTTATTGTTCAGCCCTCCTCAAAATACACAATACATTCACAAAAAATAATTAATATTATATGGTTATTACGTGCTGTATCAGGGCTGCCCCCTCCCCCATAGATGACTCCACTGGTTGCATTCCGTGACATTACAGTTATTTATACTAGTTTTAATATTTTGCTACTTTTCTTGTGAAGCAGTTGCTAGTTAGCTCATTAGCTGGCAGATACCATGTGCTACTGAAATCTTTTTAATTAAATCAATTGACAAAAATTCTTCTGCTGCTCTTGGGGGGGGGGGGGGGTGTTCAGCATTATTTATCCGAAGGTGTAAGAACACCCAGAGTCGGCCCTGCACTGTATTATGTAAAATGGTGTGTCTAAGCAATGGGGCAATCCTTTTTAGCAGTGTTTTAACATCATTTTTATATTCAGGAATCAGAAAGAATTCAAGAATCATTCAGAAAGTAAATTAATCTAGATAATGTAAATCAAAGCAAAAACAAAGGCAGCGTAGGTTACTTCAGGAGGCTAAATGGCACATATCGCTGGCTAAACTCATATTATTGGGCAGGTCCATCAAACCTGAAATTTCATTTTTTTTTAAATGTATTTGCATTACAGTTGTGTGGTTGTAATATTTAATTCTGTTTTGCAATACTGATGGACGACCGCATTTTCATTCGCTTTAAATGAAGTGTGGTAATCATCACGAGCATATATCTTGCAGTTGAAGCAGTTTACGGTACTTCAGTCAGCCTTAAAGCTAGCTGCATCCTTCAATGCACAATTTCATTTGGAAAATCCATGAAAGAACCATCATATGGCTAACATTATAACGCTGGTCAGATGTTACTAATATAAATCACAATAAATGGGGAACTATTCAGGCTAATGTAGCACATACATTTTAAAAAGTCATTTTGCAAAGGCAATGCTAAATAAAATCATGATTTTAAAAAAGCATACACCAACCCAACGAAAGGTATGCAGCTTTAAATGGAAAGAGATGGGACAGCTTAAACCGCATTCAAGACATTTATCCAAGTAGTTCAAACTGTTTCAATGTGAACACAAGCCTCTGAACAGCTAGAAACTTACAACAAATTTCAACACATCCACATAAACATAAAATCAAGCTGAAAGCCAAACATGGGCTTAATATTGAAACTATTACCCATGGACAACTCACACCTGTGCCTCAGCGTACGCATAGCCAGAGAACAAATGCCAAGGACGACACCCCTGGGAGGACGGACCATCAAAGAGAACACAGCACTATGTCCCCTTCCCCCAAAAGAGGGCCAGCGATCTACCATTAGGAGGACAACAGGCGGGGTACCTTTGAAGGCAGGCAGCTTCTGGAGCTCTCGGTTGCTGCTCAGGCTGAAACGGGACGAGCTGTGCCGTTTCTCCTTTCTGATGGGCGTCTGCGGCCCGGACTGCTTCCCCTTCATCAGCTGTGCAGGGGGTGGGCTACCCCCGCTGCTCTTTCTGCCAACAGCCTGGGGGAAGACAGGAGAATGGGGGCCTGTAACTGGGGTTGACAGCTAGCTTGGTCCTGGTGGGAAAAGGACTAGGCGGTGAGTATGTTGAATATATTTATTGCTGTACATATTTATTCAGTTAATGTTTAGTGTCAGGGTTACATTGCCCTGAGATATCCGCTCTTCATTTCCATTTACAAAACCACAGAGGGAATCTGAAGAGGAATGGCTCACTTTGCATCCGTAGACGCAAAGTGGATGACAACATGGGCGACAGAGAAAAGGAAGATGAACATAAAAAAGTGACAGGCACTAACGTAGAAGGTCGAATTAATCGGCATACCAACTGTCTGGCAGCGAACGAGCAGCCGACTTTCCAATTTATACCGGTGGATTGAAAAATGGCACTCTTCTCCTTCACCACTAGGAAGCTTTCCCTCTACAGGCAGGCTAAGCGCCGAGAGGAGACAGGATGCTTAAGGAGAGCAGGAGGAAAAGGAGGCCCTCTGCTTATCCAGCCATCCGAAAGTGCAGTGTGGCGTCAAGTACACGTCTGCCTCAGCAGACAGGGCCAACTGCAGAAGACGGGTCATGTGACGCGATTAGTTAGCGTATTGCAGCTGCTGATTTAAGCCATTGCTAGAAATGGAAATTTTTATAACACATTTATTCGATACCAAAGTGACACACAAATGAGGATAAGAGAGCAGGGTCATCTACCATCTCTGGAGCAACTGGGGTTAAAGGCCCTGCTCAAAGTCCCAAAAGCAATACAATTACCCTGCCAGCCAAAGGATTCAATCCCTTGACCTGTCAGCCACAGGTATGGACTCCTAACCCTTAGAGCTACATGTGCACAGCAAAAAGCATTTCCAACAGACTGGTCATTGTGCTTCAGTGCTCTCAGAAAGATATTCTCAGTACAGGAAGATGACTGTACTGCTCAGCCTGAGCTGATTACACCCATTTGTGACATTGTTGCTCACACCATACGCTGAGCGCTCAGCCTATGAATGTTCAGGCACCTCAGGTGAGGCACAATATTGCTCTCGAAATTATATATATGATAAAGGACAAAAACAACAAGTAAACAAGCAAATGAATCCAACACAATGTGACTAGCAGGGCAAACATGCTCCGAATCATTTACTATTAATTTCCTAAAGGATAGATAGAGATAATCTTCTTGATCTTCCCTATAGACGCATCATGAGATTGACAGGTTTGGGTACAACACAAAGCCCTTTCATTTATCTTCATTCATTTCCTTTATTTTATAAATTACATATATTTCTACTTTATTACATAATCACCTGCAGACTTGGCTCCAGCTCTCGGTAACAGGGTGGGCCAGGAAGATTTTTGGGGGGGGGAAATTACATATAAAAAAATAGACTTCCCCCTCTTGGCTGGGTGGGCCAGCCTTGTGATTGGGTGGGTCAAGCCCACCCTGACCCCCCCATTAAGCCAGGCCCAATCACCTGCAGTATTCAAGGGGGAAAAAAACCCACAAACGGAGTACTGCTGTCTTCTCCTGATCAATCACTTACGCAAAATGACCTGCAGCAACCTTAAAGGAAAATGTCTTTACACGAAAATCTCCTTAACGTTAATCGTTTAAATGTTATTTTGGCTGGGGTGCCCTGATCTCACAGGATGACAAAGGGAAAGGTAGTGGTCCAGCCTTCTTTGCTGTCGAAATCCTAAAAAAGCCAGCAGACGATGACAAATGACCAGCAGACGATGAAAAGGACTTGTGGGTGATTAAAGAGCCCTGACTGCCATGCAGCGTTCGCTCTCCTTTTATCCCAGCAGACATTTAAAAACACTTCAGTCCACAGCAGGTAAAACAAAGACAGCCTCCATTATATTTCATCTCTGCACCACAAAGCCCCGTGAACAGCCAAATTCTTATAATTGGCTCTCTGGCATAAGTACTTTCCCCACGGGGAGCAAATTCCACAACTAGTGACCAGTGAGTCGGTGCATAATTAGGAGCTAAGGGAAAGGGCACGGCCAACGATGTGTGCAGTGTGTACCTCTGAGGACCATAATAAAGTATACACGTGACTATGTGTGAATAAGCCTGAAGGTTAGTGTGGTGTGCTCAGTCTCAGAGAGGAACATCTTGAAATCATGGAAGCCTCAGAGTGTTCTGCTGGCTTTAGGAGATTCAAGATACTTAAACAATACAGCAACAATACAGTACTTAAACCACAGCACATGAGAAGGGAACAAACTCCTTGTTTAGTAAACTCATACTACCCCCCAGGTCAGGAAACGGGTTGGCAGCTGAAAATGGGCTTTCTGCAAGTGGGCAGGAGGACAGAACTCATTTTATTTTAAACAACAGATAGATATGATAAATTAAGTTAAATGTAGGCAAAAAAGGATCCGTAATGTCAGGATGCCATAGCGGTAACAAGCCCTTTCCGCATCAGTCCTGCCCGGAGGAGTAAAAAAAGCTGCATTCTTCAGCTACTTCTGGAATGGCCAAATAAGGCATGTTTGCCCCCAGATACATGGTGCAGAGACTCCCCTGTCAATAGCGCAAAACATTTGTGCAGCCTAATTTAAGGAAAGACACTGTGGTACTTGTTTAAATGGCTGGGTATTTGCGAAAGGGAAGTGCGGGTTGATCACACCACTCGAAAATCATGGCCCCTCCTGTGCTTAGACCGTGCACACTTTTGAGTGCAATCCGTTAGAACTTGTGTAATGCATTTTTCTTTTTTTTATAATGATGCATACAGTCATGCATCGCTTAACGACGGGAATGTGTTCTGAGAAATGCGTCATTAGGCGATTTCATCGTTATGCAAACATCATAGAGTGTATTTACACAAACCTAAATGATATACCCTACTACAAACCTAGGCTATATGGTATAGGCTGAATAACAATAAAAAGTACAGTATAGTAAATACATAAACCAGTAACATCCTTGATGATGATAATAAGTAGCTATTACATACTGCACATAATAGTATGTGCTATACTTTTATATGATTGACAAACAGAAGGTTTGTTTACACCAGCGGCATCACAAATGATTGAGTAATATCCTTTGCTACAACCTTACAACGGCTACAGTGTCACTTGGCGATAGGAATTATTCAGCTCCATTATCTTATGGGACCACCGTCGTATATGTGGTGCATCGCTGACCAAAACATCACTATGCGGCACATGACTGTATTATTAAGGAAAACACCCAGTATCACTATCACTTGTTCTTATGGTACAATTCCATTCTGATAGCATTAAAGGCACATCAAAATGCATTAAACTAACAATTTGCACATTAAATCAGAACCTAGTGTATTCAGATAATGGCACTGCCATGCATCTGAACAAAACACCCTTGGAGTTGTCGCAATACATTTCATAATCCATAGTAATTAAGTCAGCCTACTTTGACACCATGCTCCGTATACTCCTCGGGGACAGCAAGCAACAGAGCTCGGCGGCCAAGGCCTTAACGATGCAGTAGACTCCACTTTAAGTGTTAATAAAGGCTCTACTGAAGCATTTCCAATCAACTCATTCTTTAAAATTAGCCGCATCTATCGTATGGTTCTTTCCCTCTCATCACAAGCAGGGTCACAGACAAAGAAAGACTCATTAGCAAGCCAGCTCTCATTTTTTCTATGAAGCAAACTTCACAGTGGACTTAAAACAATATCCAAAAAATCATTTTTATTCCAACATCTCTTCCAATTAAAAGGTGCTGAACTAAGGAAGAAGCCTTCCAATTTAACACCTGACCAGCAGCACCCAGGACAGCAGTGTTGTAAGGAGTTCCTTCATCCAGGTTGTCCAAGTCAATCCAAGAGTTTTAATACACTGCAGTAGATAACGTGTATTACTGGGATGTATATATCGATTTTAATAAGCATAACCAAACTCTCCCCTTGGACTCAGTTAGTTTAGTTCGGATAAACGTTAATTGACAAATGGGCTAGGTGGACTTCAGGTCTAGAGACATTGCGATAGCAAACTCTACACCTCCGTCAATAGAAGACCGATAACCCTGACTGAATCAGCTGAGGGATGTGGGCAGACCTGGTGGGCGGTTAGAACACGCAGCAAAACTGCGGCAGGCAGCACTTTCTAGGGCAGCACTTGCAGTGATCTCTCCCCCGCGCAAATCCTTGTGAACGTTCCGCTAAAGTGCTGTGCAGAAACAAAGCAGAAACAGGAAAGAAGCAGGGCAACCTGACTACAACAAGTCCCATGACACAAGAGCCAGGTTGCATGACCCCAGCGAAGACAAGTTAGTGTCAGGGAAAGAATAAGCAAAGATTTACAGCCATGCGGAAGGCCCTGCAATGAGATGTGGGAAACCATGTTACCCATCCATATAAAAACATCCCATTGGTATGGCATTTGCGGCAATTAAACCTTCCATTATACATTCAGATTATAGATTCATAAGCTGAGCCACATTCCCCCGAGCTCTCCGTGACATGCGCATTTCAGAAAGAAGAACGTGCAAAGGTAGGTAATTCAGCTTGAATCAGCCCAAGGCCATTCCCACTGAGCTAAGAAAACAACCCTGGTAGAAGCTTGAAACTTTTCTTTTCCTGTTGGTAATGGTAAAAAGAGGGGCGGTCTGCCTCAAGCTATAGCAACAATTTGATTTAAAAATCACACTCATGTATGACACAAAGAAAACAAAAAGCACTGAACAGGTAACCCAGATTAGGTGGCACGGCAGGGGTGGGTGACTCGAAAACTTAATATGTCGGCTCCATAATCCCCCCTAATATCGGTGGCCATTTTCGTCCCCAGGGAAACGGAGCAGTCACCTAGTGCCTGTGAATTTCCTTGAGTGCTTGTTCTTAGGAGGAGACAGAGATTCTGGCCCTGTGGTCTACAATGATGGTGCCTGAAGCTGGTACAGAACAGCAAAAAGAAAGTTGGTTTGCATCTTCTGTGGTGGCTGGATTGCCATCCTTTCCAGTAACCACAGACAAAAATAAAACCGTTCTTCTAAAGTACAGATATAAAGGTGCTAAAGAGGTCATGTTATGGGAGTGAATAATGCATGAGAAATTGCTTGGCATAAAAACATCACACATCAGTTTCTATAGACCTTCATGGTTTATATACAACAAATCATTTTCAGTTTTCTCCTAAGTTCAGGAGCCTGTGAAGTTAGTCATCTTGATTTGTGTTAAGCAGGGAATACATGCAGCTTGTAAAGTCCAAGATACGTTCTTCTCAAAGCAATGCATTTACGTGATCATGTAGGGAGAAAAAAAAAATCACTGTATAGCTACAAAAAAAACAACACCCCGAGACAAACTCTAAACATTCCTTCCCGAATTACAAGCAGTGGAAAATGGAATTCAGATTGTAACAATGCCTCCTATAAATCATACATCGCCAGTAAACACTGCGGAAAAGACAGTACAGTAGCTAGCAAACACCAACAAGACAGGAAGACATGCTTCCCCGGCTCAGACGCAAATTACACTGCAGCTGATTGTCAGAAGGCGTACATGTAAAAAAAAATTCACCTGAAACAGTCTAAATACCTAAAGAGCTTTAATAATCTCGCACGATGAGATGCAAACCAAATGAATGACTGGTAAAATGTCGCGTGTCGTTCAAAATCGTCGCGCACTAAAACTTGCGCGGTGCATTTTAGAGCAGATCTGACTGAAGCAGAACAAAGTTTGGCGGAGAGGATCAGGTGCGTCACCCGCGCGAGCGCTCCGCCGCGCGCGGGGGGGCGGAGACACGTGCGAACGGCGCGCGCCAGCCCACCGAGCCCCTCCTTTACCTCGCTTTCGCAATTTTCTGGTCCGTCTTTGCCAGCAGCTTTGCCCGTTTTCCCAGATTTGGGGGCTTCCTATGAGAAAATAAATAAAAAAGACACGAGGGAACCTGGGCGTTAGTCCGAAGTCGGAAGCAAATGGGCACCTCTCGTCAGGGCATTCATAGGATGCCGACATCTTCCCATCGCACAGAATTAAATGCCAACCCATGGAGTTAAGTCAAAGACAGCCTGCAACACAAGCCCTACCGAAACGGGGACCCCCGGTACCCCTGCTTATGTAATACACAGGGCTTCCCGGCATGTCTCCGTCCTCTCGCCGCTTAGCGCACTTCTAAGTCCGGCTGGCTCCTGACAGGCAGCGCATCTACGCGGTCGGTCAGTCAGGAAGGCAGCCGGCTGCCAGGCAGGCTAACCGAACCAGAGCTGCTTTACTTATGGCACTCCCGCCGAACTTGTGCTACTCGGGTGCCTCATTAGTCTGTTCTTGTTACTTTGGCGGCTCCGACGGGGACGTGACTCGCGTGTCCATGAGCGCCGCAGGTGTTAAGCTGCGTTTAGGAGAAGAGGCGAGCTCACCTTGTCTTTTTTCGCTTTATTCGGCATCGCGGAGAAGCGACCTCCCCGTCCCCCTGCCGACACGCGCCTGCGTCTGCCGTCTCGGCTCGCGCGCGCCCTCGCGCTCTCTCTCTCTCTCTCTCTCTCTCTCTCTCACGCGCGCGCGCTCGCTCCGTCTCCGTCCGGCGCGCGCCACACACACACACACACACTGACACACTGTGCGGCGGTCCATCTCCGCTTCATCACCCTGATAGGCTAACGCTGGTCAGATGACCCTGCTTAGGTGTTGGTAGTCTTCACCTATGCAAAAGGACTCTTGGTTTACTTAAAAAATGCAAAAAAAGGCAAATTTAAGCTTTACGCTGCTTTATTTGCATGCTTATACGTCCCTTAAAATAGGTCTTGTGTATAGATTTTTACTGTTATGTATAAACACTTGATAGATTCAAAGTGGCATTATCAATTAAAGCTTAAATAGAAATTTTAGCTGAAATGCAGTAGCTGAAATCAAGTGAAATTTTGGACAGCTGAACCGGTCTACTGAGTATATAGCCGCTGGTACAGTAACTATTCTATTTCTAACTCAAATAATTAGATCTACTGGTGAGTAATCCAGACCAATTCCCTTGGGCAAAGTTGTGTCACTCTGAAAAAATGTGAGTGGTTCCAGAATGTTAAGTGCTAAGAATCAGAAATGGTGTTTGCGCCATATTCCGGTACTGTATTACTAAATCTGGGGAATAAGACAGACCAGTTCATCCCGACTAGTACGATTAACTAGATTCAGTTGGAATTTCCACTTAGGATGTACTAATATTGCTGCGAACATTATAAAACACGTATGTTGCATTGCAACATTGTAACTTCTTACATGACCTAATAAAATTTGCAGAATGCAGTTGTTGAAAATCCCTGATTTTGGATGTCAGGCTCACCCCATATACTGAGCGGCATGGTTAGTATATTTACTTCGATACATTTTTCTGGTCTTATTTTTTTTATAATTTGTATCATATAATATTCATGTCAACCCAGAGCACTTATGACATTCAGAAAGGTTTCAAACTGAACATGCTTAAATGGAAAAATCTAAATATATACAGGCACTATGACGATCTGAGGTTGAAAATGAGTTCTATGGCTATGAAATGTTGATCTTTTGAATAAAGCAAACCATAAATGTAGACGTCAAAACCCAGTAGCATGTAAAAGAGAACGTTTATAGTTCGTGAAAGTTTTCCGCCCCCTGGTGGTGATTTTTAACATTTACAGCTACACAAAAGTGTAAAATTACTAACAATACGGCAACAATCCTAGAATGTAAAATGATGTAACTTGTGAAGACCACATATTAACTAAAAATCATAGGCTACAAAAAGAAAATACTGGATCATACATTTTAATATTTTAGAATATATGTGCAACTGTATAAATACTAAAATGATGGCACATTGCAATTCAGACAGACAAGGTCCATCTAAAAAACGAACAAATTACAGTTCAATCTGAAAGAGATTTAATTAGCATTTAATAGTTTATAATTACGATGAAAAATGTGTTCTACATTCAGAAGTGCCTACCTACACGTTATTCAGTAGCTCACATTTGAATAACACGAAATAACGCGGATAAATAGGATCAATAGGCCTACGACAAACAGGCGTAATAAATACTTAAATGTACCGATGACTGTTTTTTTTCCAAATAATTGTGTACATTAATAAACCAAGTGTCCGTCTGCAGGGCATTGCCATTTCATCGCATAAAATCTTCTACAGAAACAATCTGACAAAATTGTTCCTAAGTAAATGTGCACAGTATCGTGTTGGAAGAATAGGCCTATGATTTCGCCCATTGACGAACTTACAGCAGCCGTATTCCATGACACGGCAAAAACAAAGCGAAGTCTCGTGTCGGGGCTTGGCTGTGATTTCACCACCCCGTTGCATTGTGGGTATTGTAGTACTTACTCGGGCACTAACCTATCACATTGCTCTACTACGACACACCAAATCCCAGAAGCCCCGTATGCGCCCGGCCCCGCTGTCACTTGACTGTGTTCCCATATCAAGCCTCCCCACATCATTCGTGGCGAGGGGAGCGGTATTGTCGGTTCTTTATCCTGTAGCGGTCTCTCTCTTCGACAACTGTTTGTCTGTTCTTGTTTTCCCTCCCGCACAAAATGTCTGACGGCGGAGGAGGCGACGACGGCTCGGTCACCATGGAGGTGTCTGCCGCTGTACAGACGGTGGCGGATATTTCGGTTTTGCAGAAGCACATCCGTAAGCTTGTCCCCTTGCTCCTAGAAGATGGCGGCGAGGCCCCGGCCTCGTTGGAAACCACCCTGGAAGAGAAGAGCTCGGTGGAGCAGATGAGGAAATTCCTCTCGGATCCTCAAGTGCACACGGTGCTGGTGGAGAGGAGCACCCTGAAAGGTGGGTCTGCTGGCGTCGCCTGGCACCAGGGTGCTTTCCGGCGTCCTCACTCTGATGCCGCGGACCTGCTCGCCCTTTTGCTTATCCGCAGTACGGGAAGGCGGCCCCAGGGCGTGCCGGCATGTGCCGGGTACCGAGGAACAAATCGGGGTGCATCTGTTACCGTACCGAGGTTCATATATAGCGGCATGCCAGCGGCATCCCTCTCATATGAACAGATTATTCATTTTTAGTATGGAATGTTTTTAGTTAAGTGGGGCATCGGAGTAACTAAATGTCGGGTTTCTGGTAGAAGACTGCTTCTTTTGTGTTTGAGCATATGACAGCTGTTTTTATATGCTGGCCCCCCCTTAGGTTACCATCTTATTAATGAACCGTTCCTTACTTTGAAATGCTTCCTTCCCTTTTTGCCTTGCGGTTAGTTATTGGGCAGATGATGGTCACCTGGCTGTATTTTTATTTATTTTTTTAATTCTGGCTTTCCCATTATAAACCATTCATGTGAAGATCTATCTAAGTTTATATCCCAGGCCCGATACAAAAACCTTTCATAGTTCAGCATGTCCCTATTTTGGATGGAGAGGTTTAAAATTAGAATAGGAAATGATGTAGGAAAACTTAGTTATTTAATCAAAAGGGGTGACATTGTCCCTTTTCACATTATTGAATGCCTTTCAGGAAAATTTAATTAGAATTATTTTTATTGTTGTATTACTTTAACTCAGTCAGCAGTTTCTTGTGTTGCCCTGACTGGGCTGTTTGCTCGTCCTGTTTGTTTCATACTCTGTCTGGGTTTTTATTTTTTAATAAATAAATGGAAGTTAAATAAAAACTGAATTCGTGGGAAGTTGGGAGCTGCATTGCAGATGTGGCCCTGCTGATATCCAATATCTTCTGCAGCAGTGACATCATTCCACCAGGAGCCCCACCCACGTAGACATCCGCTGAAGCTGTCTGGGACAGCATTCCTTTGCATAATGTTTAAATCGGCAAAGTAGTTCTGTGATGTCGAAGGGTGTCAGTGTTAAATACTAAAAATATGACCTATTTGGCACCTTTCTATCTGTACCCCCAGAGCCAGTCGTCCAACATTATAATTCTTTTTATTTTCCAGGTTCACATTTAAAATAAGTTTTAGTTCTGGTGCCACTTCTAAAGTGATTTTGAGGTTATGTACTTGAATGCAAAGGGGATGTCTGGCATTTGTCAGTTTCGGAATTTGTGACTCGGTTTCCCATGTTTTCTGGAGCAGCAGTCTTCATGCCTCTGAAATTGAGGAAAGTAGCATATCTGCAGGAGGTATCTCCAGCTTTTGGCTGCTGTTGTAGAACTGAGAGTCCGCAGGTTGCAGAGGAAATTGCTGCAGCTTGTTCCATGCTGCCAAGGACTTGTGATCTCTTGGGAATTCTTGATTACAAAGACAATTTAAATGTCTGTTATTTTACTAATGAATGTAATGTGTGAATGATTCTCATTAGGCCATAGTATTCCCGTATTGTTTTAAGAAAATTATAACTAAATACAGGGTGTAGCAAAATTGTCAGTGAATGACAGTCATGCTTTGATATGGTATAATGCTTCTATAAAGCACGGTTGCGTAACTTGCATGTTTCTCCATTCAGTTGTCACTAACAAATTGTGTATCTTAACATGGTGCTTTTAAAACAAAGACTGTATATTAGCAGCGTGTCTCCAGCTACCTGGTATTAATGGTTTAGTTTGAAATATCCATCTGTGTCATCCTATTTAAATATACGGTGTGTCTGTTCCTCCCCCCTTCCTTTGTATAGAGGATGTGGGCGATGAGGGTGAGGAGGAAAGAGAGTGCATCTCCTACAACATCAATATTGACATTCATTACGGGTTGAAGTCCAACAGGTGCAGTACTGACTCATT
>JAODKN010000027.1:2901185-2915114 GCA_026774425.1 Petrocephalus zakoni
AGAGAGTGCATCTCCTACAACATCAATATTGACATTCATTACGGGTTGAAGTCCAACAGGTGCAGTACTGACTCATTATTGGTGATTTTTTTTGTATTGTCAACCGGTCATTTTTGGAGCATTAAAATGTAGTGCTGAGTAACTGCCTTAATAGCACACACCCTGTATGAGTTGTTAGCTTAACTGTTCTCTGGGATCCAAAAGGCCAGCACACCCTTGTTCATATAAATTGTCAGCTTGATCTAAGTTAATATAAACCTAATCTGTTATTTACGTGGTGCATTGATTCTTATGTGTGATTTGTATGTGTGTAATATAAAATTCTCCCCCCAGCCTGGCCTTTATCAAGAGGACTGGGGTCATCGATGCTGACAAGCCCATTTCCTCCCAGCTGCGTGTCTTGACTCTGAGTGAGGATTCACCTTATGAGACGCTGCACTCCTTCATCAGTAATGCAGTGGCTCCCTTCTTCAAGTCTTATATCCGGGAGTCAGGCAAGGCTGATAGGTAGGCCTGAATTGTTTTGAACGACCATTCTGTGCTATGAGCTTTTTGCAGTCTGGAAAAATTAGTAATGACAGTCACATTATGTCTGTTACAGTTGTCCATATTCGATAAGCTCCTACATAAATGTGCTTGTAGCGGCTTTGTTTGGATGGATATTATCCATATCCATGGATATTATGTGCCGTTTCAGGGATGGGGATAAAATGGCACCTTCTGTGGAGAAGAAGATTGCTGAGCTGGAGATGGGGCTGCTCCATCTGCAGCAGAACATCGAGATCCCAGAAATCAGCCTTCTCATACATCCCATCATCACAAACATCACCAAGCAGTGCTACGAGCGTGGGGAGAAACCCAAGGTCACCGATTTCGGTGACAAAGTGGAGGATCCTTCATTTCTCAACCAGCTGCAGTCGGGGGTTAATCGCTGGATCAGGGAAATCCAGAAGGTGAGCAGCCCATACCATGGTGTTTTTTTAAAGTGAGATTTCTATAGTTGCTTAGGAGTTATAATGCTTGAAAGAGGTGCTGGACACACAAGTTGATAAGCAACTTCAGGCTTGGACTATTTTCGTCATGATTGACTTTGCCTGCCTTCTTATAGGTGACCAAACTGGACAGAGATCCCGCCTCTGGGACGGCGTTACAGGAGATAAGCTTCTGGCTTAACCTGGAGCGAGCCCTGAATCGCATCCAGGAGAAGCGAGAGAGCCCAGAGGTGTTGCTCACCTTGGACATCCTGAAACATGGCAAGCGCTTCCATGCCACGGTCAGCTTCGACACTGACACAGGTAAGAGCTGTTTGGTTTATTTTCCACACCTAATAAGAAACTGAACTGATCAAAGGGAGAAATTCTTCTGCACAAGCGGTACATAAGCGGATGGTACCGACTTTACTATATCAAATATAGAATGCTTCCTGACGTGTAACGGCTTGAGGTGGGGGGTACCACATTGGGAGGGGACGTTGCATAGTCTAAAGCTGCTCCAAGATGGCGCCCCATGGAACAGATGGGCAGAAATCCTTATCTTGTCCAATTTTACCACCATCTTCTTTGCAGCTGTCCCGGGTCAGTTCTGCGATGGAATTTGTCTGGGCATAGTTATTTGCATGGTGAATTATTTTATTTTATTTTTTTTAAATTGAGAGTTGTCTTATTCTTTCCCCAGGTCTGAAGCAGGCTGTGGAGACAGTCAATGACTATAACCCCCTTATGAAGGACTTCCCCCTAAATGACCTCCTGTCAGCCACTGAGCTGGACAAAATTCGCCAGGCCCTGGTTGCCATCTTCACTCACTTGCGCAAGATCCGCAACACCAAGTACCCCATCCAGCGTGCCCTGCGCCTGGTGGAGGCCATCTCTCGCGACCTCAGCTCCCAGCTCCTGAAAGTCCTTGGCACCAGAAAGCTAATGCACGTGGCCTATGAGGAATTTGAGAAGGTGGGTTGTTAGTAGTGTCTTGATAATAGTCTGCCCTTTTATGGCTTGTCTTTTTGATTTATGCATCTTTCGGTGTCTTTGCAGGTGATGGTGGCCTGCTTTGAGGTGTTCCAAACCTGGGAGGATGAGTATGAGAAGCTGCAGGTTCTCCTAAGGGACATTGTGAAGAGAAAGAGGGAGGAAAACCTGAAGATGGTGTGGCGCCTTAGCCCCGCCCACCGCAAGCTGCAGGCGCGCCTGGACCACATGAGGCGATTCCGGCGACAGCACGAGCAGCTGAGGGCCGTCATCGTGCGCGTGCTCAGACCTCAGGTAGGGAAACTTCCCCATAGTCCAAAGACCCCCCCCCTCAAAGGGTGTTTGCTAAAACTTGTTTTTTCTTTTTTAGGTATCTGCTGTGCCCCAGCATGCTCAGGGTGAGGCTGTAGAGCCCCCGGATATGAAAGTGGCAGAAGTTCTCTTCGATGCAGCAGATGCCAATGCCATCGAGGAGGTGAACCTGGCGTATGAGAACGTTAAGGAGGTTGATGGGCTGGATGTTTCCAAGGAAGGGATGGAGGCCTGGGAAGCAGCCATGAAGCGATACGACGAGCGTATCGATCGCGTGGAGACCCGTATCACCGCCCGCCTCCGTGACCAATTGGGTACTGCCAAGAACGCCAACGAGATGTTCCGCATCTTCTCCCGCTTCAACGCCCTCTTCGTGCGGCCTCACATTCGTGGGGCCATTCGTGAATACCAGACACAGCTCATCCAGCGTGTGAAGGATGACATCGAGTCGCTGCACGACAAGTTCAAGGTGCAGTACCCCCAGAGCCAGTCGTGCAAGATGAGCCATGTGCGTGACCTGCCACCCGTGTCTGGCTCCATCATATGGGCCAAGCAGATTGACCGGCAACTGACGGCCTATATGAAGCGTGTGGAAGATGTTCTGGGTAAAGGCTGGGAGAACCATGTTGAGGGGCTTAAGCTCAAACAAGATGGTGACAGCTTCCGTGCCAAACTCAACACCCAGGAGATCTTTGATGACTGGGCCCGGAAAGTTCAGCAGCGCAACCTGGGGGTGTCTGGTCGAATCTTCACTATTGAGAGCAGCCGAGCCCGGGGTCGCACTGGCAACATACTGAAGCTCAAGGTCAACTTCTTGCCTGAAATCATTACACTCTCCAAGGAGGTGCGCAACCTGAAGTGGCTAAGCTTCCGTGTGCCCCTGGCCATCGTTAACAAGGCGCACCAGGCCAACCAGCTCTACCCATTTGCCATCTCTCTCATTGAGAGCGTCCGCACCTATGAGCGTACCTGTGAGAAGGTGGAGGAGCGCACCTCCATCTCCCTCCTTGTGGCTGGATTGAAGAAGGAGGTGCAGGCCTTGATCACGGAGGGTATTGCCCTCGTGTGGGAATCCTACAAGCTTGATCCATATGTCCAGCGCCTGGCGGAAACTGTGTTCAACTTCCAAGAGAAGGTTTGTTTTTATTCTATTCTTGGAGATTCTTTCAAAGGATACCGTTTTGCAAGGCTATCCAGTTTGAATGTGTATATTAATCTGAAACTAGATAGAAATGTAGTTGTTTATAAAATGCCGTAAGTCAGTCACATTTCTGTCTAGGTCGACGATCTCCTCCTAATTGAAGAGAAAATTGACCTGGAGGTACGCTCACTGGAGACCTGCATGTATGACCATAAGACCTTCACTGAGATCCTCAACCGTGTCCAGAAGGCTGTTGATGACCTCAATCTACACTCCTACTCCAACCTGCCAATTTGGGTCAACAAACTGGACATTGAGGTTTGTGCATTGCCCATTTTTTTTTTTTTCTTCCCCCATGGAACACACTTTTTTGGGTGAGACAAGAATAAGCTGTCCTGATTCCCTTCTGACTGTTCCTGGAGTATGTTGGTTCAGCTCAGTATTTGGTATATCTCTAGATCGAGAGGATCCTGGGGGTACGTCTCCAGGCTGGTCTAAGGGCTTGGACACAAGTTCTGAGAGGACAAATGGATGACAAGGCTGATGTGGACATGGACACGGAGGCTCCACAAGTCAGCCACAAGCCTGGAGGGGAACCAAAAATCAAGGTGGGTTAAGACTGATTTAAGGTTTGTATGCCTTTGTTTAAGATGGTTGGTTCAGTGAGGAAGTTATACTCATTCGTTATGGAGGTGTTTCAGTGCTTTTAGAATATTCCTAGTTCCATAGTTATGCAATCGCTTGTTTTAATTGGTCGAAATTGTAACTTTACATTCTCATCTACTGTGAAATCACCGCGATCGAGATGTAAACAACAGTCATGCTGATTATTTTTCTTTCCCCAACTTCTACTAAATTCTGGTTGCTCTCCTTCCAGAATGTTGTGCATGAGCTAAGAATTACCAACCAAGTCATCTACCTAAACCCCCCCATTGAAGACTGCCGATACAAGCTCTACCAAGAGATGTTCACTTGGAAGATGGTCATCCTCTCTCTGCCGCGAATCCAGAGTCAGCGTTATCAGGTCAGTGTCAGTATTTGATGTCAAGAGGTCTTGCTGACGTATAGGCTGCAAGTGCAGATGTAAATGTTTCTACTCCTGTGTTCTGAGCAGGTGGGTGTGCACTATGAGCTGTCTGAGGAAGAGAAGTACTACCGGAATGCCCTGACCAGGATGCCTGATGGCCCCGCCGCACTGGAGGAAGCCTACAATGCGGTGAAAGAGATTGTCAGTGAGGTGGAGCAGTATGTTAAGGTGAGATCTGTCTGCCAGATTTGACAGGTCATCAGTCTGCTTAGAGGTGAGACCTGCTTATCACCTGCTGCCTTTTTTGTCCTCAGGTGTGGTTACAGTACCAGTGCTTGTGGGACATGCAAGCAGAAAACATCTACAATCGCCTAGGTGAGGATCTCAACAAGTGGCAAGCCCTCCTAGTGCAGATTCGCAAGGCCAGAGGCACGTTTGACAACGCTGAGACCAGGAAGGAGTTTGGCCCTGTGGTCATAGACTATGGCAAGGTGAGCTTGTTATTTAAATAGGAATATTTCCCTTCCTCCTACACAATCTTAAGGTATACACTCCCTGGTGCCATTTTGTTTGAAAATGTTGGCATGTAGAGTATTGTGGTGAGTAGAACTGTTTAATCTGATACCTTTCTCTGTCCAAAAATCCAGGTTCAGTCAAAGGTGAACCTGAAATACGATTCTTGGCACAAAGAGGTCCTGAGCAAATTTGGCCAAATGCTTGGCAACAATATGCAGGACTTCCATTCCCAGATCTCCAAGGTAATCCCATCTGCATGTGCCTCTACTGTACCTGCACCTGAATCAGTGACTGTTTGACTCATCACGTGTGTGTGTGTGTGTCTCCTTCTCCAGTCACGCCAAGAACTGGAGCAGCACTCTGTGGATACGGCCAGCACTTCGGATGCAGTGACCTTTATCACTTATGTGCAGACTCTTAAGCGCAAGATCAAGCAGTTTGAGAAGCAGGTTGACGTAAGTATTATTGTCCTGAGTTCTGTTTTGCTTTGCTAAGGTAGCTATGTTTGGTGTGTGTGTATTGTGATGCTGGGGGATTGAATCGGGCTTCCCTGTCCCTGTCCTATAGCTGTTCCGCAATGGCCAGCGGCTGCTGGAGAAGCAGCGCTTCCAGTTCCCGCCCTCCTGGCTGTACATCGACAACATCGAGGGCGAGTGGGGCGCCTTCAGTGACATCATGAAGCGCAAGGATACCGCCATCCAGCAGCAGGTGGCCAACCTGCAGATGAAGATTGTCCAGGAGGACCGTGCTGTGGAGAACCGCACCACTGACCTGCTCACGGACTGGGAGAAGACCAAGCCGGTTGCCGTGAGTGGACTCCTAGCTTGATCTTAATGTTGCTGAAATGGCCAGCCTGCGTTGTACTTATAAGATGAACTTTGCTGTACAGGGCAACCTGCGACCAGAAGAGGCCCTGCAGTCACTCACCATCTATGAGGGCAAATTCGGGCGCCTGAAGGATGACCGGGAGAAGTGTGCCAGGGCCAAAGAGGCCCTGGAGCTGACCGACACTGGCTTGCTCAGTGGCAGTGAGGAAAGAGTCCAGGTACGCTTGTTTTGTCAAGACCCAGCTGTTATGGAAGATGTGCTGGTTCTGAGCATCAGATCACGTTTCTTTGGTTACCCTCGCTTGTTATAGGTGGCTCTGGAAGAGCTTCAGGACCTGAAAGGAGTATGGTCTGAGCTGTCAAAGGTGTGGGAGCAGATCGATCAAATGAAGGAACAGCCTTGGGTGTCTGTGCAGCCACGCAAGGTTAGTTATTCCTGTGTTTGACTGTCCTTTTTCCCCCGGCTCAGTACAATGGTCTTGAATGTCCTCTGCTTTGTCTGTAGCTTCGTCAAAGCTTGGATGGCCTCCTGAACCAGCTGAAGAATTTCCCAGCTCGTTTGCGGCAGTATGCATCTTACGAGTATGTACAGAGGCTGCTGAAGGGATACATGAAGGTCAGTCTGTTGGATCGATCTGCTTAACTTCAGGGTGTTAAAAACAAATTTATATTGATGCATTCATGTTTCTCTCCCTCTCTTTTACACACACAATATATTACATAATATATAAAAAGATCTAGTATGTTAATGTTTCGCACAATATGGCACTCTGTTGTGGCTGCGATCTCTGATTTATGTTCTGATGACCCCAACTGCTTCTGTACCTCAAAAGATCAACATGCTGGTGATTGAGCTGAAGTCTGAAGCGCTGAAGGATCGGCACTGGAAGCAGTTGATGAAGAGGCTGCATGTCAATTGGGTGCTGTCTGAGCTGACACTTGGTCAGATCTGGGATGTCGACCTACAGAAGAATGAGATGGTGGTGAAGGATGTGCTGCTGGTAGCCCAGGGAGAAATGGCCCTGGAGGAGTTCCTTAAGCAGGTCAGCACAAATGCAGCATGGTGGCATTTTAGGTCCTTTGGCTGAAGGTGATGTGCAGTAGTTTGCATAGGCGATGTATAAGGATATAGCCCTGAGAATTGTGTGTAATTGTGTACAGATCCGTGAAGTTTGGAACTCCTATGAGCTGGATCTGGTCAACTATCAGAACAAGTGTCGTTTGATTCGCGGGTGGGACGACCTCTTCAACAAGGTCAAAGAGCACATTAACAGCGTGTCAGCGATGAAGCTGTCCCCTTACTACAAGGTAAGTAGAGTTAAAGACCTGCCTTATACTGTAGAATGTTTTACCACTAAGCTGAATTTTTATATTTGTCTGGGTGTCTGTTCTCAGTTTTGTTTGGGTTTTTTTCTCCCTTCCTGTGGTTGTAGGTCTTTGAAGAGGATGCACTGAGCTGGGAGGACAAACTGAATCGGATCATGGCCCTGTTTGATGTGTGGATTGATGTCCAGAGACGCTGGGTCTACTTGGAGGGAATCTTCACCGGCAGTGCCGACATCAAGCACTTGCTACCTGTTGAGACTCAGAGATTCCAAAGGTAAAAAAATGCACCACCTTCCCCTGTTTTCTTAAAACACTTAATGGCACCAACACAATGTAAGGAGCAGGTCTTTGGAAGGACTTCTGTGGCAAAAACATAAGCTTCACAATTGCCTTTTTAATCTCTTTTCAGTATAAGCACAGAATTCCTGGCTCTGATGAAGAAAGTCACCAAATCACCCCTGGTGATGGATGTCCTCAACATCCAAGGAGTGCAGAGATCCCTGGAGAGACTGGCTGACCTGCTTGGCAAGATTCAGAAGGCCCTGGGAGAGTACCTAGAGCGGGAACGCTCGTCTTTCCCCAGGTTAACGACCGCTACGTTACTTCTTAGTGGATGATTTGTGTAGACTGATTTTGTAATCAAGGCTTCCTTTATCATTCCAGGTTCTATTTTGTTGGTGATGAAGATCTGTTGGAGATCATTGGCAACAGCAAGAATGTCGCCAAATTGCAGAAGCACTTCAAGAAGATGTTTGCTGGGGTATCCAGTATCCTCCTGAATGAAGACAACACTGAAGTTCTGGGTATTTCTTCCCGCGAAGGAGAGGAGGTACAGTGCGTCTGCTGGGGACTAGAGAGACTGTAATACAGCTTGAGGTGATGATGTTGGAACTAAAATGTCATCTTTTGCTTTACAGATCCTCTATAAGACACCAGTGTCCATTACAGAGCACCCCAAAATCAATGAATGGCTGACCCTTGTGGAGAAGGAAATGCGGGTCACCTTGGCCAAGCTTCTAGCTGAATCGGTCACAGAGGTGGGCGCCTTCAACAAGGGCACGGGCGTCGATCTCAGCACCTACATCAACTGGATCGACAGATACCAGGTATTCTGGTTTTTCCAGTCTCATCTAAATTGATCATTTTTGGCTAATGACGGTTCACAGCATAAAACAAATTTTTTGTGTGTCCTGTGCAGGCCCAGCTGGTCGTCCTGTCCGCTCAGATTGACTGGTCCGAGAACGTGGAGAGTGCCCTGACCACCATCGCCGGCAGTGAGGATATGTCACCCCTCCAGGGTGTCCTGTCCAACGTGGAGGCCACCTTGAACGTTCTGGCTAACACTGTGCTAATGGAGCAGCCCCCCCTGCGGCGGAAAAAGCTGGAGCACTTGGTGAGTGGAATCTGACGCCCCCTCCTTCTTTCAGGGGGCTTAAATTTAAAGACTGTGTCATGAAGGTAATCTAAATATTAGAGGATCATATGGAAAGGACTTGTGCAAAGTACTTTGGTATTATATCCTGTTATTTCCTATCAGATTACAGAGCTGGTCCACCAGAGGGATGTGACCAGGACCCTGATCAAGAACAAGATCGACAATCCCAAGTCTTTCGAGTGGCTGAGCCAGATGCGCTTCTACTTTGACCCAAAGCAGACGGACGTGCTGCAGCAGCTCTCCATCCAGATGGCCAACGCCAAGTTTAACTACGGCTTTGAGTATCTGGGTGTTCAGGACAAACTTGTGCAGACTCCTCTTACAGACCGCTGCTACCTGACCATGACCCAGGCCCTGGAGGCTCGGCTTGGAGGCTCCCCCTTCGGTCAGCATTCCACAAGTCCACTTTAACTTGTCTGTTCTATGCTTTTTGTGTACCATTTATATGCTGTTCTCATTTTATGGAAGATAGCTTGTTCAGTAAGGAAAGATTGCATAGGACCTTGATCCATAATTTTCCATTATGTTTTTTTTTTTTCCAGGGCCTGCTGGAACTGGAAAGACTGAGTCTGTGAAGGCTCTTGGACACCAGTTGGGCCGCTTCGTGCTGGTATTCAACTGCGACGAGACTTTCGACTTTCAGGTACGAGTGGCTCGCTTAGCCCTTCTTCTGTAGTTGTATCTATGTGATTTAGTGCTGTAAAACTTCCCTGGGTTTTCCCTCCAGGCAATGGGCCGCATCTTCGTGGGCTTGTGTCAAGTGGGCGCCTGGGGCTGCTTTGATGAGTTCAACCGGCTGGAGGAGAGGATGCTGTCAGCCGTCTCTCAGCAGGTCCAGTACATCCAGGTGGCCCTAAGGGAGCACAGCAACCCCAACAGAGACCGCAGTACGTAATCACCGCTCTTGCATTGCTAATGTAACCCATTTTTTCTTGACTGAAGTATTGCCGTTGACTAAAATCGACTTCCTCTGGATAGGTGCGCCAATCACCTGCGAGCTGCTGAACAAGCAGGTGAAGGTGAGCCCTGACATGGCCATCTTCATCACCATGAACCCTGGCTATGCTGGCCGTTCCAACCTGCCCGACAACTTGAAGAAGCTCTTCCGCAGCCTGGCCATGACCAAGCCTGACCGACAGCTCATCGCGCAGGTCATGCTGTATTCTCAGGGCTTCCGCACCGCCGAGACCCTGGCCAATAAGATCGTCCCATTCTTCAAGTTAGTTCGCACCGCCACACAAACTGTCTTGTTGTCCATGTGACATAGACCAGATATGAGCTGTGGAATCTGGTGCATTGGTGTAACTAAACCACGCTCGAACCAAAGTGGAATGGGCGTTTCTCAGTGAGGCCCTGGCTTGCCGTGTCTCCTTAGGCTCTGTGACGAGCAGCTGTCCTCTCAGAGCCACTACGACTTCGGCCTGCGGGCCCTGAAGAGCGTGCTGGTCAGTGCCGGCAATGTCAAGCGGGAACGCATCCAGAAGATCAAGCGAGAGAAGTGTGAGCGAGGCGAGGACGTGGACGAGAACGAGATCGCCGAGAACCTTCCTGAGCAGGAGGTAATGCCTGGATCTTCCCAGAACAGCGTGATTGGCAAATGGCTTACTTATTCTTAATCATGGCAGAACTGCAAAACTGGATTGAATTATATAATGAGACCTGGGATTCTGTACATTTTATTTATGACGTAAATCTTCTTTCAGTTGTTGTTGATTTTGATTTCAGTATGCTGCAAATGTACCTATATGCCTAAGCTGCTATTACTACAGCAGTGTCTTGAGACTTTGGATATCTTAATAGAAATTATAGCTCTGCAATCTGAGGTTTGAAACAAATTCTAATATGCCCAAGCACCAAAGGATTTATTGATATCCATGTTGGTCCATTTAGGTGAACACTGTTCTGGGTTTCCTCTTGGCCCTGTGGTGTTATTGCCCTCATGAGTGTATACCTACCCCCCCCCCCCCCCCCAGATCCTGATCCAGAGTGTCTGTGAGACCATGGTGCCCAAGCTGGTGGCCGAAGACATTCCCCTGCTGTTCAGTCTGCTGTCAGACGTCTTCCCCGGAGTGCAGTACATGCGCGGGGAGATGACAGCCCTCCGAGAGGAGCTCAAGAAGGTCTGTGGCGAGATGTACCTGACCTACGGGGACGGCGACGACGTCGGCAGCATGTGGGTTGAGAAGGTATGTGCCACGCCGAAGAACATTGTCCCCTGTGTTTTACATGTATGGTTTTTACACCGAAGTTGCCTGCATCTGCATCTACACAGATTTCAGGCCGTTGCAAAACCTTGGTCACATTTTTGTTGGCTGGCTGTTTATAGTAATCATAGGCCTTTTACGATTTACAGTTCCCTGTTGGAACTGAGTACCTGTCTGTTTGGCGAAGGAAAATGGTTGGATTCTTATACTGATTGATTTCTTGACACAGGTGCTACAGCTGTACCAGATCACCCAGATCAACCACGGTCTCATGATGGTCGGCCCCTCGGGCAGTGGCAAAACCATGGCCTGGAGGGTGCTGCTTAAGGCCCTGGAGAGACTAGAAGGGGTCGAGGGCGTGGCCCACATTATCGATCCGAAGGCCATCAGTAAGGACCATCTGTATGGCACACTGGACCCCAACACCCGCGAATGGACTGATGGGCTGTTCACACACGTACTTAGAAAGTAAGCCATGCCTTTGACCTCTTTACATTGGGAACAATAGTTATTAAAGTAAAGCTTGAATGATAGATTGGAGACTTAATCTTCCACCTTACCAATGTTCTATACTCACAGGATTATTGATAACGTGCGAGGAGAGCTCCAGAAGCGACAGTGGATCATTTTCGATGGTGACGTTGATCCAGAGTGGGTCGAAAACCTGAACTCCGTGCTAGATGACAACAAACTACTGACACTACCCAATGGAGAGCGTCTCAGCCTTCCACCAAACGTAGGCCCTGATTCTTACCTCTAACGCCCGAGTATAGAAATGTAGTGTAATATGTGACACCAAGTATAAGATGGAGCCTTATGGCCTTTGGTGCGGCTTGACGGCAAACCGCACATGGAGATAAAATAGGTCTAATCATTAGTGATTGTCTCCCACAGGTCCGCATCATGTTTGAGGTGCAGGACCTGAAGTACGCCACACTGGCCACAGTGTCCCGCTGTGGCATGGTGTGGTTCAGCGAGGACGTCCTCAGCACGGACATGATCTTCAACAACTTCCTATTCCGGCTGCGCAGCATCCCGCTGGACGAGGGCGAGGATGAGGCCCAGCGCATGCGCAAGGTCACGGAGGACGAGGGCGAGGAGGCCGCCTCCCCCATGCTGCAGGTATCTTCAGGCACACTCCTGGTTGTGTTTCTCCTTGTGGTGTCCAGCCCCCTTAGACCTGTGGCAGTAGTGAGCTGATTATACATTAAAGCTCCTCCCATTTTGTGACCCCCCCCACCCCGTCCCAGATACAAAGAGATGCAGCCGCCATCCTGCAGCCGTATTTCACCTCCACTGGCCTAGTGATCAAGGCCCTGGAACATGCCTCCAAGATGGAGCACATCATGGACTTCACCCGGCTGCGCTGCATGGGAGCGCTCTTCTCCATGCTGCACCAGGCGTGCAGAAACGTGGCCCTTTACAACAACAACCACCCGGACTTCCCCATGCCCATCGACCAGCTGGAGCGTTATATGCAGGTCTGCACACCCACCCCTACCGCAGGGTAGAGCTCTGGCCCTCCATTCCATCACCATTCTTCATCGTTGAATGGCCTTATTAGCATTAGGCTATGATTCATATCTTTTTGAGCTCTTGAGGTTGTTACTGTTATACATTAAGTGTCTTTTTTACTATCTTTCATGGTGCAATCCTCTCATAATATTCCGATACCCATTTCTAACGATGTATCTCCATGTGGAATTTGTCCCGTACAGAGGTATCTGATCTACGCTGTCCTTTGGTCCTTCTCTGGCGACGGCCGTCTGAAAATGAGGGCAGAGCTTGGCGAGTACATCCGCCGCATCACCACCATCCCCCTGCCGTCTGCACCCAACGTGCCCATCATAGACTACGAGGTAAGCAGATAGTAACCTGCCATCCATTCTTTTTGGCCGGTTTGGTTCCCGCATTGTTAGCTTAATTCACTATCAAAGAGTCTTGATATGAATTGTCTTACAACAGCTCAGCAGGGCAAGACTTCCCAGACACTGGTTGCAAATGTATCTCCTTGGAGGTTCTTGATGTTTCCATGCTCTGAAAGACCCCCATGTGCTGAAATGCCTCCTCACCCGTCGCTTATTTTCGAAAGGTGTCCATCACCGGAGAGTGGCAGTCTTGGCAGGGCAAGGTGCCCCAAATTGAGGTAGAGACCCACAAGGTGGCTTCACCTGATGTGGTGGTGCCTACATTGGACACTGTGCGCCATGAGGCTCTGCTCTACACATGGCTAGCGGAACACAAGCCCCTGGTCCTGTGTGGTCCTCCTGGGTCTGGTAAAACCATGACTCTGTTCAGCGCCCTGCGGGCCCTGCCAGACATGGAGGTGAGTGTGATGACTCGGTCATAAAATAAAACATAAAGATCTAATGGTGGGTATGGTCATAAGTCTGCCTGTCTCTCCTCTCCCAGGTTGTAGGCCTGAACTTCTCTAGTGCCACCACCCCGGAACTCCTCTTGAAGACCTTTGACCACTACT
Source organism: Petrocephalus zakoni (assembly GCA_026774425.1). Taxonomy (NCBI): domain Eukaryota; kingdom Metazoa; phylum Chordata; class Actinopteri; order Osteoglossiformes; family Mormyridae; genus Petrocephalus; species Petrocephalus zakoni. Next base: position 2,914,417 of record JAODKN010000027.1, read on the forward strand.
GCGAGTATCGTCGGACCCCCAACGGCGTGGTCCTGGCTCCAGTGCAGCTGGGCAAGTGGCTGGTGCTGTTCTGTGATGAAATCAACTTGCCAGACATGGACAAGTACGGCACCCAGAGGGTCATTTCCTTCCTCAGACAGGTGTGTGAAATGCCTGGCAGGCATCCAGTGTAGTAATGCGGAAGCCATGAGTAGCTATTTGGATGTGAACTGTCTTTTATGCTCAAATAATTCTGATTTCTCTTCTAAGATGGTGGAACATGGAGGATTCTACCGTACCTCAGACCAGACTTGGGTCAAACTAGAGAGGATTCAGTTTGTGGGGGCATGTAACCCCCCTACCGACCCTGGAAGGAAGCCTCTTACACACAGGTACACTGCAGACCAGAAGCCATCCTCCCAAATTGCATGAAGAAAAGGGTCTATTGAGTTATCACTTTTGTCCTCAGATTCCTGCGCCATGTCCCCGTGGTGTATGTGGACTACCCAGGTCCAGCCTCCCTCACGCAGATCTACGGAACTTTCAACCGGGCCATGCTAAGGCTCATTCCCTCACTGCGCACCTACGCTGACCCACTGACTGCTGCCATGGTGGAGTTCTACACCATGTCCCAGGTTTGGGGGAAGTTATTCAAACAAGCCAGCAGTGATGCCAGAATAAATGTGCAGCTATGGGATATAAGAACATTTTTATGGAGA
>JAODKN010000027.1:2915214-2936593 GCA_026774425.1 Petrocephalus zakoni
TGCAAGCCAAATTCTGAAAAGTAGTTGTTTTTGGCTTTTGCCTAGACTGACATAAACTGTCCTTATTGACAGGAGCGTTTCACCCAAGATACCCAGCCTCACTACATTTACTCGCCCAGAGAGATGACCCGCTGGGTGAGGGGTATCTTTGAGGCCTTACGACCACTGGAGACTCTCCCTGTGGAAGGTCTCATCCGCATTTGGGCCCATGAAGCCCTCCGTCTTTTCCAGGATAGGTAAGGAGTTGAGTAAAATGAATGTGATGGGGGTTTTACCAATGGCTATAAATGAGCATTAAGGCTAAAAATGGCATGATCTTTTTGTGCGTTAAGCAAATGTGTAAGATGAAGCTGACGGGGAACTAATAGCATCTGCATGGACTCCCTGCTCTTTGGATTAACCTCGACACACTTTCAGGTTGGTAGAGGATGAGGAGCGACGCTGGACAGATGAGAATATTGACATTGTGGCCCTCAAGCACTTCCCTAATATTGATCGTGAAAAGGCTCTGAACAGACCGATCCTATACAGCAACTGGCTGTCCAAGGTGAGCTAATTTTGGTAGCTGAGGCTAGCACTTATAAACCACACTTTTTACACAAGTAAATGACACTTTTTGGTTGCACACCATATTGGGTGGGATGTTGGGATGGTAATCTAGTAATGTACTGTTTTCCAGGATTACATCCCTGTCGATCAAGAGGAGTTGAGAGATTACGTCAAAGCACGCCTTAAGGTCTTCTATGAGGAGGAACTTGATGTTCCCCTTGTGCTGTTCAATGAGGTCCTAGATCACGTCCTCAGAATTGACAGGTAAGTGCTTTTACAATAAAGATGGAGACACTTAGATGGAATTTGCCCCTTCACTCCTCCATCCCGTCTGAACGACATGCACATTCTCCTCAGAATCTTCCGGCAGCCACAGGGTCATCTGCTCCTCATTGGGGTTAGTGGTGCTGGAAAGACCACCCTGTCCCGGTTTGTGGCTTGGATGAATGGACTCAGTGTCTACCAGATTAAGGTTTGCATCCAAGATGGTGCACTCATCTAAAAGTAGTGAATAGAGCCATACAAAGCTTGTGACCATGCTTGACTGTCTGCTGAAATGCTACTTATATCTTTGCTTAGGTGCACAGGAAGTACACAGGTGAGGACTTTGATGAAGACTTGAGGACAGTCCTGCGCCGTTCTGGCTGTAAGAATGAGAAGATTGCTTTCATCATGGATGAGTCTAACGTGCTGGACTCTGGCTTCTTGGAGCGCATGAACACATTGCTGGCCAATGGAGAGGTGAGGGCACCATTCACTTTATTATGGAACAGTTGGTTTTGCATTCATTTCTTTCAATGACTGATATGCTGTGTGTTTTACCCAGGTGCCGGGTTTGTTTGAAGGCGATGAGTATGCCACACTGATGACTCAATGCAAGGAGGGGGCCCAGAAGGAGGGCTTAATGCTAGATACTCATGAGGAGCTCTACAAGTGGTTCACAAGCCAGGTGATAAGGAACCTGCATGTGGTCTTCACAATGAATCCATCTTCTGAAGGCCTGAAAGACCGCGCTGCCACCTCCCCCGCCCTGTTCAACAGGTGAGATTTAAGGCCTGATGCTGTGCAAAATCACATTTCTGCATAATGTCTGTCATTTCAGTTGGCTTAGTGTCATTATGGCCTTTTGACTGCCCAGCCTATTTCTGTCAAGCTAAAAGTATATAAAGTGATCCTTCAACTTGTACCCTCCTACAGGTGTGTCCTGAACTGGTTTGGAGACTGGTCTACTGAGGCTCTGTACCAGGTGGGCAAAGAATTTACCAGCAAGATGGACCTGGAGAAACCCAACTACAAAGTACCCGACTATATGCCCACCGTGTATGATAAGCTACCCCAGCCTCCCACTCATCGTGAGGCCATCGTTAATGGCTGTGTGTTCGTCCACCAAACGCTGCACCAGGTCTGAAACATGACTTTGCGTCACTGTTGTCCTATCTTGTTCTGTGAAAGACTTGTATTTGTCTCTTGCTATAGGTTTCTGTGAAATGACTAAAAAGGTTTCTTGCTTACGGCAGGCAAACAATCGGTTGGCCAAACGCGGAGGGCGCACTATGGCCATCACGCCTCGCCACTACCTCGACTTCATCAACCACTACGCTGACCTGTTCAATGAGAAGCGCAGTGAGCTGGAGGAGCAGCAGATGCATCTCAACGTGGGCTTGCGTAAGATCAAGGAGACTGTGGACCAGGTACTGCAGGGCTATTGTCCTCATGGCAGACTCAGATGCACCCACTTATCAGCATCTCCTGACTGCTGGACACAGGCACCCATTGGCATCTTCCCCTCTCTTAGGTGGAGGAACTTCGTCGTGACCTGAGGATCAAGAGCCAAGAGCTAGAACTGAAGAATGCTGCAGCCAATGACAAGCTAAAGAAGATGGTGAAAGACCAGCAGGAGGCTGAGAAAAAGAAGGTCATGTGACATTTTGGTTTTTTGTTCTGTTGTGATCAACCCTTTTCTTTTTAAATGGTTCCAGGTTGGGATACTTGGGTTGATTTTTTTTGGTGGCCTTGTGCCATGTTTCTGTGCAGGTCATGAGTCAGGAGATCCAGGAAGCAGTCTACAAGCAGCAGGAGGTGATCAAAGACAAGCAGCTGAGAGTGAAGCAAGATCTGGACCAGGTGGAGCCTGCAGTCATTGAGGCTCAGAATGGTAAGGCTGCTCTTAATCCAATGACCGATTTTAACAGCCTACCCCCTATGCGTATGGAAATAATCCTGCTGTTCTTGGTACTCTGCGGCAGATGTTCTGAAGCACTTGGGTTTATGATTAAATGCACGTTAATGTACCTTCTGGAGGTGATCACTGACCGTCAGAGCATTCTGTTGAATTCCTCTTTGTATGTGTCAGTTTCAGGATATGCTACTGAAATCCTGTCTCAGTAGCTGGTATAGTCTGCTGTGTCTGGTCTGCTGTACAGTAAATTGTGCAGTAAATGCCTTTCCCTGCACCTGCGATTTTCACCTTTCTCTGGATTGTTCACCCTTGGTTGTCCTCCTCTTCTATCTCGCTAACTTTTCTGCTGTTTTTCTCGCCTTGTTTTTTATTTTTACTCTCTCGTCACAACTCTCTCTGCTGGCTGGGCTTAGCCGTTAAGTCCATTAAGAAGCAGCACTTGGTGGAGGTGCGGTCCATGGCCAACCCTCCGGCCGCAGTCAAGCTGGCCCTGGAGTCCATCTGCCTGCTCCTAGGGGAAAGCACCACAGACTGGAAGCAGATCCGCTCCATCATTATGCGCGAGAACTTCATCCCCACCATTGTTAATTTTTCTGCTGATGAGATAAGGTGACTCGAGCAAGTGGAGGGTATGCGGTGGCCACAGATATGCAGCGGAGTGACACCGATGTTGGTGGACAGAGGGGTCCCCCTCTAAAGGGACAGAGATGACCTAGCAGTAGAATGAGCTCTCATTCTCCCTACTGTACTCTTTGGACTATACGTATTTGACTAAATATTGACCTATTTTTAAGGAATAAATGGCCTTCTGCCTAAGGCAGGGTTCCCTAATTCTGGTCCTGGAGGGCCAGAATCCAACACTGTTTGCACATTTTCCTGTTCAAACCCACCTACTAAACCTGATAATTTAGCTCATTGAGATGTTTGAGCAGGGAAATCTGCAAACTGTGCTGAAATCTGGCCCTCCAGGAATTAGGGAGCCCTGGACTAATGCTTGAGGTGTCTCTCCCTGCTCTGCAATGGCGCCCGCACCACCCCACGAATCCTGCATGTTCCTAAAGTACCCTCCCATCTTTTCCCCTTCCCTCCCTCCCTCCAAACCCATCACCAGCTGTCAGCTCAATTAAGAAGCAGCACCTTGTTGAAGTGCGTGCCATGGCCAACCCGCCCGCCGCAGTAAAGCTGGCGCTAGAGTCAATCTGCCTCCTGCTGGGGGAGGAGACTAATGACTGGAAAAAGATCAGACAAGTTATTATCAGGGACAATTTCATCTCCAGCATAGTCAACTTTGTCTCGGAGGACATGAGGTATCGTTTTGTGTCATCCGTCCTGTGTGTGTCTCTCCTGTTCGTCGGACAGCACGGGAACCTTCCTCGCCTCACCCTGCTGTTGGTCTCCTGATGTGGGTTTTAAACCATAATGATTACAAATCCTAGCTCCTATATGTATGCGAGGGGCTCTGTCTGTTTTACTGAAAGATTTTAAAATGAGCACTCCTGGTGATTTGGAATCCCTGGCTGGGGAATGCATTTTGCTCATAATTAGTAGTATAATTGCAGTTAAATAATGGAGGTATTGACTGCAGTCTACTGAACTCTAAATCCTTCTAGACATTTGACACCTAATTATCGGAATGATTTGTGTAATTCATCTGCCATCCACAATCCTACCCCACCCTCCCCTGCTCTGTTCTAACACCCCTACTGTCAGTGAAATGTCAAATACTCGGGCTGGTGCTCATTTATTCTTTTTAATGACAGTGACTCAATCCGTGAGAAGATGAAGAAGAACTACATGTCCAACCCTAGCTACAACTATGAGCAGGTCAACAGGGCCTCCCTGGCCTGTGGGCCTATGGTGAAATGGGCCATTGCTCAGGTACGGGACACGTCACTTTGTCTCTTCTGGTCACATTTGTTGCTAGAATTGCTTAAAGCGTTGTATCCGACGTTAGAATGTCTGATGCTAATTTGGCCTGGTTCTTGCATGGATGTCTGGAAATGGATATTACATAGCTAATTAGCAGCTGTCCTGCAAAAAGTTTCTATATTGTTTTGAAAACGTCAGTATGAAGCCGTCCGTGTGCGTTGCCCCACAGCTGAACTATGCCGACATGCTGAAACGTGTGGAGCCCCTGCGCAATGAGCTGCAGAAGCTGGAGGACGACGCCAAGGATAACAAATCCAAGGCCGAGGAAGTCGAGCAGATGATCCGGGACCTGGAGTCCAGCATCGCGCGCTACAAGGAGGAATACGCCGTGCTCATCTCCGAGGCTCAGGCCATCAAGGCTGACCTGGCAGCCGTGGAGGCCAAGGTGAGGCCCCAGAGCCCCAGTGGTCAGCCCTGGACTCGGGAGTGGGGGCTTCCTGCATCTGTGGTGCTGGAGATTCTCCAGCTGTAAATTTTGCTTCTGATTTTGTGCAGGTGAACCGCAGCACTGCCCTGCTGAAGAGCCTGTCTGCCGAGCGGGAACGCTGGGAGAAGACCAGCGAGACCTTCAAGAACCAGATGTCCACCATTGCCGGCGACTGTCTGCTCTCGGCAGCCTTCATCGCTTATGCTGGGTACTTTGACCAGCAGATGCGGCAGAACCTCTTCACCACCTGGTCACACCACCTGCAGCAGGCCAACATCCAGGTACCTTGGGATTATACTTGCACTCTCTGTGTTCCCTCCTAAATATTTCCTCCTCTCCTGTAGACCATGTGACCTGAGTGTGTTTCCCCGTCCCTAGTTCCGCACAGACATAGCCAGGACTGAATACCTGTCCAATGCCGATGAGCGGCTGCGCTGGCAGGCTAACTCTCTGCCTGCTGATGACCTCTGCACTGAGAATGCCATTATGCTGAAACGGTTCAACAGGTTAGTATGATGCCATACTTTTATGATCTGCGCCTTGATCAGGATGTTTTGCATTATCTACCCGTATCGTGTTTTTTTAGACTGAATACTCGAGTGTCCATGTTTTCTTGTTACCCAGATACCCTCTGATCATTGACCCATCGGGCCAGGCCACTGAGTTCATTATGAATGAGTATAAAGACCGTAAGATTACCCGGACCAGCTTCTTGGATGATGCCTTTAGGAAGAACCTGGAGAGCGCCCTTCGATTCGGAAATCCTCTGTTGGTGCAGGTAAGGAGACCCTTACAGCTCCTGTTAAGGGAGTAGGATGTAATTTGAGTGATTTGCTAATATTTGCTAGCAGTTGCTGCCATTTGTGGTATTTTACACATGAAATAGCTTTTGGCTTAGTTGAGAAGAGCTGTACCTGATGTGAAAGGATCTTGTTTTAGGACGTGGAGAGCTATGACCCGATCCTGAACCCGGTGCTGAACAGAGAAGTGCGCAGGACCGGTGGCCGTGTGCTCATCACCCTGGGTGACCAGGACATCGACCTGTCACCATCGTTTGTCATCTTCCTGTCTACCAGAGACCCAACCGTAAGCATTTTTACAACCTCCCCCTGCATCTGCATCGGGGGTCTGAATCTTCACTTTATTTTGACGAAGTGTCTAAATTTGAGACTCAGTTATTGCACAGAATTGTTGTTTTAGTCTTTTACCGAGGCCAATCAAATGGAGTTTTTTTTGTAGGTGGAGTTCCCTCCAGACTTGTGTTCCCGTGTGACCTTCGTGAACTTCACGGTAACACGGAGCAGCCTGCAGAGCCAGTGTCTGAACGAGGTGCTGAAAGCGGAGCGGCCGGATGTGGACGAGAAGCGCTCCGACCTCCTCAAGCTGCAGGGTAACCCTGGCTGCTGCCATTATTGTAGTTTTTGATTTGACTACGTTTACCCTAGTGGTCATAATAAATACAGCCCTACAATTCATTTATCTCTTTCCAAGTCGCAACTCGGACAAAAACGTCACTTCCTGTCGGAAACATGCCCCTTTTTCGAGTTTGAAATCGGACAGAATTTTTTTTGTCTGACTTTCCCCTGTGACGTCATTTCAAAATGGCAGCTAACACAGTCAATAAGTTATTTCACTGTTTCTCTATTTTTATAAATATTTCAAACTATTACTAATTATGAATGTAATCTCACAACGTCTTCTATGTGAAGTAATAAATGTCTTTCCATTAACTTTTGTGCCCAGATCAGGACAATAACAGCGTGTTTTGGAGGCAGCCATGTTTGTTCCGAGTTGTGTAGCTCGAACGGGAAACGGTCGGTTGTGACGTCTCGCACCTCGGAATTTCCGACTTTGTCGGGATAAACAAACGCAGCATAAATTGCAGCAAGGTTCTAGGTTCTGTGAAGGAAGCGGGTTGGTTGGATTAATGAGTAATATTCAGTCCGTCTGTCCTTCCATCTCCAATTCTGTTTTCTTAGTCTCAGAACAATAATAATCTAGAGGGACTGCCTTGTGGGATCTGTACTTAAATGACCATTGTGCTTTGCAGGTGAGTTCCAGCTGCGTCTGCGGCAATTGGAGAAATCACTACTGCAGGCCCTCAACGAGGTCAAGGGTCGCATATTGGATGACGACACCATCATCACCACCCTGGAGAACCTGAAGAAGGAAGCGGCGGAGGTGACGCGGAAGGTGGAGGAGACAGACATCGTCATGCAGGAGGTGGAGACCGTGTCCCAGCAGTACCTGTCGCTCTCATCAGCCTGTAGCAGCATCTACTTCACCATGGAGGCCCTGAATCAGGTGACGCCACAGTTCTCCATGCCCTGCCCCCCCCACTCAGTGTCGGGGTGTCTCACCAAGTATGCTGTTGTTATCTATGCCACTGAAACGGTCCTTTCCCTTCCAGATCCACTTCCTGTACCAGTACTCGCTGCAGTTCTTCCTGGACATCTACCACACCGTCTTGTACGAGAATGCCAACTTGAGGGCCATCAGCGACCACAGCCAGCGCCTCTCGCACATCACCAAGGATCTCTTCCAGGTAACTGCCGGGACTTAGTGTCACTCTCCCGTGCATCGGGAACGGGGAAGGAGTCGGCGTAAGGGAAAGTGCCAGCAACGCGGCCTCGTGTTAAGGACAGATTTTAAAACAAATGAGTTTTCCTTGGAGGGTTCCTTATGAATGCGTACAACTTGCCCCTGTCCCATGTCGAGACAGGATGTCACGCATGTTTGTGACTTACAAGTGGGGAATCATGAAGCCTTCTCTTCGCCCATGTACAAAAAGTTACAGAATTTTTTTCGTTTTGCTGGGGGCCCAAGTGTACAGTATGACTATCAGTAATAAAATACACAACAGTAAATAGAAAATAAAATGTAAGCAAATAAACAAACATGTCTCACCATTATTTATATGGCTACAACAAATTGTGATGTAGTAATACTTTGGGCTAAGTGCAAATAAGCTTTGAGTCAATAGGAGTATAGAATACAGTGGGTGTCTAAGTGTGGACAGGTCTCATAGTCGCCGGTGTGCTTTCATGAGTGGTGAGAGCAGTGGCCTGGGGGAAGATGATGTTCAGATGGCCAGTCATCCTTGTACTCTGATGTAAATAACAGCGATTTTTCCGTTTCCTACAGATTGCTTTCAACAGGGTGGCCAGAGGGATGCTTCACAGCGACCACATCACCTTTGCCATGCTCCTGGCCAGGATAAACCTGAAGGGCATGACCAGGTAAGGCAGACTGAGGGCGCCTGGACATGGTAATCAGGCCAGCCAGTGGGCGCCGCGTCCAGCACTGACGCCGGGCTCTCCTCCAGCGAGCCGCCCTATGACGCCGAGTTCCAGCACTTCCTGCGGGGGAAGGAGACCGTGCTCACCGGCACCTCCCTGCCCAAAGTGAAAGGGATGAACACGGAGCAGACGGAGGCCATGATTCGGCTCAGTCGCCTGCCCGCCTTCAAAGACCTGGTGGCTAAAGTGCAGGCCGACGAGGTGGGGGGGGAGTCGTCCTGCTCTGCTAGCTGCAGAGCGTCACCCCGTGTCGCTCTTGGTCTGTTGTGTGGAAAGAGAATTCATTACGTTGTTGTTGCAGCAATTTTTCATGTGGATCGAAAGCAGCTCCCCAGAGCTGTCCGTGCCCTACGTCTGGGCGGAGGAGAAGGCATCAAGTGAGTGTCACACTAAGCATTGGGTTTGGACTGCTGTTTAAATGTATTATCATCTCTATGAAAAAGGGCTTTAAAACTGTATTGGTTTAATTGCTGCAGAGTGAAATCAATCTCTCTTGCTCTCTCGCTCTCTCCGTCCTTCTTGATCAGCTTCCATTGGTCTAGCTGTCCACCAGCTGCTCCTGATCCAGACCTTCCGGCCGGATCGCCTCTTGGCCATGGCACAGATTTTCGTGTCCAAGGTCCTTGGGGAGAACTTCATGTCCATCATCGAGCAGCCCTTGGACCTGGCCAGCATTGTTGACAATGAGGTTTATGAATCTTCTGAACCACCTCCTGCCCATTTTTGTTAGGTTCACTGGCTTATTGTGAACAACCTGCTCCTCAAAATTGCAAATTATGTGGCTATAAGCAGCAAGCAGTTGGGGTCAGGAGTCTCTCTTACTGTCTGCCTAAGCATTACAATGGCTAAGATGCGTCATCTAGCTAATTTTTAATGTAGCATGATTGTTGGTGCCATACTGGGTGGTTCTAGCATGTCGGAAACCTTCTTGTGATTTTTCACACGCTACAGTGTCTGGATTTTACATGGAATGAATGATGTGATGAACAAAAGGCACCCAAACAGCAGCAGTGCTGTGGGTGAAAATGCCTTGTTAATGAGGTCAGAGGAGACTGGCCAAACTCGTTAAGGCTAAAGGTCACCGGTGCAAAAATAACAGCTCAGTACAATAGTGGTGTAGAGAGGTTTTCCTAAATGCTCTTTGAAGCAGGTCTGTAGGCAAAAGTGGGCGCTACCCAGTACTAGCAAAGTCTCCCTACAAAAGTAGCCACTGAGTGTTCAACACGTCTAATTTCTAATGCAACGCAATGGAAATGTCAATAGAAGCTCTTGTGAAAATTTCTTTTTTTAAATGGCTTGTACTGTACCATCTTACTGTTGCGTCAAAATTGTCTAGTTCTCAAAGAATTACAGTCTCTTGTGAGGGAAACCATAAAAATGATTCTAACTTTAAATTCACTCTTGATGGCGTTCACACCCCTCGCACCATCCCAAGTGTATTGCATATTGCTCTACCTAGGTGAAGCCCAGTACCCCAGTGCTGATGTGCTCTGTACCCGGCTACGATGCCAGTGGACTCGTGAGGGATCTGGCAGCCGAGCAGAACAAGCACATCACCTCTATTTCCATCGGTAGGTCTGGCTGAGGCCTTGATGCCTCCATCTGATCAAGGCTGTCACTGTGAAATCGATCTGAATTCTCTTTAATCTTCCGTTTCCAGGGTCTGCCGAGGGATTCAACAAGGCCGACCGAGACATCAACACCGCAGTCAAGTCTGGCAGGTGGGTGGTGCTACTCTTCTTAGATGTTGCTCGATCTTGGTCATTAAGGACCTCTGCACCTTCACAGTGAAGTGTGTGAATGGCACTGTTCAATCCTGTATGGCAGATGGGTGATGCTGGAGAACGTCCACCTGGCCCCAGGCTGGCTGATGCAGCTGGAGAAGAAGCTTCACTCGATGCAGCCCCACGCCAGTTTCCGCCTCTTCCTCACCATGGAGATCAACCCCAAGGTCGCCATGACGGCTGATGTGTTTTTGGTGTCTGTGAGCATCCCGTGTTTGGTGTTTTACTCTGTGCCTCGCCGCTCAGATCTGTCTCGATGTCGTTCTCTCCTCCAGGTGCCGGTGAACCTGCTGCGTGCCGGACGCATCTTTGTCTTTGAGCCACCGCCTGGTGTCAAAGCCAACATGCTGAGGACATTCAGCAGCATCCCGGTGGCTCGCATGTGCAAGGTGACGGAAACTAGGGAACGAAACTCTTGTGAAAATGGTGTTCATATGACTCTTGTGCCTTTTTAGCTTGACATGAAAACGAAACGGTAGAGCTTTACTGCAGCGTCTGTGTATTAAGCCGCCCTCACTGTCATTCTCCTCCTAACCGCAGTCCCCTAACGAGCGAGCTAGGCTCTACTTCCTTCTGGCCTGGTTCCACGCGGTCATTCAGGAGCGCCTGCGCTACGCCCCGCTCGGCTGGTCCAAGAAATACGAGTTTGGCGAGTCGGACCTCCGTTCGGCGTGCGATACCGTGGACACCTGGCTGGACGACACCGCAAAGGTGCGAATGTAGACCCGTTTAGTTACCATTTATAGTTTTGTGGGATGTAATCAGAAAATACTGCTTAAAATATTTCTTGAAGTTCTATAATGCAGCTCTCAGACCTGCGAGGTAATAAGACACGCATGTACGTCTTCGCTTGCTGATGGCATCTCGAACCGTCTTGCCCCATAGGGCCGCCAGAACATCTCCCCCGACAAGATCCCGTGGGCGGCCCTGAAAACCCTCATGGCGCAGTCCATCTACGGGGGGCGCATCGACAACGAGTTTGACCAGCGTCTGCTCAACACCTTCCTGGAGCGCATCTTCACCACCAGCAGCTTCGACAGCGAGTTTAAGCTGGCGGTCAAGGTGGATGGGCACAAGGACATCAAGATGCCCGATGGCATCCGGTCAGTAGAGGGCCTTCTTGATGTAAACTGATTGTTTTACTTGAAATCTACCCTAGCGGCTGGCTCCATCTGCAATAAGAGGGTAGTCTGGAGTCCGCCAGGATGTTCTACCTGCCTGAGTGACTGTGTGTTTGATCTGTAGGCGAGAGGAGTTCATACATTGGGTGGAGATGCTCCCTGACACCCAGACACCATCCTGGCTCGGGCTGCCTAGCAACGCTGAGCGAGTTTTGCTCACCACTCAGGGTAAAGTCCCACTCCAGCTCTTGACTGGGACAGACTCTCATTCTCATTCACCTCTGTTCACTTGATCTTCATTGGTGCTCTGTGCTGTTCTGGTTTTTAATGGGTCTTGTTTTTCAGGCTTAATCCTCACAATACAACTTATCTTTTTTTAATCTCCTCCATTCTACTTTAACAGAGCACATCCTACTCTATGTATGGTGCCATTTGTCCATCTCATTAACAACCTGAATTAACTGGAAGTTATGGCGACTTGTAAGGGGTTTCTGGTCTGTGGATGTTATACTGTAATGCAGAGAGGGGTAGGCCCGTGAAACGCAGTCAGAATAGGTGACCCAGTGTAGGCGCCTTTTGCCATGCATATGAAGGCATGGCCTCACCTGACATGCTTAACATGATGCTGCTTCTACCATACGTATCAGTGGGTGTGTTCTGCTAGTAGCAGTGGGGGGGGGGTTCCTCAGCCTCCAGCAGCTGTATTTCACCACCATCATGTCACCTGATGGCCATCTGCTTCCAGCTTTGCGTTTCTCCATCCTGTCCTGTGTTGGGTCCCCCCCCCACCAAACTTACCTTCAGTTTGTTTACTTTGTTCTAATGCATGGTCACTAACCACTTTTGTTAGTATATTTTGGAGTATTACAGTCAGTAGTAAATTTTTTTTATTATTTTGTGTTAAATTTTTTGTTGCTTTGTGTAACTGACAAAAATGTGGCACTGTAGTTTCTGATTGCTGCATTACTTTGGTAATTCTTATCCTTACAGTTTTGTTTGACTGATCGTTAGAGGTTTTTTGTTTTCCATTAATTTTGTCTTCCTCCTCCCCTCCCCTCGGCTTTTCGGTACCCCCCCCCACCCCCGCCCCCCTGCTGACACCCTCCTGCGCACCCATCCCGACCCGTGCGCTTGCGTGCCTCAGGCACTGACATGATGGGTAAGATGCTGAAAATGCAGATGTTGGAGGATGAGGATGACCTGGCTTACGAGACGGAGAAGAAGCAGCGTACCAGCTCCTCGTCTGACACCCAGCCCGCCTGGATGAGGACGCTGCACACCACCGCGTGCAACTGGCTGCAGCTCATCCCGCAGTCAGTCAGCCCTCTAAAGCGCACGGTAGACAACATCAAGGTAAGGGGGATCAGCACCGCCTGCAAGTCTGGAGGCCGTAGAGAATCTCACAGGACAAATGGATGTCTTGAGGATACCCCCACCAAAATGCTTTAAAAATGTAGTCTCAGGGATGGAAAAACCCAGCATGGATGTATGCAGGTGAATATTCAGGTTAATTTTTAAATTTTATTGTGTGTTGATGTTCTTCCTGTGGCTGCACCATCCTCCTCAGGACCCCCTATTCCGCTTTTTCGAGCGGGAGGTGAAGATGGGCGCCCGGATGCTTCAAGATGTGCGCCAGGACCTCACCGACGTTGTGCAGGTGTGCGAGGGCAAGAAGAAGCAGACCAACGTCCTGCGCTCGCTCATCAACGACCTCGTCAAAGGTGCCGCGCCCTGCCGCAGTTTCACTCGGGCTGTATAAACAAATCGTCTCTCCACTCGGGGACCAGAATGTTCCCTTCTGCACCTGCTCGTGTCTCAGAGCTACGCCGTTTTACCCTTCTGGCAGTGTTGGCAAACTGGCTAATGTTCCTCCTCTAGGCATCCTGCCTCACAGCTGGTCTCGCTACACTGTCCCTACCTCCATGACCGTCATCCAGTGGGTGGCTGACTTCAGTGAGCGCATTAAGCAGCTGCAGCAGATCTCTCAGGCGGCGGCCACAGGTGGCGCCAAAGAGCTTAAGGTGAGCCGACGTTGCCTCGGGCAAGAGATAAAAGGGGGCAGGAAATCCAGGCCTGAATCGATGGACCTCGACTTGCTCCGTAGTCTGGTTATAGCTAAAGGGCAGCTTTTTTGTGTGTACAGCTGGAATCAACATGGGAAAAGTTTGAATGGCTTTAACTCACTAACTTTGGTTTTTCTAGAACATCCATGTGTGTCTGGGCAGCCTGTTTGTGCCTGAGGCCTACATCACGGCCACCCGGCAGTACGTGGCCCAGGCCAACAGCTGGTCCCTGGAGGAGCTCTGCCTGGAGGTCAACGTCACCACCTCCCAGGGGGCCGCACTGGACGCTTGCAGTTTCGGCATCAAAGGTGAGATGCCGGTGCCGGCACGACGTGGCTTGGCATGAGGCCTGCTGATGGGAGCGCTTTCCTGTTGTGGCACTTCAGGCCTATGTTAACGTCTCCCTTCATTCTCGACAGGCCTGAAGCTGCAGGGAGCCACCTGCACCAACAACAAGCTGTCCCTGTCCACAGCCATCTCCACCGAGCTGCCACTCACCCAGCTGCACTGGCTCAAGCAGAGCAGTGCAGAGAAGAGGAACATGGTGAGAGCTTCGCCTGTGTCGTAGCTTGGGCATTAGAATGAAACTAACATGGGCACAGTTCCTGGATGCGGCCGACTCTTAACCTGAATTGCCCTTTGGGAGACATCCATCTGAATTGATGGGTACACAATCCATGGGGAAGGGGGGGTACTGGTGGCTGTTTATTCTGGATTAATGTTTTCACTTCCCCACGCAGGTGACTCTGCCCGTGTACCTCAACTTCACCCGAACGGACCTGATCTTCACCGTGGACTTCGACATCGCCACCAAGGAGGACCCCCACAACTTCTATGAGCGTGGGGTGGCCGTGCTGTGCACAGAGTAGAGGGGGCACCTCGCCTGAACTAATAACTAGCTACTGCTACTAGCTACTTGTTGCATGAATTATAGAGTAGAAAATATGAAAACATAGATGCTTAACAGTATGCTTTAAAAAAAAAAGCGAAGGAAAAGAAGGTTTGAGAAATGTGGTATGGCGGTATGTGCTGGAGAAGAGGGAGTCGCTACAGCGGAGTTGGATGGTCTTAAAGAAGGAATCTGTATGTATTTTATGCAGGAAGGGAAGCTGCTTGGTATTGTCATGCATAATAAATTGTCCTGAATCTGTAGTGCTTTGTGTTGTGAACCTTTTTATGCAATAAAATCTGCTTCATATTCCTAATTGGATAAAAGTAATCTGCCTCGTCAGTTACTGTGCTTCAAGAGACTGTTCACTTCTAAATCACTTTTACTAGATATTTTTCCCTAATCATGGCGAGCCTGTCCCAGAATGCATTGGGTGCAAAGCAGGGGTTAATCCATTGTGGAGAAGCTATGGACAGTTTACATACCAGTAAACTTTTCTGACCTGTGGTAGAGGGGAACATAATTATACTGAGCTGGGGGGGCAGGAATCCAACACGTAAGTTCAAAGCTACAGTACTGCCCAGTGAACCACAAACCAAAAAGAGTGCATGGTTTGCACCCTTAATGCTGATAAACTGTCACCCAGCAAAAAATGATTTTTCTTGTCATCATAGCTGGGTGTTATTGGGAGGAGTCAGAGCTTACACCTTGATGGAAACTGTGGTCTGTACTGGGAAGTGATGACTGCTGAAATGGGCTCTGAGGTCAGATATGGAAGCCTTTGGAGGAATTTTTGAGCAGGTGATACACCATATACTGTCTAGTGATCCACATCCTAATTACAGTGGAATCGAAGCATTATGCACATTCAAATCTGTTCCTCGGAGAGTCGCAGACAGAGCGCGTGACAAAATGGTCCTTATGGATGACACTGCAGCGGTGGGCTGAGTTGGTGCCCGCTTAGCCCCTAGCTGCGGCAGGCAGACAGCCAGCCATTTCCAGAGGGTGGGACTGGACCCCTTGTCTGCCTGGGGGGCGGGGGGGACATCACCCGGGATGCTGAGGTGTGTTCTCGTGTGGTGGATACGGCAACAGGCTGTACCAATGCATGGTCCCTGACCTGGGTGTTCGGGATGATTCTGCATGCATGTCTCTTTCCTTCCACTTAGGCAATGAGACTCTAGCTGCACACACCTATAATCCACACGCACCTTTCACCTATTAAGAGGACCGACATGTCTGCTTCCAGTGACCATACCTCCATACTGAAGAGCTACTGGTCCCCATTTCCCAAGAAAAGCAAACGGCGGCTTTTAATTATGCAGTAAATCAGCTCAGAATCATCAGGAACAAGAAAAGTGACCACAGCAAAACACCGAAAATGAGGGGCTTTCACACTTAAACCATCTCGACAACACCCTTAGCACCCGAAATGGAAACCCTCTTTACACAGCCAGCACTCAATGGCTCAAAGTTTTAAATGGACTCGCATGGATTATTGTTAGTGAGGCAAGTATGTCAATGTTATATATTTCACAATTAACGTTAGCTATCAATGTTAAGCTGTCGAAATTAGCTATGCAAAGTAATACATACAATTAACTAGTGCAAAGCTAAATTCTAGTTAGACTTCACAGAACACCTTTTAACTAATAAGACAGCAAATGCTATCAATAGACAGAATGAGCATATTCCATTCACATAAAAAAAAACCCATCAAAAAGCACCCATACGCAGTTTCATCAGACAGCAACCATATAGTTCTTTCTGGACCATGCAAAATACAGTTATTTGCCAGAAGTAAAGGTCTAATTCATGTCGTATATTAATAAAGAGCCACAATAAATGGAGCGACTGTCTATATGGTCACCTAATAATAAATATTCCAGACAGCACAGTTAATTTTTCTGCAGTCAGTGCCGAAGTGTACTTAGTATCGGCATACAACTTAAAATAGCAATTAGACTAAATTACGGTAACACTCCACAGAAAAGATACCAATAACAGACATTTAAAGTGCAATATTTATTTTTACACCATAGCAAACATTTACATTCACCATGACACACAAAATGCAGAACTGTATGAACAAACTTATGGACATGAAGGGGGAAAAAACGTAAACAATGAAGGTACACTAGTGCTTCTTCAGTCCAGCAGCTAAGATTCGCCCTTCCTCAGACTGCCCTGTGCAAGTGTGACTAGTCAATAGCAGGACATTAGCATGTAAGATGCATACTGCCAATGACCACTCGACATGGCTGGCTTGGCTGTGCTTTTTTGTCTAAGCAGGTATTATACCCACTTATCGAGACCGTGAGTGGTTTTTAAATGGGGGCCCTGAAGGATTCGCCAAGGGAAAAACAATCCACTCCATCCCTTTCTCGGGCCGGCTCACAGTGATAACGGGCCCGGCTCCATGTCCACAACACGCTGCCTCTTTCGTAGGCCACGCTCGCCCACCTCAGTTCCGGGGAGACACGACTTACGTTTGGGAGGGATCTCGAGAAAGGAAGGGTTCGCCCCATGCTGCCTGTAAAGTCCCGCCCGGCAGCAGGGACTCCCAAGTAGCCCGAAAGGGGTTGCCCCCACATACGGGACCACAGGCGTGCAGAGTGGCGATTCAGTATGAACGCCTGAATCTGCAGGTGTGTCTACCACAATCTGGGACGTCGCGGCCCGTGGGGACAGGAGGCCAGGGTCACCCATGCGCGCTTCAGAGTCACTGGATGATTTCATCGGAACATCTGGAGGGGGCAGTGCCGCGATGCTTGGCCTGTCCACACACTTCCTGGCTTCTTTAGGGAAGGAAGCAAAGCTGGTAGCCCCTCTGTGACCCCTGCTCCGGAGCCTGGGGACTCCCTGCCTCAGCACTCTAGACTCATCATCTGACAACTCAGAATCTTCTGAACTCCCGTCATATGGGTCCAGGGACTGGAACGATACAAATACATCACAAGGCACCCCTAGGATAGACAATCACTGGCGATGCAGCAGCTGTGACCACTACACAGCGAGCATGTGGAGAGACATTACTGGCAGAGGTGGATAGCTGCGTATAAAGAGTCACAATCAGACTATTCAACTGGTTGGTAGAAATAAAATATTGGTCTGGATCTGTAAGTTCAGGTCTAGAAAGATCTACCACTGCTTCCTGGGTTCCACAAAAAGCAGGCAGTCTAATCTAGTCAGAGGCTGATTCCCACTCACAATCAGATGGAGTCGCCCAGCTGGCTTCTGTAAGCATGTCAGCATCTTCCGGGGGGGTCTGCTCTTCTGTCTAGTAGAGACGCATCCCTACACATAAAATGACAGGTTGTACTCCAGTACGCCATTACAGGACATGGCTACTGTGGTTTAGACAGCAGAGCTGATATAATAATAATAATGAGGGAAAAAAAAAAATCACAAAATGTACTGTGGACAATCAGAAATGAGGATCAGGAAGTTCATTTTATACTGCAAATGCACAAACAGTTTACACATAACCCGAACCATTTCAGCTTCCTCAAAACCAAACACTGCTTTCACAACACATACAAAGCTGGTCAATACATCAACACTACTAAGAATTTATTACACACTACAGCAACAAATTGAAAACACTTCCAGTCAAAATTGTCCCTCTACATGCAAGGAACGTTCACAGTGGATATGGTCTGTCGCATGTTAAGCTGCCAAACTGGAAACCAACTGCACATGGCAATAGTATAAATAAAAAAAAACTTGGCTAGCAAAAATATTTGTATATAACTATATAAACCCGGACAAAGTGTAATGTTTCCAATATTTGTCACAAAAAACAAAGAAAAAGTTACTGTAAATCCCAAAAAGGCACATTACATGCAAATACAGCACAAGTCAAAATATTCATTCATCATATCGCCATTGTTCAGTTTTTCCAAAAAGTGTGACTCACATCAGCAAATTGTGTCAAACTAAGTGAACACTGTTGAAAGTTTTACCAAATGAGTAACTGATTCGAGAGGTTTCTCTGTTGAACCCACACCTTGCTGCTTGTGTCAGACCACCGTGGGCTCGTATCAGACCCTGAATCAGTACTGGATTCCACTTTACACATCTCCTGGGACAAAAGAAGAAGAATTAAACAAGCGACAGTAGAGTGCCCTTTACACAGTGTAACCTGAAGCACAATTAATATTTTTTGGGGAAAAAAAACTACAAAATTCAAAAAGTACCAGTGCTGGGTACACACCCACACCTGACAGGCCTACGCCTGTGAACTGGGACACCTTTAGTTATAAGTATTAGCGGTTAATGATGTGATTTTTAAAGGAGCATCTTAGCCCAAGTATTTTGGAATTTTTTGTCTTACATACCTGAAGCCAGTTACTGTGTTACTGAAAAAAACCTCTTACCATATATTTGAAAGCCAGCCTATCTACACTGCTGGAGCATCTCTGGGCATCTTTACTGTCACGAAACCCTGCAAACAAGGAGAAAACGTGACAATGACAATAAGATGACAAAGCAATTCACTGGCGTCGCCAGTCATTCTATTGGCTGACAAGGGAGAATTTAGGATAATTTCGCCACTTCTGCGTCTAAAACGTGTCGTGGTTGAATTAAAAAAAAAAAAAAAAAGAAAGAAAAAAACTTTCAAAAATGTTGAGACATTTTACCACCACCTAGTGCACGAAGCGGTGCATCTTTCACCTTTTCCTGTTGGTGAAACTTAAATGGCGACACATTATAATTTTGCCGCTTTGATAAGGAGTGATTGGAACAAAGTACGAGAATCTGCCCCCCTCGCACACACACGGCGTGACGCTTTTCCTACTTCTTTCGTATTTTTCATTGTAAGAAAGTAAACAGCGCGCTCCCTCAGAGACCCCACGCCGTAAACTGCTTAATAAGCGATTATACGGAGTGTAAATTTGGACTCTGCACAAGGACAAACTTGCATCTCAGCCCGCAATCCGCCCCGATCCCCGCACCTGCGCGCCCCGGACTTCACGCCCTTCTCCAGCCAAACACCCCGACTGCCAGCTAATCAAGCGTTAACGTGACACGTCCCGCTTGAAAACACCACAATATATTCACAAATACGATTAACATAAAAAAATAACAAACTGACTACAACTACATAAAACCTAACCCGATGGCTGTTTTTTATATTGTAACAGCAGCTTGAACAATTCCGGGTAAAGAAAAAAAAACGATGACATATTTCTTATGTCATGCAACAGAAAAAAAATGTTTAAAATATTCTAAAAGTACTGCTTCTACAAGAAGATAATGTCCAGGCTCGCTGCGCTCATAATACGAGCCCTAGGCATTAAAATGAGAAGATACATGTATATTTTCCTACCTTGCAGCGTCTGTTCCTGCCTTCGTTTTTTTCGTCTGGTCGACATTCTGCACTTCGCACGTCTCGCCGTTTGCTGCCCCCTCAGGGCTAATAAAGAACACGCGCAGAAATTCACCCTATTAATTATATTCTCTAAATTGTTACATGTCCAGGTTTTATTTCCAATAATGCAATAAGGCACTAGTACTGCCTGGGGAGCCTAAAGTTTTTTAACGTTTTAATATGCGTTTTACTTAATATGGATAATTTTATTGCGCCATCCTGTGTGGGATGGGCTCCATCCCACCCCTGGCATTGGTAAATGGTTTGAAGATGGCTAGAATACCGAATATCAGGCTACATATTAGCGGCCTTGCCTGCTACGATACGTGTGGTGAAGCTTAATACCCTGTGCTATGTGGCAAATAGAGAAAGTTAGATATTTAAAAGGCTAATCAGGCATCTCTTTAAGTGATCCGAAGTATAGAGTGTAATACTTCTACATAAATACGTATTTTAAACCTATTTGTGAAACTTAACATGCAATTCAAAAATGCTTGAACTACTAGTCTTTTGAGGGATATGATTAGTTATTTGACCAATCCAGAGAAAGCAACTTCCCACCCAAATTTCCAAGCAACTTAAATCATTTCCAAGCAACTTAATCATGTTCTACCAGTTTATCCTGGTCAAAATCACAAATAAGCCGAAACCACCTTGTACCTAATAGTATGCCTAGTATTTAACAAATACAACAAAATCTTCAATCTTCCTTAAGCTGTAATTGCACTACATACATACCATGCACTATTAAGAAGTTGATGAATCTTTTTTCACTGTGAAATTTCTAAAATTACCTTTAAGACAATGGTAAGAAATACAGTTTCAACTGCAGAGCCCACAAACTCAACTAAGGTCTACCCCGAATTTAAAAATAGAGATGCACCGATCCGATATTCAGGATCGGTATCGGCAGCGATCCATACCCATTACTCGCAGCGGGTATCGACTACATGAGACCGATACAAGTTCTATACTTACTTACTTAGTTTTCTCCAGTCTGCAAAAAGATAGCTCCTGTTTCTTGTTAGACGGATTTGTACAATCAATGGCACGTCAGCTCTTCTCCATATTAGTGTGTATTTGTGCCATTCGGGCCGAACGCTGCCACTCAGTGCGTGTGAGCGCGCGGTGACATCCGCCCGCGGTGACGTCACGCGCGTACCCTGCGCGGTGGGAGGAGCGTAAGAGCATCAGATAAAAGATAATAAGGGGGTGACGATCTGGGAGCTTGAAACGACAGCTAGTAGCGCAGCGACTTTTAACTAAGTTTTGTGAGGTGGAAGGAGCGCTATTAGTGGAAAATCCCAATGAACAAAGCGCACGCAATTGTGCGTTGTATCCCACTTAGTGTTAGATATAAATAACGCTTCAGTTTCAATCGCCAGTATAGGTACACCCGGGATTTATGCTTTCTTGGTCCTATAAAAAACGAAAGCTACCAAGCGGACCAATCACAGTTCTAGCAGCGTGCGTCGCCCGGACGTGTAGTTACATTTCTGGGGAGGTGCACATCAGGCTATATGGCGTCAGGTCCACGGCTATGGATTCCTCGCAGAAGTATAAATCAGCCTTTATAAGCAAGGTTTTGTTCCTCTGTAGACCTTCCAAGACAAGAAGTGGGAATCTTGACATGACTGAATTGAAAAAAAGGACACAGGTTTCAAGTAAGGTCAATAAATTTACTGAATTGATATTACATATGCATGCGTTGTTTTACAAAGTTAGGAAAGTTTTAAGTTAAGCCTGATGTTGTCATACACAGTAA
>JAODKN010000027.1:2946277-2971612 GCA_026774425.1 Petrocephalus zakoni
GTGTTTATAATCAAGGACATCAGCTGGGCAATCTCTGCCTGGAAGGCAAAGGTCTCCACCTCATCCTCCATGGGTTGGCCGGCTTTCTCTGGCATCTATATTGTTGACAGATACAAGTGATGTATAACTTTTAAATATAAATTTCTTTTATGGATAAACAATCTAGGTCATATGTCGGAGGTCAAAGCTATATCACGATTCCACGTTGTTTTCATTACCAGATATAAAAAAGAGAGATGCCTGGTGTGGAAAACCCTGGCCACTAGAGGGCGACAAGAGGCACTCGCTCTGGTGCACATCCGCCAACTCCAAACGCCTACTTTGTCCTACCAAGAGACTAGTAGCCCACTGTACTCTACTCAGATTTCAGCAGCTGAAGTTGCATAATATAAACCCATGCTTCTCCGTACAAATTACTACTGAATACTTTAAGTAGACATCCCATTGAAAACTTTTTTTGTGCTGCTAATGTCACATTGCGAAAGAAAAGCATTGCCTCAAAATCCAAAAAAGTGTGCACTTCCTCCTTGGAAGACCATAGATGCCCACATCTAAAACAAAATCTATTAAAAAAGCTTAGCTGGTCTTTCCATGATTTCTATGTTTTTATGCATGTACTTCTAATTCAGTGTCCATGCCTCAATGTCTCCTCTCTCTATTAGAGACTCATCCAACATGTGCTAGTGTGAGCTGTTCTATATACATTTTCTACATCACTTGATGGTTCCAGTCTCAACTGGCAATGTTGATGTAACTGACAGACTCTCTCTACATAAATAAACCAAGTGGATTCAGACTGCTAATGAACAAAGACATAAGGTGCTTTTCCAAAATGCAAATATAAAGAAAACAATGTCTCAAGGCAAAGCACTGAGAAATTATACTGTGGTTATTACATATTTCCTCTCCATGCCCAAACACTTACCTTTGCAAGGGGTGCTGAAGGAGTGTGTGCTGGCTGTCTCTCTGTCGCTCACGCGACGCAGTTTGTAGCTGCTGTCTACTGGATCCCGCCGTCCACTGCTGCTTGTTTTATACTTGACAGACCTTCTAGTAACTCCCATGCAGAGAGTTCCAGAAGGATCAGAGGCCTAAAGAAAGCAACGCTGAAGTGCAGCTGCCCCTGTATGCCCTTTTAGGGCTGCAGATTGACGGCGGGGTCTGCCTATCCGGCCCGATAGCCCCGGCACATCCGGCTTCTGTCACGGGTTAGGGCTGCTAGTTTGATATGTGCGGCGTCATAATGTAGTGTGAGACTGTGCACTGTCACCCTCCAGAACATAGGAGATATTACTGTTTTGTTTTTTTTTTTGCAATCAAAATTTTTTGATTGCAAAAGGCCATTTAGAGAACATTTTACAGTTCCAGAATACTGGTGGCAGGTCGTACAAAATATACAGGATTCATTCATTTAATACCTAGGAGATATTACTGTTAAATCGGCAGTAAACTTCAGGGATTTGTTTCTAACCGCTAGAACATGGACGATCTCTCTTAAGTAATGGAATTTCGAATTTATTTATTATGAAGCTTTCATCTGTTATATGAAATATTACCTTTAAATTTGCAGTGAACTTGAGGGATTTGTTTCCAACCAATAATATTTGTGACAAGCTGATGGACTTGGTGTACTGTCAAGTACATAAAAGCATTTAAAGATGGCACAACAATATATTGACACATTTCACATTTGAAAACTATAAATGACCAAATAACCACATATAAACTGATTTAGAAAGCTGTGGTATTTTAATGTAAATGATAACTTGTCAGATGTAGTCATTAAAAATGCGTGGCGCGCAGAAGACTGGAATTTCCGCGATAAATCGAGAATGTTGCTCATAGCTTTCATTTACCGATCTGGCCACAGGAGGGGGCAAAGCCAGCCTGTGGAGGGTTCTAGAAGTCAGGTAGTATTGTGCAATCATTGAGCTATAAATTGCAAGATTGCTGGATCCGAACTCGGTCACTGAGAAATGAAAAATAAACTTTCATTACTCCGGTAGGGAAAACGTGTATGCGTTTTTATGGCTTTGTGGTCACGGGGAAATACTTGTCATGTTCTTTTCTTTTTCATTTAACACAACCAGAAATATCCGTTTTTACTCATTGTACTATGACATTTAAGATGATTAATATGTACTCCTGTTGAATGAACACGACGTGAGTGCCAGAGTGGCAAGTTGTGATGCCAGCCAGTTTATTCTGCTAAAATACATAAATAAATTCAGATCCGTAAATCTTGTCATTGCTGCGCGAAAACCACCATGGATCTTGTTAATTTTTTGTTCATTCTGTGTGACGTTTAAGGTGACTTTGCATAGCAGACAGTAGAGTATTGGAAATGCTTTGCGTATCTCTGTAGCGGTTTGTGTCGAGAGCCCAGAGGACGCATCTTACAGCCCTGGAGGATATTTACAGCATACGTTGCCTCCGGAAAGCCACCAGCATCTGCAGGGAACTCACTTACTCATGCCACAGTCTACCTGAATTTCTCACATCCAGCAAACGCTACAGAGCCTTTCACTTACAGACCTCGAGGCTCGGACACAGTTTCATGCCAAGGACTATGAGTGCACGCAATTAGTCCATCAAGTGCCCCCGGTAGAACTATTTGTACTAACAATTATAATTACTTCACTGTAAATTTACATTGCAACCGTAACATTGCACAGCCATTTCATGAACGATTTGCACTATATCCACATGTACACTGTCCATACGTTTTTCATATTGTATGTTTTTACTGTCATTATTTTTAATTATTTGGAACAGTACTTTATGGAGGAGTTGTCCATCTCATTGTGCTATATACGTAAAATCACAGAGGGGGACAGCGCATGCTGAGGCGCACAGTGTCCAGAAGTCGCCAACTTTCTGCAGAGTCAGTAGCTACAGGCCTCCAAACTTTGTGTGGCCTTCAGATTAGCTCAAGAACAGTGTGTAGAGAGTTTCATGGGATGGGTTTCCATGGCCGAGCAGCTGCATCCAAGCCTTACATCAAGTGCAAGTGCAATGCAAAGTGTCGGATGCAGTGGTGACGAATCGCACTTCTCTGTCTGGTAATCCAATGGATGAGTCTGGGTTTGGCGATTGCCAGAAGAACGGTACTTGCCTGACTGCATTGTGCCAAGTGTAAAGTCTGGTGGAGGGGGGATTATGGTGTGGGGTTGTTTTTCAGGGGTTGGCCCCTTAGTTCCAGTTAAAGGAACTCTTAATGCTTCAGAATATGTTGAATCAAATCAAATCAAATATGAAGCCATTTTGGACAATTTCATGCTCCCAACTTTGTGGAAACAGTTTGGGGATGGCCCCTTCCTGTTCTAACATGACTGCACATCAGTGCACAAAGCAAGGTAGATAAAGACATGAGTGGCAAAGAGCCCTGACCTCGACCTGATAGAACATCTTTGTGATGAATTAGAGCGGAGACTGTGAGCCTGGCCTTCTCATCCAACATCAGTGCCTGACCTCACAAATGCTCTCCTGGAATAATGGTCAAAAACTCCCACAAACACACTCCTAAACCTTGTGGAAAGCCTTCCCAGAAGAGTTGAAGCTGTTATAGCTGCAAAGGGTGGGCCAACTGCATATTAAAGCCTATGTATTAAGAATGGGATGTCATTAAAGTTCATGTGTGTGTAAAGGCAGGTGTCCCAATACTTTTGGCAATGTAGTGTATCTTTGTGAAGAGAACTTCCAGACATTAGGAACCAATGAGTACTCTATTTGCAGCTAATACTAATAACTGTGACAGATTAGTTTGCCATATAATGTTAATGTCAAGGATAATGTAGTAAACTGCCCAGGTTTTTTCAAATGGAGGCAAAATCGCCTGGAATAAGTGTGTTGAAACAGATATACTCCCGCCAACACCTGCTTTATTTTGCCCTACTTGGGAGTTTTTGGGTTTCTCTCTGTTGTCAGATGGCTTTCTTTCTTTCATTTCTTTGTCATCCTTTTTCCATGTTTTTGAAATATTCTGTATAAATGATGTAAGAATGCATTACAACACACCCATGTAGAGTTCCCTGGGGCAACTCTATTGTAAAAGGCTTTAATAAAAAATAAGTTCAACTGAACTGAATTTCAAAGTATACTGCACTAAACCATCAGTCTTTACCATAATCCATGTTAACCAAACCACATTTAAACTTCCCAAAATGTACAAACAGACTTTAAAACTACTAAAGGATAATGGATATCATTTAAAACATAAAATTTAAAAGCACAAAAGCACACAGTCCAGATTTCACCTTTAATGAATCATTCTGTGGTTTGAAATGTCTACATTTATACATATATACATACATATATGTATATTATCAATGGAGACAAGAGTCAGTTCTGAAAAGGTACAGAACTCATGAAGTAGGGCAATTAGAGAATAATCCTACTGAGGACACTGAAAACCAATTCTCATGAAATCCTGTACTAACATGTTTTGCAACCATTTGTATATTTTATTTGGGTTCTAAAAGAAACAGCCTGTCCATGTCCCAGGCTGGGTAATATGTGTCTTGTGATACAGAATTATGACCATTTACAATAGCTAACAATACATTTTTAGATATATATCCCAAATAACAGCAGTTTAGTTTCATTAAATGTATTGAGATAATAAAGTGTACTGTAAGACAGTACTGTGCAAAAGTCGTAAGCATTCAAACAAAATTATGTTCATCTTGGTGTGGAACTATGATAATACTTTTGTCAAAGTGTGTTATCCAAAATCACCCCAGTATTTGCAGAAACTGCCCAAAACTCCCATGTCCATTTTGACTCGGCCATTACCTCGCCTTATCTGTCTAACACTTCAATGAGTTAATTACCTTAGGTTAATTGTTTAACTGAGCTGGTATAGAAATTTAAGGAATACATTGAATGGCTGAGTTGTCTGTGTAGGTTCTCATGGCTGAGTAGCCCCTGAGGAGAGGTTTGGGAACAAGGGTGGTGTTCATCTACCCATCCAACAAGACATCAGTGACTTTTTGGAAATGAAAATCTTTTATTATTTATAGTGTCACTGTTAATTTGTATATGTTCTAATGATGGTGTTTTTTTCCTGAGCAAATACACCCTACCCAGACGAATATCCCGGTTTTATTTGTCTGCGTGAGACTTTTGCCCAGTAAATTCTTTAAAAACTAAAACCATATAAGCATAAGTTAATTCTGATAGCTAAACAGCTTAAATAAACAACCTATGAGCTTGTTAATCGAAAAGTGTACTTGTTATGTCAATATTTTGGACAGGTTATCGAAACATAACTTATTACTCAAAAAAACACACCAATCCGCTAGGTGGCGGTATTGTCAAAACGATGGCGGGAAACCTGCTGTTACGAAGCGTTTCTTAATAGAAATAACTTGCATGAAAATATAATTAAGCGTTTTTTTATATATGCCAAGCAACATTAGCAAATCATTGCAAGCCAACTGTTTTATAGTAAGCCATAACTTTTCCGTATGCATGCAAAATAAAAAGCGAAATGGCTTGATAACCCTTACGATTGCCAACTAAATATTTCCAGCACGGCAAATTAAGGCGAATCCCAACTTATGTCAAGTTGCAGATGTTGTCCTGAAGGTGTTCTGAGTCCGTTTGGGGGAGCGGCGTCACTTATGAGTAAGTACGACGCCTTGGTCCAAACGCATGTTTTTTTGCAGGGAGGGACCACGTGAACTTCAACATCAGCTGACGGCGCAAAGCGGAGGAGAATCGGCGGAGCGTTCGGGCAGGAGCGCGCATGCGCAGTGGGCAAGATCCGGGCTTGGGGCAGGATGAATGCTAATTTTCAAGATGGCGGCGGAGGGAGGAGGGAAGGAGATGAACGAAATTAAAACTCAGTTCACCACCCGGGAAGGCGTCTATAAACTCCTCACTCTCTCCGAATACAGCCGCCCAAACAGGGTGCCTTTCAACTCCCAGGGCTCAAACCCGGTCAAAGTCTCCTTCGTAAACGTCAACGACCAGTCCGGCAACGGCGACAGAATCTGTTTCAATGTGGGCCGGGAGCTATACTTTTATATCTACAAAGGCGTCAGGAAGGTAAAGAGGGCGCCGCTCCGCCTGCCGCTGCGCCGCCGGGGTCTCCGCCACGGAGCCCGAGACCGCCGGCGCCTGGCTCGCCTCAGCCGGGCTGACGCAGCCCGAGTGTTAGCCGGGCTCGGCGGAGGTGTTAGGGCATGCGGCGCGCAGGGTGACAGCCCCGAGCCGCCTCGCCTCGCCTCGGCTCCCCCCCGGCCGGCCGCCGTCTCCTTGCCGTTTTTCCAGCCCCCCCCCGTAATGTCTAAGCGGAGCGAACGCGGCGGTTCTTCCGGTCGGACGGTCGCGGCGTGACACATGTCCGACCCGTATGAGTGCGCCGGGGGATCGTGGGGGTGTCCGGCCGCCGTCTGCCTGCCTGCTCCCAGGGCGACGCCGTCCCACATGCGGCCCGGCGGCCGGTGGTGGGCTTCTGGGGCGGCGGGGGGGGCTTGCGGGCTCTGACCGGGTCAGGGCGAAGGGAAGCATCCCGCGTCCGTCGTGGCAGCTCGGGATGGTGCCTTATTTAGGGTGCTGGGGCGTCCCAGCTGCATGCATGAGAGGGGGGTTTATTGACACTAGGTGGACGTGGATATTGTCTTGTTTACAGTGTCTGCCTGTCTCACCGCTTAACAGGAAATAAGTGATGTGGTCGCCACACCTTAATTATGCATGCTCTGTGTGAATGAGTGGAAAATTAGCCAGCAGTTTTATTATTATTAGAGGAAAAAGTGTCCTGTATGACTAAAATAAGATATGCCGGTGTATGTTTTTCCACAACTTCTGAATTATGTGTCCTGTCTTATGGATATTGTCCAAGCTCTGTTTGCTTTGTAAAAGAATAAGGTTAGTGTGCAAGTAAGGAGAGAGGGTCCCTCTGCTGACCTTGGATAATTAGACTTGAGAATTATTAGAGGATCCAGATGCCTACTTTGTGGAGTGTGAACCATTAACCGCTATCATTGCAAGTAAGTACTTTGGCCCCAAGCTGCTGAGGTCACCATATAGATGTTTCCTTTGATGGTTAGAGACGTAGGCCCTCGCTTGATCACTGGAGTCAGTGATTTTTAGTTTCACAGATATTGGGCTTTTCTGAGGTGAAGTATTATTTACTCCGTCCTTGGACTCTGGTTTCGTCCTGTGCTCTAAAGCAGTGTTTCTCAACTTGGGCCTTGGGGACTCCCACCAAGCTCCCTACCAGAAAATCCACATTTCTGCTCCTTCCCAGCTCCCTGCCAGGGTTGAGGAGCACTGCTCTAAACAGATGTGGTTCAGGCTCGATCTGTGCCTCAGATTTTCCTTAAGGTGTTGCAGTTGTCTCCTCCGATGGGCTGGCGTCCTGTCCAGGGTGTATCCTGCTTCCTGCCCTGTGCTTGCTGGGAATGCCTCCAAGCTGACTGTGGCCCTGCATTGGGTGAAGTGGTTATGGAAAATGGATGGATGAGTGTATGACTAAGCCTGTACTGCTGGTGCTCTTATTTATGAGGTTACGTCATTCATTCAGCAAGCTTAAAATTTTCAATAAACCCTGTGATGTTTTTTTTTTATGGTGGCACACTTTGTATGTACTATGAAGTCTTAAACATTAGCACTAGAGAAGTGTGCTCTCTTCCTTTTCGATGGTTTTTCTTATGTTTTTGTCAATATCCAACACGTGTCTGGCATATCGAAATGCAGAAGTGTTTTGCTGTTGTAACAGATCGATGCTGCTTTTGATATTTGCGTTCAGGATGTGATGGTGAGGCCAGAACGTCTGACTGTATCTGGACACATACAGAGATTCTGTTGTGCTCATCTGACAAAATAATGGCAGTGGTTTAAACTGGGGGGCCCACTTGGATTTTGTGTTGCTAGACTAGGACACACTGCATGTGGTTTAAAACAAGTCTTTAAATATACTTTCAGTAATGTTTGTGTGTAGTGGCTTGTGTGTCTTGCTTGTTTCAGAAGTAGATGAAATAGAAATTATATTAATTCTGTCATTAGGGGCTCCAAAGCTTTTTCTTGTGTGTTGCATGAATTACTTCTGTAATTAACCGACAGGTTGATAACTTGGACTGCCCCTTTGGAAGTCTGTATAAGCTCATGTAATAGGTCTTTGCTTTCTTTCAGCTAGCATTAAAAAACCAAAAATACCATCTGGTGGAAATTGGCTGCTTAACGCTTCCCGTATTTCGGCAGTAAACTAGAATAAACATGAACCATAGTAGAAAAGCCCTGTGTTGTGTAATTAGAAGCTGTGCAGTTTAATGAAATCCCCTGTTTTGTGGGTGTGTGAGAGAGAGAGGGGCAATGGGCACTTGCTGTTCCCTAAGGTTCCCGGAAAGTAGAAGGGACCAAAGGAAGTCGACTGTGGCTGATGGAATACGCGCACGTGATGATATTACATTTCAGACAAGAATACAGAAGTCATTGTCAGTGTCCCACCCCCACGTCCCTTAATGAAGTCTGATTCCATGCAGCTTGTTTTGCTTCCTTCTCCATGCGGTGTGCTGGCTCAGCTAGGCTTCCTCTTTCCAGCGTGGACTGGTTTGGCTACACTAACAGCCTTTTGTTTTTCTGGGATGCGAGGGGGGGGTCTTGGAAGACCCTTTTTTCAGGACCTCAATATCCTAGTGTCACTCAGTGTATACCAGTCTCCTGCTGTCTGTCTGATTTGAGAAGTCCTGCCATTCCAGATGTCCCTGATTACAAGAAAGATTAGTAGGCAGTCTGCTAGCTTTTTTCCCTGAACAGTTGCCCAGTAAAGTTTATTACTTATCTCCTTTGAATCTGAAATATCAAAATGTCATCCTTGTAAAGTTCTCATGCAGCTCATTCTCAGTTAGGAAAGGTTGGCTGTGTATTTTACAATCCAGTAGTTTATATGTGCCATAGGGGGAAAAAATTTTAAAATCCTTTTGCTAACATCTCTAGATGTGCATTACCCATAAATTGGTAGGTAGATGATCAGTATTGGTGTTTAAATCTTAAGTATGCAAGAATGCAGACTTGGAGTGATGGACGGGCGTCCTTTCCAGGGTGTGAGCAACCCTGCTCACAGCTTCTTCCTGGGCTGGTTTTGGATCGCTGCCCCTCTGAACTGGATAAGTGGTTTCTGAACATTGATGCATGCGTGGTAAAGATCACCAGTGGTGCAAAATTTACTGAGTGGGTAACCTCAGTGTCTGCTTGTCCTGTGTGTGAAATATGTAGGCCTCTTTCCAGAAATGCTCGCGTGCGTGTGTTTGTGTTCGGACTGGAGTCTAGTTTGAAGAATTTGTCGTCTTAGGGGATCCTGGTGACACTAAACCAACTTCTTGTTGCCTCTGTGTAGTTTGGTCTCTTTTGGCAGGCACACCAGGAAGATCACAAAAGTGAAGGCTACCGGAGGATATAGGAGTGTCAAACCCTGGCTTGAATAGAGGCCTGATCCTGGCTTGTCTTTGTGCCACGCAACTGCATGTGTGTGTAAATGACAATGTCCCTCAGTTGATCTGAGGGGGTACTTTTTCCACACCCCCTTTGCACTCAGTTGATAGCTCAGAATCACCCCATTTTCCTATTTTACCAGCCTGAGCCGACATTTGCATCGCGTGGTGCCCGCTGCGTGTTCATGGATTAGCCCTCCTCGGCATGTGCTGTTTGATCGGCAGGATGGAGCCTGTTACGTCCGCGTGTATTCTGAGTGTGGGGTCTGTCAACTCCACTTGGCAGCAGTGACCGTATTTGCTAATTCAAGGATGTTTGTGTTGTTTGACTTTTTCTTTCTGTGTCCAGTATCTGATCTTAACTTTGCGCCTTCACTTCTTGTTGGGTTTTTTGTGTGATTTTAAACTGGGGAGAAACTCTCAGCAACTGTGGGCGTGTTTGAACTTTACTTTTTTAATCCAGAGATGTTAATGCCAAGGGTATGGTTTGTGTTGCTTTTCTGTTGGCCATTTTGCCTTTGCAATAGTGGAAAACAGCATAAACAGCATAAATGTTGTTCTCAGTAATACAGTTTAAAATGTGAAAATAACATTGCGTTTTTAAAATCTTTGAATGCGCACAATTTCAAGTTTTCTGTCCGTTTGGGGAATACACATCCAGGGATTTCGCTTGAGTGGAGAGATTGCTGCCTTTGCATGAGGAATTGAGGAATGGTTTAATACCACGATATTTTTAATGTAGTGCACATCAAGGCAGAAACACTGCAGGAGTGCATCTAATGCAGCAGTCCCTTTATCACACTTTCTAGCATGCACTGTGATGCTGGATGAAATGGTACTGCTTCATCCTCACCACTGTGATCTCCATTTGGGGTGTGCTTCTCCTACAGCTGGGCTTAATGTTGATGGACTGGACATAGTGACTGGAGTATTACAGCTTATTCTAAAATGCTAATTTAAATCGGCTCAGATGGTATGTTTCATTTTATGTGTATATGTGTGTACATCATATACGTATTTATGTATGTAGGTATGTAGGTATGTAGGTATGTACCCAGTACAGCTAGGATGGTTCAGGTGCCCCAGTGGGTACAGTCACTGTCCCACTCGCATTAGTACAGATGGAGACAGCTTGTAAACAGCAGACGGCACTTGGAAGAACCAGAAAGTCGACTACTTCAGTGCATATCCAGCTCTGTAAGTGGATGCGTGCGTCAGGGGAAGGCTCGTTGCTGTTTGTAGATGATGGAGCCTCCAATCAAGCTTACTGCCTCTCCAGCATGGTCTGGATCTGTCGTCAGAACCTGATGTCACTTTTTTTAGTGATGATTTTTTTTGTCATAAAATGCACCGGGGGCAGGGTAAGTTCAGATGTTTGGTTTGTGCTAATGTGTACTGCGTTAATGCCCCACGTAATATGGTACTTCCTTGTAGGGGGAGTTTGATATAACGGTGTGTTGTTGCCCAGTGTGGTAGTTGGAACTGTGATGGGTTGTACACTCTGATCCTGCTTTATGATGTAACCAGACTTAAAAATAAGGCCCTTTTCTCTCCATTCCCATTGTAGACAAATCAGTGACCTGCTGCTTTTTATATATTTTAAACTTAAAGGCAGGGAGCTTTTATCATGGGTTAGCCCATTTGATTTCCATTAAATAGGAGACCCGATTGAGACCCCTGTACCAGCTACTCTTGTCTTTAAGGTTGGATGGCTTTACTCCATTTTTATTTTATTTTTATTTTTCTTCTGAGAGTGTAGTGTACAGTAAAATAGCACGACTGTCTGAATAAAGCCTCTTTCACATGCTGCTGACTGCATTTCCTTTGTAGCAGCCAGGATGCGAAATCTGAAAGACTTCAGTGTTATACAGTCATGAAGTGGACGCTAACAATTGTATCCCCGTGACTCTGTCCTGCAAGCTGCCATTGTGTGCGGCTGGGAGCCTGAGACCGTGTCGGCGCCAAGGGCAGCGGAGAAATTTGGGCAGCCGTCGAGCGTGCATTTGAAGTCGGTGTTTGAAAATGCTGGCTCCCGGAAACTCAGCTTTCATAGGCTTCTGACCAAGTCCTTGGGCTCATCCCAACACTGGTAGGAGCTTCCATAGGATTGGGGGGCCCCATGGAAGCTAATGCTGCTTAGCCTTCCTACCCAAAAGAAGGCTTGAAAGAGTGGAGCCAAAAAGGCCCTGTATTAGTTTCTCCGTCTTTTGCTGTGTGATGGCACATGGTGTCCTGCGACTTGGCTGACGTGACCTTTGATGGCAGTAGACCCGACGATGGCATCGTTCCACGTGGGTGCAGTTACTGCGCCGCCCTCTTGTGTTTTAATTTATTTATTGCATCCAGGAAGGAAATAGGCCTTGTTCTTTTTTTGGCTCTGGCGTATTAATAATTGTGCTAGCAAGCAGAAAGAAGTCCTCGCTGTCCCCTGTTTAAATAGGAACAGGGGCACAAATTGGTATATATGCCACTATCTGGAAATATCTTATGAAAACCCATTATTTAGAGCGCCCGTTATTAGTGAATCAGCAGAGTGTAACGCCTTTTATGTTGTGTGCCTGTGTGTTTTCTGAAGGATTTAAGAGGCTGTCCGTCAATGAAATGAGTGTATGTGATATTTTATTTAAGGTACTGGGGTGCCATTTGTCCTGAATGATAACGAATTACCTCAGCCTGAGCTGTTTGCCTTCATTTATTCACTGTTTCATCGTAGAAAGTAGTGCGTAGAGTGAAATCTATTAGAGAGCATGTCTGATTAGAATGGGTGACATTCTCCTATCACCATCAGTAGGATGCTACTCGCAGGCATTAGTGGGGTCTTCGGAGGCCGCCTTAATGGCCAACATGTTTAAATGATTAAGGCGAGCACCTGTGAACTGATACCAGCACGACGTTTGTTTGCGATGTTGTTCCTGGTCTGAAAGACTGACGCCGTTTCAGCAAGCGAGCAGCTCTTAAGGCTGCCCTGTTTACTGTTTGTTTGAGGGGAACGTCGGAGACGGCGCACACATGTGCAGTGTTGTATGCCAGTGCCTTTGTGTCACACTTTTCCGATCGCGGCGTCTGTGTCGGCCGGCCTTGCGACGCTGAGGAATGTGGCCCAGGCGCTGTTTTTGGGTGTTTACTCAGGGCGAGGGGGTGGATTATAGCGGAAGCCACATATTACTTTATAAGTTAGGATGATGTTCCTAGTAATTACCATGATGCTAAATTAAGATTAAAATAGGAGTGCGACGTGCAGCCCGAGGACGGAGAAGCTTGTGATGCTGTCAGGCCGTGGAAGGATCATTTATAATAAAAGTAATTGTATGTATGTTAGCATTTTAAGTGAATGGATGGTAATTTTTCACCCACAAACCATATTTGTTTGTAAAATCACAGGATGATTCGCACGCTCTGCCTTCACATGCCTCGTTGTCAGATTCAGTAGGGTTAGTCTACCAAAGTGTTCTATGGGCTCTAGTATGAAGCAGGTCACATGACCTTCAATCAGGGAAATAATTAAATTTGGTACAGGGTATAAACTGCAGTGGTGGCTGTTTAAATAGCTTGTTTTGAAAGTATACTAATTTAGACTAATTTCTGCATGCCTGTGTGTGCGACTTTAGGTCTGGCTGGGATCTGCACATTTGGCTAGATGCCTGGCCTGTACACTGGTAATACCAATTAAACCCCCATCAGCAATCATACCCTTCATGGCTGCTCATAGTAGTCTGAATTTAACTACAACCTTTTTCTATCCTGTGGTGTTTTTAAGAGAACCGGAGCGTGTAAAATGTGGATTAAAATAATCTTCAGAGAGACAGAAGCAGAAACGCTGTGGACATGCTTAAGTACAGCTCCCGGACTGTAGCTGAAGAGCGCTGTAGCCAGGGGGCCGGCACGCATCCCGGGCGAGTCGGGCAGCCCATAACAGCCAGACTCTTTACTGACCTCTTTCACATTCTTTAAATGTACTTTTACGTAAAAGATTATGTAGTTTTCTTTCATGATAAATTTTAATTAATTGATCATTTTTTCCCCATGTGTTATCCCTGGTAGTTTTTGGTTAATGTCTTCTGTTTCTCAGCTTGTTGTGTTTTTCCTTGTTGGCTCCTCTGGTTTAGCTCAGTTAATGAATCTCATCTCTTCTGTGAAACATGACAGGGAATATGTACCCACCTGCACTGCAAGGCTGCTTAAGATGCTTCCCATATTCTTAGAAGAATGTACCTTCCTGGTATATTGGCATCATGTCAGACGCGTGCTGTTATGCTGCATACATCACCTCATATATTTAATTTCCTGTTGTGATTGATGCGTGTTTTCCCTTGAGGATGTAGACACTGAGAGCCCTCCTTGGAGTCCGGTTCCTCGTCCGGTTCCTCGTCGCGCACTTCAGGTCACCCTTTTTGACGCCATGCTCATTTGGCGGATGTCAAATTTTCAATGAAAGTTTTAAGCAGCTGTGAAAGCGATGGTGGAGTCTCTCTCAGACTCGGCGCTTTGAAATGTGCGTCCGTTTCAGTCGCTTACTTCCGATGCCTCTGGATTGAGCTCTGAGACGCTCTGAGGCCTAGGAAATGTTTTATGTGCCTTGAGCATCTTTTTTTTTTTTTTTTTTTTTAATTAGACAAATTAGATTTCAGTGATGCCAGCCTTGTGAGAGCGCTGCCAAACGTAGGCATGCCTCAATATGAAGCAGGTCTCGTTCTCGCCCGTCTCTGAGACACTGGTGCCCTGGAGCCTGAGGCCTTTGGCAGGGAGCGTGGGAATGATCAGCAGCCTCGTCCAGCCGCCCGTTTGTGGATCGGTCAGGGGGTGACCGGAGCATGATTTCTTTCAAGTGTAGAAACGCCTAGTGACGTGGTATAGCATAGGTGTAGAAAATGTCACAAGTTTTCCTGAATTACCTGTCAGTGTTTTGACGTTGGAAAATTTCAGTATTGAAATGCACGATGCCCCCCGATTTTTGGGCAGCCGCCTGTCACTCTTGGCACTGCGTGCAGTGCTGTCTCCTGCCTGGGGTAGGTCAGTATCGGCATGTTTGTGTTTCGCAGACGCTCCCGGGGGATCGTCCCCCATCCAAAACCAATCAGCTTCAGAGACTGTGCTTCATGCATGAACCCATTGACTGTACATGGGTGATGAGGTGCTGGCCGTGTCTGAGCACTGCAGCATGTAGGAACCCAGTGTCCACTATCAGCAGCTTATCAAAGCAGAGTCCTTGCTCACTATGGGGGGGGGGGGCAGCTTCACTGTACCGCTTTACTGTGAGTGATATCAGATCTTTTCATTGGCTTATCGGCTGTCTGCTTATGTGCAAGGACCGGCCCCCAGGTACCAATTTTGAATTAGCATTTGGTCTCATATCCAAAAGACATGACAAAACACAGGCCTGGCAGGCTCTTTCCCAGGAGTTTGTTAAATGTGTCCCGCAAAAATTAATTGTGCTTAATTAAAGGTGGAGCTGACAGTTCTGCATTTCTATCTGAGCGTAAACTAAAGCTGCTGGAGATGCACGGATTGCAATTTTCTTGGCCGATCCTGATTGCCAATTTTTTATATTTTTTTTGGTGACTGCGATTGGCCGATGCCAATTATTCCGATGCCGATTCTTCCCGGAAAACTTCAAATTTTCTTTAATGCTAAACTGTATTTTCATAACAATCTTATTAAACTTTACACATTGAAATAGAACTAAGTAAGTAAATAAATACAACTACAATTTAATATATTCTTTCAAATAATAGGTGCAGTGTTTAAAAAAAAAAAAAAAAAAAAATCCTAAAAAGCCTTTATCCTCAACTATGGAAAACGGCTGGTCATCTAGTGCCATGAATTGCATGAATTTCCTCGTAATTCCTTTGCTCTTTTTACTGCTTATACCAGCGAAAGACAGGAGAGACTCCTGGCTTGTAGATCGCCCTGAACATGCTCTGCTGGTTTAGTTTTAGCAGCTTTCAATTTGCTAGCTTCTTCAAACTGAGCGCGTGTAACCAGAGCGAGTGGAGTTTTCTCTGCATTGTGTTCAGGTCGGTTGGCCCGCCGGTTAAATAAAGGAGTGACCCGATCGTCAGCTCGAACCGTCCAGTTTTATTCCTGGCAATTTCAGAAAACACGTTTACTGCTGATTTGGACACCTCTCCTTCCATGCCTCCGGCATCACTAGCGGGAGGGGGACATATAACGGGAAAACAATCAGCCTTACAGCCAGGTATCAAAATAAAAGTCTCAGATAGATCTTTGGGTAATTATCTAGGATAAAAGCAGATGCACATTCAGTCTTACACGTGTTCCCTGGGGTGATGAGGTGTACCTGGCCATTACACCTATCGCAGACAGCGCATTTTGCAACCGCTTCACTTACACTGAAGAATTTCCAAATTACGGACATTTTAGCGTGTCTGTAAGTGCGCGCGTGATTATGATGTGGGTGTGCGTACAGCTGTTCGGTTTGAAATCGGAAATACGTTTGACTGATTGGCCGTTCACCAGTTAGGGTGAAAATCGTCCGTTTCCGATCCCTAACAACTGCTGTCTATGTGAAAGGTGTCCTTGGATCTATTGGCCCACAAGCTGGTGAGTTAAGTACACAATTGTAACTTGAGACTTGAGGTCATGAGGTGAATTCTGCTTTGTTTGGCATGACAAGTAGCATGTCCTGCTTTTCACCTCCTGGTTCATTCAGGTTAGGTACTCTAAGGACACGACGGTGGAGTCCTTCTTGCATTTATATTGACAGCCTCTGTCATGCCACTCCCCTGTCTAAATCACCAAACTGAAAGGTGCCTTCACTGAAGGCCTAACCTCTGGGCTGAGGAGGGACCCAGCACACAGTGATAGCCTAAACTGTATTCTTTGTAAATCAACAAGTTTCCCCCATTGTGACAGAATGACTCTCCTTCCCCCAGCACGTGCGTCTGACCTGCTGAGTCGATACCCGAGCGAGTCGGGTTTGCCGATGGCTCAGGATACCCTTCTCTCGAATGGAAGCGTATCACTGCGTGTGGGTGAATCGGATGCCGTGGTCGTGCGGTGGAAGCCTGCTGTTCCATGCTCTACTTCACGGTGCTTTCTAGTCAAGTTGTAAAACACTTTCTAGGCCCTTATGACAAGAGGTGCATCAGCTTATCACCAGAGTGTCGTGAATGGGAAGGTGTAGCAGGAATGTTTCAAGTATGGCAACGGCTTCTATTTCACTCAGCCTGTATAAGCAGCTGTCTCTCCAGTCCAGATGTCCTGGGAAGGCATAGCATGGCCCGGAGGCCCCGGGAAGGCTTGGCATGACCCGGCCCAGCCTGCAGGCCCCAGGAAGGCATGGCCCGGCCCAGCCTGGAGGCCCCAGGAAGGCATGGCATGACACTGCCCGGCTTGGTCCGGAGGCCCCAGGAAGGCATGGCATGGCCTGGCCCAGCCTGGAGACCCCAGGAAGGCATGGCATGGCATGGCATGGCATGGCATGGCCCGGCCCAGCCTGGAAGCCCCAGGAAGGCATGGCACGGCACTGGCCGGCCCGAAGGACCCGGGACAGGACAGCCCTGTTGTCAGTCAGACAAGCAGCCAGTATAGTTTAAGCTCTTCATCTGTATCAGGAGTTGGCTCAGCAGGAAAGCAGCCATCATGGGGGGTGTACAGCTTGCGGCTGCTTCGCTTGATGTTTCAGGAGAATGTGGGCCGTCTTCCGTCATACTGCTGTATTTATAGTTACCTGCAGGGTGATTGTTATTCTCATGTCCAGCAGGGATGTGCCCTGCCTGCTATCCAGCAGCCCTAGTGGCCAGTGTTTTGGGGGGGGGAGGGCCTTTATTGGAAGCACTCGCACTGTAAACACCCAGGCGGGGTGCTCATGGTGCCATTACGCCGTGGTCTCGTTCTGTGACTCCGCGGGGTCGTTTGCTTAATTTGTTGCAGCTCTTGTGAGGTCTGATTAGCAGGGGTCTGATTTCACTGTCTTCTTGAAATGTTACTGTAATTTTCTTTTTTTTTTTTT
Organism: Petrocephalus zakoni; assembly: GCA_026774425.1. Lineage (NCBI taxonomy): Eukaryota > Metazoa > Chordata > Actinopteri > Osteoglossiformes > Mormyridae > Petrocephalus > Petrocephalus zakoni. Next base: position 2,963,687 of record JAODKN010000027.1, read on the forward strand.
TTGCTATTTGAGAGCCTGCCTCCAGGTATCTTAACGTATTTTCGGATCGTCGTTATTCGGGACGCTTGGCTGATTGTGCCCTGTGTGGCCCGCGGAAAGTCCTCAGGTGCTTTTAATAGCCGTGTCAAGCGGGCGGTCGTGCCTGTGCTGGTCATTCCTGTGTCCGCAGTGTCCAGCCAGCTGGTCTCCAGGCTGCTGAAAGTGTGGGCTGGCCGAGCCAACTGGGGTAAACGCTTCTTCCCCCCTTCCTCGCCACGTCACTACGAGGCTTGGAGCTGCACACGGAGCAGTGCCTCCGCCATGTTCTCAAGCTCGTGTCGAGTGCAAGATAACGGAGCAGTTTGCTCTTCCTCAGGCCCCATACTAATTGCCCTATTATGTTACCAACCGGCTTCGTGCAGATAGACAAGTAAGCTGGTCTCCTGCTACACCACCCGGGTTTTCTGGGTGCCTGCCGTATTTGATTTGGTACAAAACTCTGCAGGATGCTACTTATGCCGACCTGCCCCACCACCACCCACCCCACTGCGTTCCCATTTATTTATTTGGTCAGCAAGGCTTTCCAAAACTGATCAGCCTGTGTTGCAATTTCTGCTTTGAAAAGTACAACTGTGTTTATATAGCCTTCAAAATGCTGAATTTCTGTAAAAGCTGTGAGCTGGTGCAACGTCACCAGCCAGCTGCGGGCCGGTTTTAATTCTGCAAGTTTGTTTCTGCTGGTTTTAAATCCCTCCTGTTACCTGAAGCCCTACTGGAAGTGTTTGAGGAGCTAAGTGAGGACATGCATGCGAGTGTCCCCGGGAGCGTCCCCCGGGAGCGTCCCCCGAGAGTGTCCCCCGAGAGCACCCATCCTGCAGCAGCACTAACGCTGCCTGTGTCTTGTCAGTGACCGGAACTGGCAGCCCCCTTTTGAATGTGCATATGAATATATGCCATAGGGCAGTGTTTCTTAACCTGGTCCACATTTTTGCTCCCTCTCAGCCCCCTATTGGCAAAAATGTAGACTGGGGGGTCCCTGAGGACCGCATCAAGAAACACTGCCATCAAGCACCGTATCAGACTGCAGCTGATGGGGAGGGGGCGGGGGGCAGACACGGGGATGCATTGTGTGGCTACCCAGGTTATCAGTGTGGTGAAGATGAACAGTTGGTGTGTACAGTGCCAGCACCCCCTGTCCCCAGCCGCGGCCCATCACCCCTGGCGTGTCAAGGGCCGTGGGCTCTGAGCAGATGCTGTGACACCCAGGGACCCAGGAGACTCGGGTGCAAAGGACCTGGTATTTTAATATGTGGCTGCACATAAATCAGTACCCTGGATATCCTATCCCATGAATTAGACCACTGTTACATAAGATATGGTTGTGTGTTGTCTTCTGTATAATTCAGTATTACAGTGTTTGTAAGTTTTTAAATTGGACTGTGGGCAAGTTGTATTAAGTCTGCTTTTTATCTACCGACCAGACCTTTTAGCAGCTTGGGAAATTAGTTCCTGTCTGCTTTTCTGAATTGCAATAATTAGCTTAACTTTGCTTGGCGTGGGATTGAAAGCTGTTGTGTTTTCAGCGGGCAGAGTGTATGAGGGCCCCCCGGTTCAGTGCGGTAGGGGCACCCGCTGCTCTCGCCCTGTAAATGCTGGATGGCTCTGTGCTGGAGTGCAGACGGCTGATGTTTTGGATTAGTTTCTGCTGACGCTCCTCGTTTGCTTTGTTTGTATGTGTCTGTCTGCTCCTTGTAACGGTACACTCAGTTCTGCTGCGCTGGGGCACAACCTGACCATGCAGCAATGTGTCCAAGTAAGATTTGGCGTAGTGTGACTGCTGCGTCCTGCTCTACCCCAGGGGTCAGAGCTCTCGGGGGTGGTGGGTGGCTCTCACCTTGGCTTTATATCCAGGGATTGTTACCCAGCCTCAAGAGGCAACAGCCGCCCCGCGTTTGTCACAAGGGTAAGAGAGGGCCGCTCACCCGCCGTGTCCCGTTCCGCTCTCACCGCCCCGCGCTTGTCACAGGGGTAAGAGAGGGCCGCTCACCCGCCGTGTCCCGTTCCGCTCTCACCGCCCCGCGTTTGTCACAGGGGTGAGAGAGGGCCGCTCACCCGCCGCGTCCCGTTCCGCTCTTCCTCTCCATGTCGCTGTGGACCTGCAGTCCCAGCATGTGCACCTCCGGTGGGGCTGGATCCAATCTCACCCTACAAAGCGAGGCTTCTTCCCTCTCTCTGCTAGATGGTCATTCCTGCATGTCCAGGGTCACCTCCCTCCTTTCTCTAGCCCCCTTTATTTCCTTATTTACCTGTACACCCGCCCCCCATCCCAGCCAGTAGTGCTTCCAGAGAAGCCTGGCAGCCTGACCTGATTGTGATGCCTGTGTGATAGTTCTGCCTGGCTCCCATGCGTGCTTTCAGCTGATGCCCCCCTAGCGATGGTACAGTGCAGCTGTCTGGTATTTGCTTCCCCTCTGTGTAGCACATTGAGGACAGAGCAGGTTCCCCACAGTGTGCTGTATTAGTCTAAAACCGAACAGGATCCCTCCCCATGTTCTGTATGGCACGTGCCACCTGCTGGCTGACATGCACGCTGCAAGATAACCCACTTTCTGACTATCACCCTTGTTTGAATGAAAACGGTTTATTCGGCTGGACAGATGCTCAGCAGGGATTTTTATCCTCTACTGGGCATGTGTGTGCCCCCCCCCCGGCCCATGTAAATGTTTGATTTGTCTTACTTCATTTAAGTTAAATCCATGTGGACTCCTGCACCGACATTTCAGCCAAAGTGTAAATGCTAAATAATATTATTGTGAAACGGGCATTTTCTTCCCCAGAATGAGTGTATCAGGCTTGGTTACAACCTCTGGCATTGTCTTGCGTCATGTTGTGTGGTCCGTGAGCGCGGACACGGCCGGGGTGTTGTCCGTGTGTTAGTGAGGGATGCCGTGTTCTCTCAGCCCAGCACTGGGTTTACCCCGCTGTCAGCTCAGCCTGTGGCCCTGCAGCTGCGAGCTGGCCTCTGGCCTGCCTGCCGCCCCACGCCGCGCTTCGCTGCTTGTGCTTCGCTGCTTGTGCTCCAGCCGTGTGTGTCACTCCTCGCTCTGATTGTTTCTCTGTCCAGCCCGCACCACATGCCCCCCATTACAGCTCCATACATTTTAAAATTTTACTTGTTCTGTTTTCAGAATTTACATTATATATAAGAGTCTGATCGGTGGTCAGCTGTAGTTAGGCAGTAACACACACACACTCACACGAGGAGGAATGTTGCTGCACCCTGTGTAGCGGACCCCTGTAGAGGGCACTGTGGTGACCTACAGCTGCCAGGCTGGGCTGTATCGCTTCAGATCATGTTTTTCTCAGTCCTCGCTCAGCCCCTTTTAATTCCTCTGAACTAAGTGTGAGGCTAGAAAAATCAGGTTATGACATCATATGGACCATGTATGGTAATTCTTATAGAGAACTTCTGTGTAATGGGTGTAGTTTGATCTGTATGTGTGGAATGCACATGCGAATGGCACGCACGCGAGTGTGTGTGTGTGTATGTGTGTCAGAGTGATATCCCAGCAGCCCCGTGGCTCTGCAGGACGTGTGACCTCTGGGCTGCAGCCCATCTGTCTCCAGAGTCAGTGTGGAGATGATGGCTCCGGCACACCCCCCACCCCCCCGACATCCTTCAGGCTGAGCTCTGCCCCTCCCTCAGCACTTGCTCCACTGTAAAATGTGTGGCATTTTCACATTCTCCCCCCCCCACCCCTCCCAGCACGTCTACGCTTCATTGCCCTTCTATTCATATCTGGAACTTCTGTGCTGATGAGAGCTGTAAGCGCTTTAAAAAAAAAAAAAAAAAAACTAGCCCATCTGAATTCTGCATATGCCCGTGCCACATTTGTGATGTCACTTCCTGATGATCTGCTCAAGCTGGTTCACCACTCTGTAGCCGGCTCCCCTCCCCATCGACGTGCAGCATCCTGAGCCCTTGGAAATGTCTCCTAACACAATCCAAAGGTCTTGGCAGATATGAAATGCTTCAACTTCCCTTGGCCTGGCTGGTTTCCATTATTCCCAGTGAAAATGCCGGGGTGGCGAAGGTCAGGGTTTAAAAATGGATGGTTTGTTTTGTTGGTTTTAGTTTTCAAGAACCAGAACTTTCTGTTCATCAGCTTAAACTGAAAGTCAGTTTTCGTAAACCAGTATATTAGTCTCCCAGTCTCTCCGTCAGTTGGCTGTTAAATGTTTATCTAGATGAGCTTTGCTCATTGTTGTCTGCCACCTTTTGGCCTCAGTTAAATGCTGGGATTGTATTTCCTGTTCCTGCCGACAGACCATCCAGTCGCTGTTGTCATGGGCCTGAAAATTTCACCCGTTCTTCATATGCTCTCTGGTTTGCCCGCCCCTGGGGTGAAAGCCAGAGCTCTTGCTGTGGGCATGAATCGCTATAGTTACCGAGGATTTCCACATCTGAATTTCGAGCAGCCATGCAAAACTGTGCCAAGGACCGGATCTTAAATTACTGTCGAAATAACAAAGTGGGGCTGTTAATTTTTAACTGGTTTTTAATTTCTATTCAGCGCCGCTCAGTTCCCCTCAGCGCATTTGCTGCAGTTTCATTTCCATTAAAATAAATATAAATCTGCAGAAGTAAACCCTGCTATCTGATTAACATGAGGTCTTATCATGTTTTATCTGTTTAAACAAAGAGAGCCTAGAAGTGGCTTATGTCTGTGTGGTATGTCGCCCTTGTCGGTGTGAACTCGAAGGGGGGACTTGGACAAGTTTAAGAAACTAAAAGCATTTTATAGCAGAAGTCTGTCTCTCTCTCCTGCTTTGAATCAGTAGCTTGCTGCTGTATTTTGCGGAGCGCGTTTGCTAAGTCGCCGTCGAGTTGCTGCGGCGGGGTGGGGGGTGGGGGTCTTTGGCCGCCTTCCTCCTCGATGGCTTCCCTGGGATTTTCCCAGATCGTTACAGAGAGAAGCAACAGTCGCTTGACGGAGGCGTTAGCACCCTGATTCCGCTCACTGTGCGTCCTCACCGCCCCGCAGGCTGCCGACCTCAGCAAGCCCATAGACAAGAGGATATACAAAGGAACGCAGCCCACCTGCCACGACTTCAACCACCTGACGGCGACGGCAGAGAGCGTGTCGCTGCTGGTGGGATTCTCGGCCGGGCAGGTGCAGCTCATCGACCCCATCAAGAAGGAGACCAGCAAGCTGTTCAACGAGGAGGTAAGAGGCAGGCCTGCTCCGGTACTGCAGGACTTCTCACAGGCCTGCTCAGGTACTGCAGGACTTCTCACAGGCCTGCTCAGGTACTGCAGGACTTCTCACAGGCCTGCTCCGGTACTGCAGGACTTCTCACAGGCCTGCTCCGGTACTGCAGGAAAGTGTGCTGCTTTCATTCTCCTTAGTTTCTTTCTTAACCGGTGTCATGGTCCCTCAGCTCTGCAGAAAGAGCTGTCAGTAACGGGGACAATGGGAAAAGTGACTCATATACACCCCCCCCCCCCCACCCCCGAAATCAGATGAGCTGGCTACACCCAGCGCCTTTCAGATTCCACAGCCGAGAAATGAGATTACCGACAGCACTGATGTTTATCGGAAACAGTTTGGCCGAGCGAATGGGGAGACGGGTCTTTCTGAAAGGATAGCGGAGCTGGAGATCTGGCTGGGGAAGTGCTGGTGCATTGCTGGGGGCTCTCTTAAGGGGGTGTGTCCTGCTGCCGGTGATGTGCAGGGGGATGCCAGTCTGATATCGCTGTTGGAATTTGATCTGTGTGACATGTATGCTGATCCAGGCATTTGCTGAGCTCTTGATGACACGCCTGTCTTTTCTCTCCCTCGGTTCCTTGCTCCCTCCCTCCCTCCCTCCCTCTCTGCACGGCACCTTTCCTCAGAGGCTCATAGACAAGTCGCGGGTCACCTGTGTGAAATGGGTGCCCGGCTCCGAGGGCCTCTTCCTGGTGGCGCACTCCAGTGGCAGCATGTACCTCTACAACGTGGAGCACGCCTGCGGCACCACGGCGCCCCACTACCAGCTGCTGAAGCAGGGAGACGGCTACGCCGTACATACCTGCAAGAGCAAGTCCACGCGCAACCCGCTGCTGCGCTGGACCGTGGGCGAAGGCGCGCTCAACGAGTTCGCCTTCTCGCCCGACGGCAAGTTCCTGGCCTGCGTGAGCCAGGACGGCTTCCTGCGTGTCTTCAACTTCGACGCTGTCGAGCTGCACGGGACCATGAAGAGCTACTTTGGGGGCCTGCTGTGCGTGTGCTGGAGCCCCGACGGCAAGTACATCGTGGCGGGAGGCGAGGACGACCTGGTCACGGTCTGGTCGTTTCTGGACTGCCGGGTCATCGCCAGGGGCCACGGCCACAAGTCCTGGGTGAGCGTGGTGTCCTTTGACCACTACACCACCAGCGTGGAGGAGAGTGACCATACGGAGTTCAGCGGCAGCGACGAGGAGTTCCCGGACCAGATCCACTTTGGCCGAGACCGGGCCAACAGCACGCAGTCGCGGCTCTCCAAGCGGAACTCCACGGACGGCCGACCGGTTAGCGTCACGTACCGGTTCGGCTCAGTGGGCCAGGACACGCAACTGTGCCTCTGGGACCTGACTGAGGATATCTTGTTCCCCCACCTGCCGCTGTCCCGGACCAGGACGCACACGAACGTCATGAATGCCACCAGCCCGCCCCCGACGGGCAGCGGAAGCAGCGGCGGCAGCGCCGTGGGCAACAACCCCGGCGCCAACGGCAACAGCGGCCCCTCCGGCAGCAACCCGGCGGCGGGCTCGCTGTCCGCCACGCTGCCCCGCTCCAACAGCCTCCCCCATTCGGCGGCAGGCGGGGCCAACAGCAAAGGGGGTGGGGGGGGCGTGGACGGCGCCGTGGCTTCTGGCGTCAGCAAGTTCGCCACGCTGTCGTTGCACGAGCGCAAGGAGCGACACCACGAGAAGGATCACAAGAGGAACCACAGCATGGGGCACATCAGCAGCAAGAGCAGCGACAAGCTCAACCTGCTGCCCAAAAGCAAAGCGGACCCCGCAAAGACCCTGGGCACCACGCTGTGCCCCCGCATGGAGGACGTGCCCCTCTTAGAGCCTCTCATCTGTAAAAAGATCGCACACGAAAGACTCACGGTCTTGATATTCCTCGAGGACTGTATTGTCACAGCCTGTCAGGAGGGATTTATTTGCACATGGGCGCGGCCCGGCAAGGTGGTAAGTTCCTGTGTCGAGACCCACAGATAGGCGGGTTCCGTGAAGGGCTGGTGCGCGCGGGAAATGTGGCCTCTCGCTTAGTCACTGAGCTGTGGGAGGAGCCCCGTGGTTTCAGGCCTCAGCGTTGCTAGCCCCCACTGGCTGGTTTGAAATTGAGCTTAAGTCTGCGCTGCATATTCAAGCAGCCAGTTCTTGCAGGTCAGACATGAGTTAAGGTCAGGGGACCGTACCAAGTGGCTGTGCCCGAGGCCACCCCCGGCCCAGAATGGCACAGGCAGTGGACAAGTTGATTTATTGGGAAACTCCATTTTACCCCCACTCAGTGAAAGAACTGAGCCATGTCTTAGTGTCCCTCCTCACCACCCCCCCCCCTCCAGGACAGGGAAACAGAGCAAGGACGAGGGTGTGGGGGGGCATGGGGCTTGGGAGATGGTCAGGTGTGCTTGAGCAAGTCGGTCACTTTGCAGATTGTCCAATGCAGCTGTCCATGTTTTCCCTTTCAGGGCTTACTGTCATCCCAAAACCAAGCCAACTCTCCCAGCGGGACGGTAGTATAGCCACCATATTTGTGCTGCTAAGAGACCTTCGTCACCGAGATGTACTGTCGCTGGAGCCTGGCGCTGTCCTTACCTGCACAGCACGGCGAGCTCCGGGCTTGGGGGGGGGGGGGGGGGGGGGGGGGGGGGGGGGGGGGGGGGGGGGGGGGGGGGGGGGGGGGGGGGGGGGGG
>JAODKN010000027.1:3014667-3039992 GCA_026774425.1 Petrocephalus zakoni
ACCCCTCCACACAAATTTTTCCAAAAAATAAATTTCTCCCCACACAAAACCTCCACCAAAAATTAAAAAAAAAAAAAAAAAAAAAAAAAAAAAAAAATCGACAAACCCCCAAATCACAACTGTTCATTAATATAAAAAATTAAGATACACACCTCAAAAGAGACTTTGGCTGGACGCTGAAAACCAGAACCTCATTGCTGTGAGCCTGCAGGGAGAGGAAATGGTTCTGTTACCACCGCTCACTGCCTCATGCTTAAAAACTAAATTCAGCAGTCACAGTGCCTTCCATCAGACTCCCTAACAAATACACACCCATTACAGCGGAATACTAAGAATGGGGCACTGATGTTATCTATACAAGATGGATGCTCAAAGCTTACAGAGGAAAGCCATTTCCTTTATAGATAATGGGTCAGATGTCAGCTTGTATGTCCCCACAAAAACAGTGTACAGCCTACATGGCAGGACGGCCGCTCACCGCTTGCTGGTGGGACAGCAGGTTGTTGGCACAGCCCCCGAAGACGAACACCTCGCCGTCAGGCCCAGAACAGGCAGTGTGCCACAGCCTGGGGGCGGAGTTAGAAGGTGGCGGCTCAGGATGGGCTAAGTGGGAGACCACTGTTCCACGGAAGTAATGGGAAGGGGCGGGACGAAGCCCATCTGTGGCTGGAACGCAGCTGGGCCCAGAGCTCAGTACCAGCGGCTTACCTGGGGCTCTCCGTGTTGCTGTGTCTGTAGGACTTCCACTCGTTGGTGCTCACGCAGTACAGCCAGGCGTCACCTGCGGGGGGGGAGGCGACTGCACTCACACAGCTCAACTGAGCCCCAGCCCAATGAAGGAAAAAACCCATAACAGTACACGTCCCCCATGAACTGGCAAAACACCAGCTTGTACAGAAAGGGGGCCATGAGAGGCAGCCACTGGCCACTCCGGCCCAGCCACATTAAAGGACATTAATACCCAGACAGGGGAAAAGGAGCCCAGCCAACACACTTACTGAGGGTCCGTTTGTCTGTGGTGAAGCCCCCGAATAAGAAGATGTGGTCGGGTGACACAGGGAGGAAGGAATGCCAGGACCGGCCCACTGGACCCTGCTGGGGGACACTCCTGGGGGGGGGGTGGTAGGGTTAGGGGGTCAACCCAACAACCAAGGACTACAATTTTGCTAATTGTTCAGCTAATTTAGATCACCTTTTTAAAAATAAATAGTTAATAAAACATACATTTCAGTCCACTCCCAGGTGTCCAGGTTGATGTAGTACAAGTCATTCAGACGATGTTCCTGTCACAGACCAAAGACAGCACATGAACTAGACATTTTCAAAATGACAACAATGTATTCCTTGAATGACCATGCCGCTGCCCCCCCAAATGTAATCCCTACTCTTCCAACATCCCCAACAATCTCTACCCCACCAATTTTGGGGCAATTTTCTTCAAAATGAATTACGTCCAAGATCATGTTCCTGGAGAGCTTGAGAAAGACCCATCAAATACTTTTAGAGTTACTGTGTTCACAACATGAAAGACATCCTGCATCTGCCCTTTCCTTCCTTGGCTGCCATCTCAAAATTTGATCCCTTCTAGATCTTCAGCCATACAATAGGTGGGCAAACTTGACAAGGATTATTAATCATCCATGCAATTATTAATCTACACAGCAAAACCCATTTCACTTGAATGAAGGAAAGAGGATATTGGTAACCTTCTTGGAGGAAACCCCAACCTACCCTGTAGCGGCCCCCAAACACAAAGCCACGGTTGCCCAGAGTGGCACAGGCGTGAGCTGCCCGTGGGGATGGGGGATTTCCCTGAGGGGAAGAGGGGAGTTGATCATTAATACCTTGAACCAAAACATATGCTAGCTGTATTTATAAGGACAAACAGCAATACTGCAAGTCAGAACTGAATCTGTCCTAATAGGGGCTACCTGGTGAACAAACCCCATAGAGCTGGAATACCTTTGTGATCGGCTGACTCCAAGTGAATGTGTCCAGGTCAAGGATGTGGATGTGATTGTTCCAGCCCCGTCCAGCACCATTTGCCTATGATCACACAGACACATAAAATCCAGTCATCTTTAGATAAGTCACTTACATCTTAATATGCAAAGCATCAAGCGATTGCTGCTAAATGAAACAATCCTGGTTTAATGTAGTACTTTATACTTTATAATTCCCATGTTTCCAACACACATTTGCTTCTTTCTGGGGAGTTACGACCGACTCATTTTAATCCAAATCCAACAAAGCTCAAATCAAGCCTAACGCATTAAGAAATGGCTTTTTTGTAATGAAGAAAATGGTTTGTGCAAATGCCTCAACATCAAAATTAAGAGTGCCCAGAGTTTGCCTTCTTTGCAGGCAAAGCACCCGCAATGGCAAACTTCCCCCTGTGGAAGAACGCTGGCTTGTTATATGGCAGGCGTCTTACCCAGAAAGATGACTCGTCGTATTCAAACGTCCCCAAATGGCCACCTTGAGCGACATAGCCGTATCCCCCGAAGAATGCCAGCCTTCACACACAAGACATGGCTTTTTACATCATCTGCACGTTGTGATCATCTCGCAGAATTAGGAGCACATTCCAGGCTAGTGGGGGGGCGATCACCTGTTCTGGTGCACCCAGCAGCCCAGCTTGTCTTTGCAGGTGGGAGCCAAGCCCTTCAGGGTCCTCATCTTCTCCCAGCACAGCACCTCAGTTGTCCTCAGAGGAAGACGGTAAAACTGCAGAGCGAAGCAATGCACCAGGCTGACTTGGTACAGAGTAAGCCCTACCTTAGCCCAGTAAGCAGCTTTAATTACAGTTCATTGCCTAATGGAAGTCAGATAAAAGGTGCAGGAAAGGGCATGGGGGGTGATTTTAGGTTTTATTTTACTGGCTCTGCACTGGAAATTCAGTTTAACCCATAAAAAACAGGTTGAACCATAAGCATGTGGCTCAGCAGGCTAAGTCTCTGTACTTGTCATCGGAAGGTCCCTGGTGTGAGCCCGGATTTGGCAGAATAGCCCTTAACCTCAGGCTCCATGGGTGCTGCTGCAGGTGACTACCCTTCACTGCCAGGCTTGCGCTCACCTGTATATGTATCAGAGTTGTGTGTGTGTGTCATGGACAGCAAGATGGAATTTGCAAAAAGAAAATTTCCCCACGGGGGATCAATGAAGTGTCATTATTTTTTTATGATGATAATTTTGAAAGTTTAGTTTAAATGAACAAACTAATACATTTTCAGCTACCGGAATGAGAAAAAGAAACTCACTGAACGAAAAGCAATAATGTTTAACTTTTTCCCCCAGTGTCATAACCGTAACTCATCTCAGTCCACAAGTCAAGGGAATAACATAAGAGGAAGGACAATGAATTGCGGAGGTAGGGGCACCATGAGTGCGGATGCTGCAAGTTCGGCGAGGAGCATTTCGGTTCCTGTCCCACCAAAAACATGCATCATATCAATGTGTCAAAAGCTTGACGATACAACAGAAGTAATATGAGGCGGTGAGCTCACCCGATTGGTGTTCCCCCGAGCGTGATGGCCACCAAAGAGATAGAGGACGCCATCGACACACACGGCACAGCTGCCAGACATGGATGGTGGCACGTCGCCCTCCGTCACCCGCTTCTTCCTGCGGACATACGAGATTGCATTCTGACTACAGTTTTTGGGGGGTGGCTTTCGTGTACATCAAGGGCTTGTGGCTTTTGCTACTGTTATTCCAGACATCTGTTCACCACATGTAAGGTCATCATTCATACAATGGTCAAACTGCTTTAACGACATAACCAGCAACAGGCATAAGGAACCTGATTACCATCGCCTTATCTCTGTGCTGTAGATCCAAATCTCATTCCTCGGGAGGTAGAAATCAAGGTATCCTGTTGTCTGTGTGTTCTGCAATAAAAGAGGGAAATGTCAAAATCTTGAGACGTAACTATTCCACGTGTAATTCCTAACGGCACATATGCCGAGTGTCTCTTCACAACAAATCTCACTTCAGACTCAGAAAGCAGTGCCCCCCAGGCGTAAGACTAAGGTACCACGTACCTTGTACCCCCCCCACACATACATATTACTGCCATCGACCACGGCGATGTGGCCGCTACGCTCGGCAGGAGTGTCCATCTCGAAGGAGTCGTTGCCAGAAGACAACTCGTGATCTAGAAGCTCTTCATCGACCACCCAGTCAAAAACATCCTCCTCTTGGTCTCCAACCACCTCCTCCTCCTCGCCACCATCCACCTCCTCCTCCTCCTCCTCATCCTCCTGGCCGAGTTGGTATGCGGGGTCTTCGTCCATTTCCTCAGCCATGGAGCCCTCGAGGGGCAAACACACGTGTGTTTATCTCACTACCAATTCTGTAGGCTCAACAGAACTCAAAATTACAGCTAATTCTTAATACAGGAACACTTAAAATGTAACCTACAATAAAGTTAAGACACCATATTTACACCAGTCGAAATGCCCGAGTTTAACTGAACGTCGGAAACGGACATTGTTTTCCATCCGAAAACGGAATAATAGAAAACTTAATAAAACGTATTTCCGCCTCGTTCATTTCACACTGCCGGTGACGCCTCCAAAGCGCCATATGCCAAAGTGGTTTCAGATACATTTTAACGATAATTAAAATGCTAAATTTGGAAGCATCTTGCTAGCTTACGGAGGATCACGAGATACCCACAAAAGTGCCGACAATACCCGGGAGGTCAGAGTAGTAGCTCGCCGAGAAGCTGCTTTCAGACGAAAACGCGAGCATCCATCTACCGGCCCACAAACTAATCTCGCCGAAAGGGTTAACGTCTTCCATGCTGTCGGTAACAACTCGAAAGACGCTCTCATTTTAAGTTTGGCCATTTGATAAACATTAGCATTTTACCCACTTGCAAAACAAACAGCAGTGCTCTTAGAATACAAAAAAGAAAAAACAGACACAGGAGGAACACTAACAATTGTTGCCGAAAGTCAGCTGTGTCTTCCAGGGATACGCCGTCCCGCACTTGCCGCCTTGTTTACACTGGAAGTACACGACTAACGATTTTAGGAGGCCCTACAGGAAGTGATGTCAAAGACGTGACCCCCCGAGTCGGCCATGTTTGGAAGGTCAAATCAATTATAACCCCACAGGTCAATTTTCCGGTTGTGGTGATAATAATAATATTAATATTTGTTTTCGGAGGTACTATGGTGGTTTGGGGTACCGACTTCAACTTGTCCCAAAGTCCAAAACTCATAGTTAATCTAACTCTAGGGTGGGTGTTCTTCTCCAGAAAGGGCAGTTGAACATGTGGGTTTTCCCTGCAACTCTCTAATTAATTTACTAAATAGAGGACTGATTGGCTGGAGAGTCTGCAACACCTGGGTTTGAACAGCTGCCCTAAAGGCTAAACCTAGGGATAAGACTGCGTGGGCATGTATGTGGGTGATTGCTGTCCCATGCGGGCTGTACGCCTACCACAGGCTTTGAGCTGCCCGGGATTGGAACACCAGTGGATATTTACTGCATCCTTAATTAGCAGCTAAATGTATGGAAAGAGCCAATGTATATGAATAAGGAATGAAAAGGTATTCCAACTTTTACCGTTTCATGTCACTGATCATTTTATTAAAATCTTGTTTTAATACAATGACACAGACCAGTAACAATTTTCTTTTACAAAAGACCCCAAAAGACACCAACCTTTATTACAAATGCACAACAGTACTGAAATGAAAATTGAGTTGACATACACACATTTTTACATAACTACAAATTTGCAACTTGACATGCTGGCCCACGGTAGCTCCACATTTCCGGTGGCAATAACGTCACCATTTAGAGAAGTTTGCTGTAAAAAACAAACAAACAAGCAGTAAGTAGGTCTTCCTTATTATAGTGTTCCTGTTTTAGACAAACCTTTTTTTGACGGTGATATTTAGATCTCTAATTCATGCAAATAAAGTAATCAGATACCTGTCCTCCACGGTTCTACTGGAGGGGTAGTACACCTTAAAAGAAAATCCGCTTCTTGGAAAAGATCCCTAAAAAGACAGACGTGACTCTTACCACATGTTGTTTTCGGTTTATAATGCAGTGTTTAAGATGTTGTGGATAATGCCATGGAATGTCACTCCACACTCCAGAGTCCTGTATGCACAGAGGTTGCTGCAGGGAATTGTACTAGCACAACTTACGGGGTTGATGCACAGGCAGTCACTGTTGGAGATGCTGAAGGGGTCATACTTGTCTGCAAAAACTATCATGTCAGGCACAGGGTACACCCGCAGTGTGTAGTCATATGCCCAGTACACTGGGCTGACGTACAAGGGCAGGGGGGTCAGGTGACTTTGGGATAGGATGGTCTTCACGAACTGGGGTGCAAGGATGAAGACAGAGTATGAGTATATTTACTGCAGTGGCACTTAGTAACCGCCGTTTCCGTTATCCACGGTTTAGCTCAGTATTCCAGAAACAGTTTATAAGTTTAAAACAGCACAGCAAGCGAGGACAGACTGGAAGCCGGCGAGCGCCCACAGCTGGACTCATTGCCAGTTATGTAAAGGTAGGTGACAGAATGATTTTCATTGTAAATCGTGTAACAATCACCCATCTTCTATCACCGCTCCTTCTTCCTCTCAGGGCTATAAAAAGCATGGTGTTCATTGCTCCATCATCCCTTGACACATGGCGTTTTTTCATTGGATTTATCATCTCTCGAGAATTAGGCTAAAATGGTAGAATCCCTTTCTTTTGAGAGGGTATAGTACTGCATAACAATGAACAATGTACTTTATTACTCTATTTAATGTTGGTAATGTCTTACTGCGCTTAATTTATCAATTAAACTTTACTGTAAGTATGTACATGAAAATCACATTATATATAGAGTCTGTGGATGGCAGGAACTGCCAATAAACCCTGAGGTCTGCCAGTGGTGTATAGGATCCTGCTGGCTTAGCGTCATCTCCTCACTGTCACTGTGTCTATGGAGGTAAAAGACCAAAGGAGAGTAAATCTAACTGCTTTGTTGATGGCATCTGCTGGGGGATCCTGAACTCACGTGGGTGGGGATGTCCAGGCCGCTGCTGGGCAGGCGCACACAGTTCCTGCACATTTTGTTCACCAGGTCTTCCCGCATCACCACTATCTCCTGGGTGCAGTACTGTATTCTGAGAGGGAAGAGAGGGAGGGTGATGAAAGTCTGCAGATATTTCCGTCCTGTATGTGTAATGCTTAGACCAGTATTTCCCAACCCGGTCCTCAAAGACTCCCAGCGGTCCACATTTCTGCTCCCTCCTAGCCCCCTGGCAGTGAGGAAAAATGAAGACCATCTAGCAGGGAACTGGACCGCCTGGAGGTTCCCGAGGACCAGGTTATCAAACGTTGGCTAAAACCACCAACACTACTTTTTCAGAGCGACTTCCACAGGAGAAACAAGACTCAAAAGGTATAAATAAACGAAAGCGTGATAAACAGACTAACAAAGTCAACTTGGATCTGTCTAAAAATGGAGTTTACCTGCATGGATTAGTGGTGAACACGGAAAAAGGCACTTTCTTTCGAAATTCCTCTGTTATGTGGTCAGCAAGCGGGGGTCTGCAAAGATTCATTATAAACATTGAGGCCAGAATTTACACAATCTATTACAAGGAATCCTCTTTGCACATAAGAACTGCCGGACCGACACAAATTCCAATTTATTCTCGGCCCCTGCTAATAAAAGTAAACGCTGCATGACATCAAACACTTAACGTTCCCCTCTCTCTCCCCCGGGAGCTGTGGAGCAAACGTTACCGCAGAGGGCAGGAAGCCATTATAAAAGCAGCTGGACTTTAAAGGGTCCAACAGTGTAATCACTGTTTCCAGTGACTTTCCAATCACAGGACCAGCTTCCTAATCCACTGAGCCTCACAGCACCCCGGCATAGACAACTGACTGGGAATAAGTGTTTGGAAGTTGGATGTATCTTTAAAAATACGTACACCTGGGGTTCTTAATATGGTCAGATGTTCCTTAGTTTTTCTACACACGCTGGCCATAACTTGTTGTAGATTGTCTTAAAGAACCAGAAATTAATTGAAGATTTAAAGTATAATTCAACACTGACTCTTGCAGGCCATGCACCCTCCAAATGGAAATCCTGCCACGTTTGAGCATCTCAGTGGGTTTATAAATGACAGCAGACAGGCGTTAACAAGGCCCTTAATCCCCATTTGCTACAGACAAGGGTGTAGGAACCTGGGAGACAAGGGGACATGTGTTCCCCCCCGATATTTCATTTGGCTTGTTTTGCCCCCCCTCCCCCTTCCAGGGATACACCCCAGCACAGACAAATATCTTAATAAAGATCAATGGCGCATTACGAAACCCTCTCACATCCAGTAATCCACACACTACCGAACGGCAGTGATAACCCTGAATAGTTCTCAGAATTAGAGCGTTGAGCCACAGTGACACACGGCGGTTCCCACCTGGGGAGGATGGTGCCGGGACCCGGGTCTTCTGGGCCGGGGACAAACACGAAGCGGCTGCTGTTTTGTGGAAGAGAAGCTTTAGTGAGAGCCGGCAGAAGTCACGGCCGCTTTGGAAGGCAGGTCTTTAAACTAGGGACTAGAGAAGGCCAAAGAGCAGATGGCACAGCTTAACACGCCCGTCCGTGGCAGCAAGCAGCTGCTCTGTTTGCTACCCAGCACCAGCCATGGCCTCTTCATTTTTTAAGATACTGGATTAAACCAATCAGGGCGCTACACATTTCACAGACCCTCGAGACGTTGGTTAAGCCTATCAAAGCTGCACTGACTTAGCAGGCGCCACTGTGACCTTCTAGGTCACACTCAACCGTTACAAAGCTGAACGTTTTACAATACGTGCCACGATTAAGGGACGTGACTGAGAGTTTGGGGAACTCTGCCATACCTAGATATAGAAATACCCAATGCAGTAATGCCATGATGCTTCCTCAAGTGCCAAGATACATGATATAAATTACACATGCAAACAAAGGCAGGGAATTTAAAAAAGGATTCAAAAGGAGCCAGGGTGCGTCAAAGGTCACTTGGTAAATGAAAAGCCACTATCTTCAGTCCCTGACATCAGTGAGGCTCGAACCGGCTCCCTCTCCTTTCATATTCGCCGGAGGCACAAACTGGCTGCTAATTAACATCCAAGCCGAAACGGCTAAGAAGGACCCCCCGCGGGTCACAGAGAACAGCTCCAGACGGCCGGGCCGGGGCCCCGAACGACTCACTTGCTGTGGATGTTGGGATATTCGCAGATCATGTCGGCGAGAGCCTTCAGTGACTCTGGGAGAGGAGAAAAGGGCAGACAGAAACACGCTAAGCCTCCTCATGCCTGGAAGTGGCAGCTTGATTCGGTGGTGGCTGTACCATCATTAGCACCGTGTGTAAGAGTGCGGTAAGAGGCTCACCTCTCAGAGAATTGATCTGACTTTTGCCGTAGGGGGCAGAGGAGAAATTCCCACAGAAAATGAAGCAGGTGGGAGGCGCAGCGGAGTATCCTGCATGGTCAAGGAGGGAAGATAAGCAAAAAGCAGATCAGGGGCCCAACCTGCGTTATCAGCCATGCAGACTGTGCGAAGGGCATTTCTCATACAATCCTCATCAAATATTCAAGCAAAATACTATAAATACTGTAATGCCAAGTGGAAAGTATGGCTCATACTTAGCTTTACAGTATCTCACTTCCCCACAAGCCCCAACCCTGGAGGACTACACTCCGACCTACCATGCCGGTCACACCAGTCAGCGGATATTACTGATAATTACTGTCATTGACAGAAAAAGAATAACAATGTTTTTTAGCTACAGCACATGCTTGTTTATTTTGTTTAGTACAAAAACATGCAGTGTAAAAACTGAAATTATTCTCCTTAACAAATATTTATATAAGGAACAAAATATTGATAAGGAGAAAAATCACTCGCTGGCACATAAAGCAACCAGCAGATGGCAATGTTGAGCTAAAGCAAAATGGGTAAATGGGAGAATGCAGCCTAGCAATACCCTGAAGTATTGTGGTTTGGGGGAGGCACCTGAGAACATAGTATGGATCTTCTCCATCACCTCCACGCTGTCCAGCCACATGTCTGACACGAAAACAAACATGGCGTCCTCATTCTCCTCCTCCAACTTCTTCAGCTTGGACGAGGCCTTCACAGATGTGGAAGAGGGGCCCCCGAAGAAGTTAACGTCTCCGAAATACGCCCTGCAGACAGTGAGACAGGCCGGGTCAGCACCCTTCATAAACATTCATGCTGAAACCCATACCATTTTTCCCCCAAACCAAGTACGAGTACAAATACTTACTTCTGGTACCCACCAATACCGATACCAATTAGTACTGGGCGATGTCAAAAGGAATAATGATGAGTTTACCCCAAGTTTAAGTTGGGGTAAAATATAGCATTGAAATCCCCCCCCACTGTGACTCCAGCACCCCAGGGGCCTGTAGCAAGGGGGCAGTCTAATTTTATTACAAACATATCCACTAAACAGTCAGCGTTATGACTTACCACTAATCATCATTTTTTAATCATGTTAGTTAATTTTGATTTAATAACGTCACTCTAAACCATCTAAGGCACAGTTTGCAGTCCGCTATGCTATGGATTCCGTCATTAACTTTCCACACCACAGATATTTTGTATCGTTCATTTTGCTTATTAGTAATATTGCTATATCATGTCATTACGCGATATCCACTACAGGCATCGTCACGAGGACGAGAAAGATATAAGCACGCTATTGGAATTGGTACATCCTACCCTTAGAGACTTCAGCCCCCCCATCCCTTAAGCTATAGACATATTAAAAACCTTTAGCTTGCGCAACTGAATTGTCAACAATCTAGTGCATGTACCTTTACACAAATACATTTACACTCCACTATACAAGAGGTAACAGGCAGCGAGTCTGACACGCCACGCAGCAGAAGCAGCCTTTTTGAGAAAGATACTGATTGCTTATTGAACAGCCTTTGCTATTTGGCTAGAGTATTGTTTCTCAAAGCCGTCCTTGGGGACCCACAGACAAGTTTTTGCTCCTTCCCAATGCCCAAGGACAAGGGCAAGCCGCAACCCCACTGCAACATTAAGGCCCACGCCTGACTAGCATCAAAAAAAGAGTTTTTGGAGACTTCTATCAGCTCTACGGGCTGCTGTATGGACAGACCTGGCTGATTTATCACCTGACATCAATCTACAATCCTTCAGGCTTTTAGTTTTTGTTACAGTTCTTCTTTGCTTATTATAATTTAATTTTCTCTCTGTGAAACCTGTCCAGGCCCTGAAGCGAGTATTAGATGTCGTTTGTTGATCTGGTGTGATTGACCTGGAACCCTGATTTGCATAACAATGTTATTAATGTAAAAATGTTTTTAAAAATCAAAAAAAAAAAAAAAAGTGGCACATAACAGGAAGAATCAAAGTTTTTATAGAAAGATGCTGTAACTGACATTAATAGGATCCTAGCATCACGGAAGGTATGCGGGGGGGGAGCGGTCAGCTGACCTGGTGCTGGCGGAGGACTCGGTGGGCGGGAAGCCAAAGGCATTGACGTGAAAGATGGAGTCGTCATACCAGCCTAACGAAACGAGACAAGGGGGTGTGAGACCAAACTGGCAGGATCAGAGGCGAGCCACAGCACTCATAATGGGCTCGGGCAGAACAAGGAGCCCCCGCATGGTATTGGGTATAATTAGTATTGCCTTTTTCTGGAAGACAATGAGTCTGATCCTAGATTTCCTGCACAAGCCTTTACTCTGCTGTATTGCTAGGAGAGAATTAATATACACAATCACAGCACAAGAGACAATAGTGTTTCATTAATCCTTAACAACAAGTATGAATATTTATAGGTAAGCTAAAACGAGCATTAACCAAATAAATCTCTACAAGCAAGTTATTAATCACCTTCCGCCAAGACGAAGCAGGACTCTGTGTACAGGCCGCTGTGGAACTGGTGGGCATGGGGTTAAGGTTGGGGGGCTGACATCAGAGAGAGCTGGGGGGGGCACCTTTGTTGAGCTCCATTCCGGGGCCTTCTGCAGGGAGACCCGGCTCTTGCATATTTGATGAAATGCTTGGGGGGGGGTGGGGGCAGTGTCAGCGATGGAGATGCTGTGGCGTTGGAGCTGCCTGCCACTACGCTAAACCCCCCCCCCCCCAGCCGCCGCACCTAGCCCAGGAAAAGGATATTGCTTTGGAAAGGTCGAGCTGCACTGTGCCACTGGGGTCCTCCAAGAAGAATTTGCCCTTAATGTGTTCAGAGAAGCGAAGAAAGGAGAGAAGAGGAAGGTTAGAGGGGCACTTTAGCACCGAAGCTCAGACTCACGTAGCGGGAGAGCCACCTGATGCTACAGCCCCAAGCCCCACACAGCTGCCTGTGAGGAGAACCTGCAAGCCTAGCAGGTCGCCGGGGATGACAGCATTAGGCGAACGAAAGACTGCTTTACGCCAAGGTTTGGGGCGAACTCGCGATCGACGTAACGGTCGCCGGTTCACAAAGTCACAGCTTTTTTGTATTCTTGTTTTGTCTCGCTGCGTCCTTCAGAAAGGGAAATCGATGGCGATACATTGGATGCAAGCATAATAAAATTACCGTTAGTGTATTTTACAGAAGGACACACAAACGGGAAGAGAACGACAGACGGAAATAGTCATGAAGGGAACAGAGAGGTTCCCCTGAACACGACATCAGGAAGCAGACAAGTACAAAGACTGCAGGAGCCAGACATCAGAACTAAAATGTGTTTTATTTACAATGTGCACAGACTTACAAAGTCATGCATAAAAAAGCCTAAAGAATGAGTCAGCATATAATCTCTCAGTGTAGCAGTATTTAGCCAATAACTGCTCACCAACGGGTGTAGGGGGGAAGGAGGTGGTGTGTGTGTGTGGGGGGAGGGGGCAGGTCTGGGGGATTCTGGGGCTTTGATGGGCAGTGTCCAGAGGAGCTCTGGTCCACATAGTAACAAGGCAGGACAGGGCCAGGACTGACAGTACGGCCTCTAGGGGAAACATGAAATCAGGAATGCAGCTACTGAGTGGGAGTGCAGCCCTTATCGAAATGTGTGTGTGGCTCAGTGTGTTAAGCCTCTGGGCCTGAGATTGGAAGGTCGCCAGTTGGAGCCCCATCAGTATCCGTGGGCACTTCGCTGTGACCCTCTCTCACCACCGTGTGGGTGTTATGGAAAACAACATGCGCCTACCTCCTTCAGCTGTGTCACCATCCCTAGCACAATCACCTCCCCGAGTTTAGCTGTGCTTCCCAGCAAGGCCTCCACCGTCCTCAACTGAAATGAGAGCCGCCCAACCACTATCACTCATTTCCTTAAGAGAGGAACCGTGGCCGGAAACATGCCCCACCGAGGCCGCATGCGGGCCCCTGTCTCCTACCTGGAATTTGCTCTGGCCTTCCTCCGGAGCGGCTCCGATGACGGGGGGGGTGAAGAGCTCGTGTCTGTGTGTACGCTGTGGGAGCATCAAAGAAGGAGTCACATATATACCAGGCACTGCGGCCCATCTGCGCTTCTGGGTCTTTAGTTATAATAAGGTGGTATGCGGGCTGTGGTTCTGGAGACGTGGCAGTAGGAGGCGAAGTGGAAAGACGCGGAGGTCGGCCGGGGGGGGTCGAGCCGAAAGATGAAGGCGATCAGTTGTCAAGGGGCAGGGGTGAGAGGGTCGGTGGGCGGAGGAGGGGTGCGATGCTGCCTGTGACAGTGGGTGCAGCGTGCAGAATGTGGCAGGAGGCTGACCTGCTGCAGGATACTGTAACGCTCTCTGAACAGCTCCGCCTTGTCCCTCGCGGTTCCACAAAGACTTGGGGTAGGATGATTGGACATGGCGAGCCTGCAAGGAATGGACATTTGTGATCTCTACAGCAGAATACACAATTAATCATCGGATAACACACTCAGGGCCTCCGTCCAAAGCCAAGGAATTTATGGACTGAGCCGCAGAGGAAAAAACTGGGTCAGAATTTCATGACAAGATCTGAGGCACCATATGAAGTCCACCACACTGCTCTGTCTGATTCTGTGTGCAATTTACCCCAAAAATGTCTCCCCTAAATATCACTGCATAACACCTGAGATTCACAATTATTTCTATACTTACGGTATAAATTTCTTCCTCTCTGCATTGTAGATATATCTTGGGATATCAAAAGCTCCGATAATATTAAAGACATTATCTCTGGAAAAAAATTATTTAAAAAAACATACATTTAAAAAGCGTTTTGGAGAGTCAGAAAATAATATGAAAGTTAATATTAGCAGCTGGAAGTGTAATAGCATGCATAATAAGTATTAATGCTTTACATATTGCAGCTGTCCAAAGTCCACTAGAGAACCAGATATTCCACTAGCTGCCACGGGAAACACTTTGTGTTTTCAGTAACTACTCACAAGTTTTCATCACATGACTGGCTGCACTCTTGAACTGCTATCTCCACCACAGACAGCTCAATCATACTGGAGGACACTGTGGATGGACAGCAGGTAAGGAGCCAAGCAAACACTGGACAGTCGCAGCGACATGAGTCCAAATGTCACTGAAAGCGACCTCCCCATGCCCCATCTGCCTGCCACTTACGCGGCTGCTTCTCCACAGCGTCCAAGACCTTTTCCAGACCATCCTCCAGTTCCAGTTCACTCACAGACTCCAACACCTCCACCAAGTACCTGCTGGCTTCTCTGAACAAAATATTAATGATTAACAAATACAAAAACCTACACAATAATTATAAGCTGGGCAGCTGTAGATTTGCTGTAGTCTTTATTTCTGTCCAAATTCCCATTAGTTAATACCAAGTATCGCGCTACCCCTTCATAACGCTATATCAATACTTCTATGCAAATGTTAGGATGATTAAATGGGAAACTATGGTAATAACTTTAAGAACATTACCTGGTTGACTATGGGTGCAATAATATGTCATTTTAACATACACGAGTGAAAAGCAGTCTTATGCACATCTGCACATCTGCATGCTATCGACACATCATACTGCGAGTATCTTTTACATTAATGCGTGAGTACCAGTGGGGAGCGGACTGGGAAAGACTGGGACATGCTGAAGTTTAGGGTCAGGCTCCAAAGAACCCTCCGGAAGCACGACGGCGGGCTGCATATGGAGTGCAGCCGTGATCTGCTTCAATCGTGAGCCGGACACTTACGGGCGAAGCATCAGGCCCCGCATTCTGAAAGCCGCGGACACTTTCGTCTTCACTTTGCGCGACTCCATCTTCAACAGTTGGCGCTAAATCCCGCACTTCCGGCTTTTTTGCGGGAAACTTGAAGATGCGAGGCCGCGGGGTCCTAGCGCCCGCCACGGGATGCGGGGTCTAAGGGGCTCCTCCGGAAAGGAGCGATGCCATTACTCTATCACCCCGTCTACCCCTGTCGCTTTACGGACACAACAGATATTATATTTCTTTTCATATCAGACTCATACACTACCTAAAACATTTTATAAATGGTGACTAATATTTCAAAGTATCGCCTAGATAAATTACCGGCAATCGTTAATCGTTAAAAAGAACGGCTCTGAGAATAGCAGAGAAAGACAATGTAACAGAAACGCATGTTTTACTGCTTAACGTGTCTACTAAGTAGAAGCGTATTGATTGCGCGGCCCTGGGGCAGCCCGGCGCCGGCGTGCCGTCTGGCCCTCGTCGCTTGCCGTAGAAGGCCCCGCCCTCGCCGCCTCCGCCTGTCATACGCCAATCACGTATCTATAGTCTGTGACAGCCGAGCGGCTGGGAGCGGTACTGGCGCTGCCATGCGGCTCCGATCTCCCCGTAATCGCGTCCGCGTCAGATCACAGCCATGGATGTGAGTGGCGAGCCGCACGGCGCCGAGCTGGTGGCCCGGGAGCGAAGCGGCCACACGGCGCTGCTGGAAGGAGGCTTGCTGTATGTGTGGGGGGGCTACGTGGTAAGGGCAAGTCCCGGCAGCTCAGCAGAAGGCATGTAAACAAGGCGGACTCCGCGCCCCCTTCCGCCTTGCCGGGGCGTCTGGTGCTGCTTGGTTATTAAATGTCAGCTCGGCCAATCGCTTCTATTTCGTTTCCGATTAAGTTATATGTGCATTTACAGCTGCACAAATATTTATGAACGACGATACGTCAAAACATACCGCATATCGGCTTAGTATGTTTTACTATTGTGATTAAGTTTCGACCAAAGTCCCTGGGTCTATGTATGTACGTACTGTGTGCATGCAGTGTTATATACATGTGGATAAACAATAAACATATGCAATTATCATTTGTCCCCTGTAGGCAATTGGTGATGATGAGGTGTTCCTCCCCAGTGATGAAATCTGGCTGTATGACACGCAGAGTGGTTTATGGTAATTGAAAACTTTTTGAATGCAACACTTTCAAGATAATAGAAATACATCAGTGTATGTTACACAAAACTTGCAGATTTCAAAACAGGATGTACATAATTCAACAGTGTTTTGTAATTAAGAACACCTTTGGATAGAAACTGAATACTTTTCATTTTTCTGAAATGTCTTTCAAAGCTTTTTCACCTTATCTAGCTTTGTTGAATGTGATCGTCCGGACTAAATTATTAAAGTGGTGCATTTAACATATGCAGAATGGACATATACATATGTCATGGCTTACTACACTGGTAGGATTTTTAAGACTCAAGTTTCACTGAGGCAGAGGATGATGACTCAGCAGGTAGTATTGGAGTCTTGCAACACGAGGGCTCACATCAAATCTGTCAGTCTGTCATTTGCATTTACTTTCATTGTTTGTGCAGATTTTCTCTACAACTAACACAAATGCAGTTTAAATGAACCAGTGACTAAGAGTGTATGTGTAAATACCCAGTGATCCCTGACCCAATAAGTAGTTATTAAAAATGGGCGGACCCTTGATTTCTCGAGTGGTGTGCTGGCCAAACAGAGGTGCTCCCTAAACCTGAGATCTCTGCATTTGGCTTGAACTCTGTTCGGTGGGTTAGTTACTGAGGCCCTTTGAATTTCATCACTCTATGCTGATGTATACTCTGGCCCGGGTGCTTACGGGGCTGCGGGTGAAACTGAGTGACTAATGCTCTGCTTCAGGCGTGATATGTCCCTGGAAAAAGCGAGTAGACATTGAGGCAGGTGCCGTCCATTCTAGCCAAGTCAATTCAAGTCAAGTGGGGCACTATCATCACCCCAACCATATACAGTAACACAGCATCACAGCATATGATCATGCAAAATAATCTTCCTCGCGGCCACATATATACATAAAGTGCAGAGACAGACGGGACAAGTGCAAAAAAAAAAAAAAACGCAAATACAAACATATATGTTTAGAATTTAGGCAATGACAGAAGCAGACCAGATCAGACCTGACAAAGATGCATCACAGGCTTAAAATGTTGTCATTAAAAGATGCGCTTATGACAGCTGTGCAGGCTTCTGTCATGTGACCGTTTCATGCCACTGCATTGCACATGTGACACTTCTGTCATGTGACCGTTTCCTGCCACTGCATTGCACATGTGACACTTCTGTCATGTGACCATTTCCTGCCACTGCATTGCACATGTGACACTTCTGTCATGTGACCATTTCCTGCCACTGCATTGCACATGTGACACGTGCACTTGTTCTGTCAGGCAGACACACAGGATGGAGGGGGAGATTCCGCCCCCCATGTCAGGCACCTGTGGCAGCTCTCTCAATGGGCACATGTACATTTTCGGAGGCTGCGATGACCACGGCCACACCAACCAGGTGACTTGCAGATTTCTTCTTTGTCTCAGGGAAATATCCTGTTTGCATTTACTGCAGAAGTTAGTATCAGCTTCCATCTCTTCAAACATACGGCAGATGGCATCATGATTAAGGATCTGGGCTTGTCGCCAGAAGGTTATGGGCTCAAATCCCAGGGTCCATTTTTATATAACTGACCTGTATGATTCAGGTTTCATTAACATTCAGCTGATTAATGAGTAAAATGAGAAGTATGCCTTGTTATTAGACAATATCTGCTGAGCCGATGACCCCTGTTTACAGATTTACTGTGTCAACCTGGTGGATGGAAAATACGCCTGGAGGAAAGTGACTAACAGCAAAGGGATGTCGCCCACACCACGGGATAAGCTGTCCTGCTGGGTGCACGCTGACAGGTAAGCTCAGCC
This sequence comes from Petrocephalus zakoni, assembly GCA_026774425.1. Lineage (NCBI taxonomy): Eukaryota > Metazoa > Chordata > Actinopteri > Osteoglossiformes > Mormyridae > Petrocephalus > Petrocephalus zakoni. The sequence continues at coordinate 3,032,818 of JAODKN010000027.1, forward strand.
CAGCGTTTGCCCAGGATAAGGAGACGTCGTGGTAACCTTTCATTTCAGCCTCATTATTTCAGCACATGATTTCTCCAGTACAAATTAATGTCGATAATAAATGAGTCAAATCTCTTCAGTAATGTAGAATTACATTATTAGATTTTGCTAGAGTTCATGCAGGACGGAAATTGTTCTTCTTCTGTTTACAAAAAGAAAACACTTATCTAGTCATGCACCAGCTCTTCAAAAATGGCCGCCTTGGTGAGACAGTGAGTTACACAGCCTGCCGGTCTGCCAGTCTCCTTATGTATCCCTAATATCAGGGTTTTTCAGCCATTGGTTTGCAGGCCTTAGGTAGGCCTCTAGTGGCCCACGAATCTCTATAAGGGAAATGCAATTTGGTCCACAATGGGCCACTGCAGACTCCCAATCACCAGCTGGGAAAAATGAGAATTCACAGAGACACGCCACGTGGTTTCTAGCCCAGCCTTGTGATCGGAAAGTTTGAGAATCCCTACCTCTCTTTAGGCGACTCTTGTATTGCATGGAAGGTTGTCCAGGGTGCAAGATGGTGGGACGTCAGGTGGAACTATATTGTAATGGTATGAAAATGCCCTTCTGTCACAGTCCATATCACTAAACCTCCAGGTGTCAGACCTCCATGTGACCCAGGCAACCTAATTTATTTGACTACTTAGACCTGATCGTAAATGATGTGATCGACCGCTTTAATGACTTGGGGATATGGAAGCAAAACAGAGAGGCCATAAAAATATCATTTCCATTATGTAAATGTTTGTTTTCTGGTACACTAATAGTGATTTGAAAGATGCAGACAGACTGGTGTACATTTCTGTTTGTGGGGTGAGTCGGAATGAAGTCAGGATGCGTGCTATTGAATCAGCCGAAACCTTTTAGCTTGGTAGATAAATCATTTGGTTACCCCAGAGAGCATCTCTGGAGGAGCAGGCGTGCAGTAATGCCTAACAGCCTGCCTGCTGTAACTATATCTCAGACAAATGTGCTACCACATTCTAAAATGGTGACACGGCGTCCTAAATTTACCCCAGTTGATTCCGGTATCCTACCTTAATGAGTTCATAAAATGAAACTCATAATATGCTCATTCAGGCCTCATCATTTCAGCTTCATCGCTCAGCTGCTACATCAGTTGTTACATCCATATGGCCTGATTTTTTTTCTGATTAAAATTGCTGCCATAAACAATAGTTCTAAAGAGAAAAAAAACAAACATAAAATGGCAGACAGCCACAATGCCCAGAGGCCAATAATTTTCTTTTAATATTTATTTATTTCAGAACTACTTGGAAATATATTGTGGCAGTTTAAATAAATCTGGCTGTGAAGGGGAATTAATTCAGTACAAGTTTTACGTCTTGATTTTTAAGACTGGAATACTAATGGATTCTGTGTGGACCTTTGCAGTCTAGCATTCGTTTATCACTAGTTCTCTCCATTGAATATGTTCTGCTTCTATGACATGCTTATTCTGCAGATTAATCTGAGAAACATATGCATTTGTATTTAATATATAATTGCTTCAGTTATTTGCAAAAATTGGAGGTGATTTATAAATTCCTGTTATAGCCGGAATCTTATAATGGCTGTGATCATCTCCATGCTGTAGGCCCTCAATGTCTAAAACAACGTTACTGCAGTTTTACTGGGATTTTGAATAACTTTTGCTTCCTTCAGTACCATCTACAGTTTAACTCCCTGTCTTCCTTAGTCATTACAAAGTAAGCTCACAATTACCTAAGTGTTCTAATAATCATTTCAGGTTTCCTTCCTTCCTGCATACTGGAATTTGCCGGACTGCTGTTGCTATCGCCTCACAGCAAATGGGATTATGCTTAATATTTGAAATAGGACACCGCCGTGGATGCACCGATGGTCTGCCGGTCAAAGTGTGCATCATACAGTTCCGATCCCCACTGCGCACAATTAGCCGTGCATAGCGCGGAGGCCCATGCTTTATCAGATGGGGCTTGGTTGTTGAGTGTGTCGCGCTTCGCTCGACAGCTGCTCTTACCGCTGGCTGAGCGCCTAGACACTTGCAGGTGGAGTTCAGAAACGCGTGTTCCCAGTCGACGGAGCCCACAACCCGTAGGGTGAGAGGAGGGGTCGTGTGCTATTCTAACCCGCTCCTGAGCTACCGCTGAGGCTATGCATCAAGGCGAAGACCTACACAGGCATTCCTTATAGGTGTATAAGACCTATAAGAAATGTTCAACTGGCCATTCTAGATTTGGAGCACATCTGTTTTTTTGGTTTATATCTATGCATATGACATACGGGTTTTCAGGTGTCTAATCGTTTAGCTGTTTACATCGAAATACCTCTCCATTGATACATCATCGCCTGCAATCCTGTGAAATCGCCTCGGCTGTCTGGATTGGCTACCATTACTCCCTTGGGGTGTATCGGTTTTCTACGTGTAAAATGTCTGCTGGCGTATAGTTAATTATTGATGTATTTGGGCCCTGTGTGTCTCTCGGGGCCAAAGCCGCAAGGAGACCGCGCTTCTCCACAACTAGCACACTGTGGCGAGTTCGTCCAGCCCTCTGCGTTTGGAATGATGTGTTCTCACTGTCATTAGGGAGTGGGTGTACATACCTTAAAAATACACTCACAGGAGACAGGAATGTGGTGGACAGTGAGAATACAGACAAGCCACCATCAAAATGAAGTATTTGCATAAACAAGGGATAGTAAGTGTATTGAATGTAGTTAGTTGTGGCCCCCGGGTTAATTAAGCAGCTAATGTCCCATCGTGCATTAAGCCATTTCTGGGAATTTTGAGTAAGCCAAGTCATCTGGCTAAAAGAGGAGGAGATCGCTGACCTGGACCTCATTGACGGAGACGGCTAAATTTGCTGATAATATATGTGAAACAGTGGCTAAGGTAATTGTGGCAAAGGACGCGGGATTGATTATCCAGAAAGAGCGCTGTAAAGGCCCCATGTGCAGCTTGTCAGACGCGATGGCGAAGTCACGGTGCAAAAAGAAACCCAATGACACCTAAAACACAAACAAAGTGCAACACAGAAGTTATTTTCCCAGTGGAATGAAGTCATATGGCCAGAAAGGTACAATCTATAGCAGTGTTTCCCATTCCCAACCCAGTCCTCGGGGAACCCCAGACACTCCACGTTTTTCTTCCTCCCAGTCAATCAGGAACACCAAATGCCTGGTACAGAGGCACTGGGAGCTGGGAGGGAGCAAAAACATGGACTGTCTGGGGTTCCCCTAGGACTGGGTTGGAAGACACTGGTCTATAGATAGAGTGTCATAGAGTGCTATGTCACATGGTGAAGGGTTCAGACCGCTCTGCGATGGATGACTTTCCTGGTATGATTGTGGTCTACTCAAGCCCTTAAGGCTGATTTATATTTCTGCATCAAATCGATGCTGTAAGTATGCCTTAGCCTGACACGCACACCCCCCAGGTGTGTAACTACATGTCATGGAGAAAGACCACAGGACTGACAACAGAACGTCAAACTATGGAATTGTCCATTGGGGATGGGATCACATCCCTTCAGTGGAATTCCAGAGAACTGGAAAATTAGAGTCAAGGCAAACTCAAGCTGTACTGGGGGCTCATGATAGCTAATGTCCAATTATAACAGTGTATATTACAGTCCTGGTAGTACCTGTATCTATCTATTAATCACCTAATAACTTTTCCTGGTTAAGGTAGGGGGGCGGAGCCTATCCCAGGCTCCATTGTGCACAGGGCCGGGGTACACCCCTTACAAAGGTGCAGTCCATCACAGGACACACACACTCACACACACTGTGGGCAGTTTAGAGATACCAGTACATAGTATCTACAAGTATGAATAAATGTTACCCTGAGCAGGAATGTTTTGCTTTTTTATCATTGCCCGCCTCCCTTCCCCACCCTCCCTGGCCCTGATGCCTGATTTCACAATAGGGACATTTTATTTCTGACACGCTCTTGCTGTTATCCTGATGTTGTACTGCAGGCTCATCTACTTTGGTGGATACGGCCACAAGCGACTAGGAGAGATCAATAACTCCAAGAGCTTCATTGTGGATGAGGCCTCCTGGGTAAAAACCAGCCGTTCTCTTAAGTTTCAGTGTTTTCTCTCGTCTTTCTGTTGCATTCGGTGGCTGCCGTGCATGCAGAAGTGAACTGCGAAAAACCAACGGATTAATGAATGAATTTTTCAGGTAGAGGAAGTGTTTTGGGGTTGGAATAACGAAGTCCATGTTTTTGACTCGAGGACGAACACGTGGAGCGAACCTCCCATTCAGGTATCGCGAAACCCAGCTCTGACAATGACATCATCGTGACATCATAATTCTGGAATGTTGCCGGGTTTGTGCTAGAGGAGAATGCATCTGCAGTTGAAAAACGGCATTTTCTGTCCCGTGTGTTGGCAGGGTACTTTGCCCGCGCCCAGGGCTGCCCACGCGAGTGCAACTCTGGCCAACAAAGGCTACATATGCGGTGGCAGAGTGGTGGTGAGTCGTCCCCTCCTTCACATTCCAGTTGAGAGAAGAACAGTTCACTGGAAGTTCCACTGGAGCCTCACATGCCGGAGTCTCTGGAATTAGGCCTGTTCTGCTCACTGTTAATGAGGCGTGGCAGTGCCCCGTGCAGGCAGCAGACGGGTGGCTATGCTATGAGCACCTTCCAAGGAGCAGCAGAGGCACCTCCTTTCAGATCGCAGAGTCTTTCTCACAAGGACTTGATGTCTCTGCTGTGATTTCAGGAGACCCGGAGAAGCGACGTCTACTGCCTGGATCTTGAGTCGTGGACATGGACAGAAGTGTAAGATGGCCACTAAAGTGGTTGTTGGGAGGGGAACTGCATTACTGTAGTTGAACAACTGTGTTAATCGCTGGTCACGCAGCCTTCACATAATTTAGGTACCTGACATACTTTAGATTGCACTCATTCCATTTAAAGCTGAATTCTAATGCAGTAAGTAAATAGGAATTTCTGACAAAATTCTTTTCAGAACAATTCTTTGTTGTTTCACGATATGTGCTATCATTCTGTAAATTTGTAATGAACAGCGGAGTTAGTTATGTCATTTAATTGCAGTGCAGTTAGTGTTACTAATTGTTTACCGTGTCAGTACTATAAATAGACATCATTACCCAGTGTATGTCAATATCCATATGTCATAGACTGATCAGCCATAGCATTAAAGTCACTGACAGGTGAAATGAGTAGCATTGATTATCTTATTACAGTGGCACCTGACAACGGTGCCGTCATATATAAGGCGAGTCAGCAGTCAGTGTTGGAAGCAGAAACAGCGGGCAAGCGCAAGGATCTAAGTGACCTTTACAAGGGCCAAATTGTGATGGGAGAGGGCTGTGTCAGAGCATCACCAACGTGGCAGTTCTTATAAGGGGTTCCCAGTATGCAGTAGTCAGTACCTACCAAAAGTGGACGAAATGAGGCCAACCGCTGAGCCAGCGACGGGGTCATGGGCAGCCAAGGTTCATTGATTCATTTGGGGAGTGAAGGCAAATCAATCTAATCTGATCCTACAGGAGAGCTACTGTAGCTCAAATAGGTGAAAATAGTGAATGCTGGCTATGACAGAAAGGTGTCAGAACACACAGTGCATCAGAGATTGCTGCCCATGGGGCAGGAGCTTCATAGCCACAGACTGGCCAGAATTCCCATGCTTGTCCATCGCGGAAAGTGCCTACAATGGGCACGTGAATGTCAGAACTGGACCATGGAGCAAAGGTGGCCGGGTCTGACGAGTCACGTTTTCTGTTACATCATGGGGACGGCTGGGTGCATGTGCGAGAGAGGGAGAGTGAGGACACCAGGATGCACTGTGGGAAGAAGGTAAGCTGGGGGAGGCAGTGTGATGCTCTAGGCAATGTTCTACTGGGGAACCTAGGGTCCTGGCGTTCCTGTGGATGTTATTCTGACACATAGCACCTACTTAAACATAGATGGAGACCAGGTACACCCCTTCAGGGGCAGGGGCAGGGGCAGACAGGTGGTGTAGTGGTTAGGGACACAACCATGTAGTCAAAAGATTGACTTACCAGTAAGGTACCGTCCCCAAGCACTGCTCCCCGGGCGCTCACATAGCTGCCCCCTGCTGTGCCACGATGTCACATATGTTAAGAGCAGAGGACACATTTCGTTGTTGCGTGCTGTGGTGCATCAACAATGACAATGAATCACCATCACTTCATGGTAACGGTATTCCCTTATGGCAGTGGCCTCTTGACAAGGATAATGTGCCCTGCCACGGTGCAAAAATTGTTCAGGAATGGTTTGAGGAGCATGAAACAGAGTTCAAAGTGTTGACTTGGCCTCCAAACTCCCTGGGGTCAATCCCATCAAGTGTCTGTGTGATGTGCTGGGCAAACAAGTCCAGTCCATAGGGGCCCCACCCCACACCTTACAGGGCTTACTGGATCTGCTGCTAACGTCTTGGTGTCAGATACCACAGGACACCTTCAGAGCTCTTGTGGCGTCCATACCTCAATAGGCCAGAGCTGTTTTGGTGACATAAGGGGGTCCTACACAACAATAGGCAGGTAGTTTTAATGTTATGGCTGATCAGTGTTTGTACGTTTCAACTCAAAATTAACAGTATGACAGATAAGTCATGAATCACCAGACGCACTATAGTTAAATGCTGCATGCAGCGTCTGTAGGTTCTTAACATGAAGTGACGTGTTTTCCCATGCTGGGGCTTTGGCAGTGTTCCTACATCTAAGATTCCCATTGGACGTTCGTGGCACACTCTCACCGCCGTGTGTGACAGCACTTTGTTCCTCTTTGGTGGGCTAAGTGTGAACTGCGAGCCGCTCAGTAAGTCACCTCCTCACTCCACGCCTCTGCTTTAGTGCTGTCAGAAGCAGCTCTGTGTGAACAGCATTTATTACTTCTTTTGAAACAAACAAATCGCACAACACAGCGAACAAAATAGCACAAATGTTACTGGGGAGCACAATGAAGCTAAGAAAAGTAACATGCTACCTGTGTGACTGATTTTGCCAAACATTTAAATTGTTTAATTTGACAAGCATAGAAATAAACATTTATATTTGGGATGACCAGGTAGCTGCTTTGATCATTGCATGATGGCCCCCCCCCCCCCACCAAAAAACAGAAGGTGGTGTCTAATAGTGGGGGCTAGATTGGGGGGTGGGGG
>JAODKN010000027.1:3040092-3055100 GCA_026774425.1 Petrocephalus zakoni
ACATTTAAATTTTTTAATTTTAAAATCATTTAAATAAAAATTTTTTTTTGGGTTGAACATGTTTCTGTTTTTTTCATTGCATGATCCCCCCCCCCCCCCAAAGAAATTACAGTATGAGAGAATTCATTTTGGCTATAAATTTAGCTGGTGTTGCTAAGGGGATCATAAAAAATCATGAACTTAATGCTGGGTAAAATACTCGTCTTGACAACCAAAACCCTGCAGTGTAAAGAAACACATTTCTTCATTACTTGAGGCCATCTATAATTTTATTTTTCATGCCAGAAAAGTCTCCTTCTGTGAAGGCTTGGGAAGACCTTTATGCCAATGTACACACAGGCTCTGCTAACAATTTAATGTTTTTAGGAGCCACGTTCAATGGATAAGGAGCGAATTCAGTACCCGCCCTTCACGCTCCCCTTTATCTGAGTGGCTCTCCTGTTACATTCTTCCTATGTTGTAGTAATGTGTGGCTCTTGCTCCACTGTTAACTTGTAATTGTGACTGGTCAAGCTTAGCCTAGCAGAACCTGTACATAAGTTGACTCTTTGACATAGTATCTGCCTCGCTTGTATGTTGCTATCAACAAAAGCATCAGCAAACTGAATGCCCTTCGATGTAAAAAGTGACAGGATGTGAAGTAATGGCAGCTGACTGTTAGGAGGATATGGAAGGCAATCATCTGCATATAGTGACAGATATTGCACAGAGCTGTCTATCATAATGGCAGATATTATCTTGCTCTCCCTAATAGCCTGTGCCAGCACTTCTAAATACCGAACAGAAAAGAGAAGCTACGCAGGACAGCCTTGCCTTGTCCTTCTGCCCAGAGCAAAGGCCACTGACTGACAGGGACCCTGGCACGGTGATATAATGTTTTTATCATAGGGATGGAATTAGTCTTAAATTCTGATCTTTCTAGGACCAACCACTGATAACTCTACTCTACCCTATCAAACACCTTCTCAGCACAGAGTGAAAGTACAGCACAGCCATTTGTAGTAATATGTGAGAGGCTGCTGACATTATTATTATTATTATTATTACCTGTCTGACCAGCGCATTCGCTTCCCCATAAATGGCTGCCAGTACCGTGGCATAAAGCTTGACAACCCCACAGAGATCACAGTCTCTAATTTTCAGCATTCAAGTGAGCCTTCACCTCTCTTCAGTAAAGCATTGATGAGTGAAAAGAAGCTTTTTAAACCCTCAGTAATGTGAGGTGGTGTTGGCTGGCAGATCAGACAGGGTCTGAAATAAAGAGCAGATGCTCCTCGCTTTACGATGATTTGATTTGTGGTATTTTGACTTTACAATGGTACGGTGGCAGCATCTGCGCAGCTACACTTCCAGTCTCTTTAGCGATTGTGAGTGTAAATATCTCTTAGTGTTTAACAACATATTGTATGGTTACTTTATTATAGCATATTCATATTTGGCTTACGATATTGTCAACTTACGATGTGTTCATCGGTACATAACCCAGTTGTACGTTAAGGAGCATCTGTACTATCTCTCAAGGTGATGGATGGACCTTCAACATCCAGACCAAGGAGTGGAAGGAGCTGGAGCACAAGCACAAGAACAAACCAAGGTACCATTTATTTTCAAAGCACTCAAAGTACTCACAGTACACAGTCACAAGATACATTTACTGTCAGAGCACTCAGAGTACTCATTGTACTCATTCACAAGTTACTTGCTGTCAAAGCACTCAAACTGTAGAGCATACCCAGCTATCATATATTATTTCATGAAACATCTTCCAAAAGTTACAATTAAGGTGTGGAAATGTTTTAAATATTTAAACTACACCTCAGTGCAGAACACTGCCACATCTGCATACTGTGTTACATGCCTTTGGCATCTTCCTCCCTGCCGTCTACCTTCAGGCTGTGGCACACAGCATGCTTGGGGAAGGACTTTGACGTCATTGTGTTCGGAGGGAGTCAGGACTACATCCTGTTAGTGGACAAAGTAAGTGCCATCAGAACCACAGGGGGACATTGATTATCTGATGATGCTGTCATATTCTCAGGGCCAAAGATGACACTTGGTTTAATAGCTTTAAATGTGATACAAATTATACATGCATTCTCTTTGAGGTTAAAATATCTGACATCGGCTTTTCTCTACTTATCTTAATTAATAGACTATGGATACGAAAAAGTACTCAGCTGTCAGTTAGGATTAATGCTATAATCTGTGGTCCCAGGAGGCAAATATCAGTATCACACACTGACCACATCTGTTCTTCCTTAGGGCCACTGCAATGATGCACTTGTTTTCCAAACGCAGCCATACTCCCTGCAGAGGTAATGATTTTATGTCATCAAAATTATTTTCAGTATTGTTTATGCACGTCATCAGTGAATTTCTTTTCGGCCCAGCTCCAGTAATATTCCTGTTTAATTCTTTACATCAAACTCACATATAACCAAAACTGCAGACATCAAATTCGCAAATCTGGAGGGACGACTGTAATTGACAGCTAATGATTAGCTCTAATTTAATGACCCTTAAAAGCTTTGATTGTGAATTGCAGCCTTTGGATGGTTCTGCTGGAAGAGATTAGCAAGGCCAGTCTGTCCTGTCATCACCCAGCAACAGTGTGTCACACATCTTAAAAACTCTATCCACTACTTGTATCATTTAAAATTAAATCCCAGGAAGCACAAATGATTTTTTTTGTAACTGCGCTACATAGTGGGATTACATGCAAAGGACACAATTTCTGAATGAGAGTCCCCTGCATCATTCTGTATCTCTGTCAGTTTTGAGAGGCCACACCTGACTTTGTCAAACTTTCATGCCAAGACTTTCTTTTGGCTGTTTACGTCCAGGTGATGTTCCGTGGGTATGCAGTTTTGGCAAATAGGGACAATGTCTATGTACAGGTTTCATGTGTGCATTGGATGTCTCGTGCAAGTATGCTAGCAAGCTCTGAGCACAGTGCAGGTGGGCACGCTGGGAAGTTCCTGGGGGGTGCCGAGGTTACGAATTGCTGATATTTAATACCCGTTTGTTTCTCATAGACTTTGTGAAGATTGCATTGGTAGGAACGCGGGGATGCTTCAGGCCCAACTGTCACTGTTACCTTCAAAGCTAATGCAGATCATCCAGAAGAGGATTACCTTTTTCAGAATTGCTAAAAAAAAGTCAAGAAAAGGTACAGGCTAGTTGTTAGATGACAATGGATGTCTCTAAGGATTCATATGCTGGTGTTTTATATACTGTACTAAAATGCTCCTTATTGACTTCATCGTAATTTAAGTAACTTACAGAGTTGAATGAACAAGTTATGTGTACAATGTATGCAATGTAATATTGCATATTTTAAATTTTTTTAATTAAAGTGCCAATGTTTAAATTTGCACCTTGTATAAATTATACTTTGTATGCTTATATATTGTTAAACTTGTTTTCTGCAAATAAAAATGCCTCTCAACAATGCTACAAAGGCTATGTAATAAAATACCAACAATTCAGAATGCTTCAATGATAAATAGCAACAACAAAAAAATTATTTCTATGGAAAGCATAGTCTACATTTAAGTATGCGGGTACTTTTCAGCGTCTACCGCAGCAACTGTTACCATGGCAACATTAGTGTCCTGTTGCCATGGGCTAGTAAACAATGAACAGACTACATACGGCGCGGGTTACCTTCGTCACCAAAACAAACTTAAATATAACTTATCTAGTGCAGACTAGTCGTATGCCAACTGCCTTTTTATTTAGGAAAGATACTGCATATTGTGTTCAGAACAAGCGTGGCGGTAGAACCATTTGAGACAAAGGGGAATTTCAAAGTGCAAGAGCCAGGCTAAAGCGACTATAGTGTCGGCATGGGTACCAACTCCAAGCTGGAGGAACTAAATTTAACAGCTGAGGAAATCGATCGTTTGGGTAACGCGTTCAAAGATGAGAGATTCCGAGCGCTGCTGAAAGAATACGCAGAGGAGATATCGGAGCCCGCGAACAGGAGGAGGTATGAGGAGGAGATAACGCTGCTGGAGAAGGAGAGGGGGATGCACGTCCAGTTTGTGCACCCCGAGCCCGGACGCGTCCTGAGGACCAGCCTGGACGGGCAGCAGAAATGCTTCATAAACGTGTGCAGTAGCGCGCTGATCGCCGAAGCCCAATGCGAAGCGGGGACGGGGGCGGACGGCCGGCCCGGCCAACACTGGTCCCTGCCCTACAGCGTGACGCCGGGGCGGCCGGGCATCGGCGCCGGAGGCCGGGCGCACATGGTGTACGACGTGGTGTTCCATCCGCGCACGCTGCGTCTGGCCGGGAGGGACGCCGGGCTCATGCGGCTGGTGGACAGCACGGCGGTGCGCGGCGTCCAGAGCCACTTCGGGGTCACGCTGGACGAGGCCAACGTCAAGGTCCTAAAGATGAAGTACAAGGGGGTGCCGAGTGCCAGCGTCATCCGCAGGCCGATTCCCGGCCAGCCCGCACGGCGCTCCGATCCGGACGATCCGCTCCGCTTCCCCTACCCCTACCCGGGCTGCGGCAGCCGGGGCGAGCCGCGGGGAGCCGGGGCGCCGGAGCAGCCCGCCGGGGCGCCGGCCACGCCGCGGCACGCCGTCCGGTACCGCTCGTACATCGATGTGCAGGACTACCGGTGTTGCCGGGACTCGGCGCCCGGCCCTCGGCCCCGGGAGCTGATCGTCACCATCGACCTGCCGCTGCTTGCGTCCGCCGGGGACGCCGAGCTGACCGTGACCGAGCGGCGCCTGCTGTTCGAGTCCCGGGAGCCGGCGTACCGGCTGGAGCTGCCCCTGTCCTACCCCGTGGACGAGAACAAGGGGGAGGCGAAGTTCGATAAGGTCACGGGACAGCTGGCCGTCACCCTGGCGGTGCTGCCGCCGGAGAGGCGGGCTGATGAGGCGGCTGGATCCGAACACGGGGGCGGCGGCCCCGCACTGACCACAGAGCCCGACGGCGGTGTGCCGAAAGCCGCAGAGACACTCCCTTCCCCCCAAGTGTCGGACCCATTAGGAAACCCGTCGTCCCCGGAGAGCACAGCGGATGGCGAGCGGGGGGCTGCGGCAGCAGGGCGCACGCCTCTCGGGGACCGGGCGCGGGGTCACCGGCCTCCGGCCTCGCCGTCCGCGGGAGACGTGTCCCGGGGCGCCCGGGAGGGGGACGATGGGGCCGCCGACCGGCAGGATCCCGGCGGCCAGGTGATGTAACAAAAAGGCGGCGGTCATTTAAAAAGTCACTTTATCTCTGACCTATTTTCCATTCAACATAATATAATGCAGCTGGCAGGGAGGGCATGGTATCCCCATCTGCATCATATTACTGCCAGGTTATTATCAAAGGGGCATGAAGGAGGGAGAAGCTATTTATTCACAAAATAAAAATTGTGAAACTATAAATAGTTTATAAAAATAGTTTATTTTAGAAATAAAACTAAACTGGACTTGAATTAGCAAAGTAAGTAGTAAAAAAATATAAATACCGTTATGTATAATCTGTATGCTGCAATACATTCATTTTTAGTTCTTCATTAAATAGATGGAGCCCATATTTTTGTGAGTTAATTCGAAAGGCTGTGCCCTTGTACTATTTCAATACAATACGGAATGGCTGATTAGGTTTTGAACAATGAAGAAAAAAGCTATTTCTATATTGAATGGCTTTTATGGGCTTATAAGGCCCAGTCTAGGGAGAAGCGGTTCAGGATCTAAATGACATCTGTAGAAATGACGGCTGAGGCAGACGATGACAGCGTCTGTTAGATATACGGCGTGCTTATAGCCACACTGGGTGGCGGGAACAAGCGGCCTGTCAGCAGCGGCTGGCAGCGACCCGCGGCCCCGTCCCGGAGAGGCCCGACGGTACCATCGGCGACATGGAGACAGGAGGCGGGGACAGAGCCAGTTCGGAGATGATGGTACAGATGGTCTGATCTTAAGAAAAATCTGGCTCTGGTGGTAGAATTTTGCTAGTAATAGTTTTAACAAAACCAAAATGGTGGATGATTGCTTTGATGTCACTTAAATAATAACCCTACTAGGGCTTAAGGCACATAATGCTTGTTTTGAGATATTCTTTATGCAGTGTGGTAGATTTATACTCGTACGTTATGGCCGTGCTGCAAGGATCCTTAGGTGTTAAAATATATAGTTAATCCTCTTGTGTATTACATCAAATAAAAAGTAGATCAGGTTTTGAAAGGCAATTCACAGTCCCCAAATGGAAAGCATGTAGGTCCCATTTTAAATGAAGTGACTTGAAAGTTTAGCTGTGTCTTTCACGCTTGGGAAGGTTTACTGTCCAATTTATTAACATATAAGGTACTTTTTCCTCAAAGGATATCGGTTTTCAAATGATTTAAGGCTGCAACAGTGAACAATGAGTGTCAGCCAATCAGCTTGTCAATAATTGGATTGGCATCTTTTTTAAGTCATGCTGTGCATTCATCAAGGCAGTTATGGGTCAGCGCCCTGACGCCAAGCGTAAGCCAGGTTCTTTACAGTGACAACACTATTAGCCTGAGAGTTATTAAAGTCACCACCATGAAAAGACTCAGCATGATTCAACTGTATCTTCAAAACATCAGTGCAGACACATAGTAATAGAACACTGCATGTAAAAAAGGAGTGCTTTGGGTTTTCCCGTGCTGACACAGGGCAGTGAGAAGACGGCTTGTTTGGGCCAAACGGGCGTTGATTATGAGAAGCACAGTGACATTCACAGTACAGTTTGCCCAGAGTCATTCATATCCATAGGTAATAGCTGCACACGTATCAGATTGACTCTGAAGGCTGATCGTGCTGCCTGACAGTGTAACTGGGTGAAACACCGAAAAACACCAGCAGTGTGTCAGTAACTCACACTTACAGTTTACTGATCAAAAAATAATGTGAAGCATGAGTAATTGTGCACGGAAGCATAAAGGGGTTCGTTTTACTTTATAGCATCTAGCAGTAACTATGTTTGATAATCAGTTCATATGCTTTCATTCATTAATCTTATCTGGCCGTTTGCGACCATAATTGTAATAATGAATTATGAGAACGTGTGTCTGTGTGACTTTGTTTACCGCTTACTGTTTTTGCCTAGATGGTCCCGCAAGTCTCTCTGGGTAAAAGTGCCTGCCAAATAAATAGATGAAAAGGTGGTTTCTTCCCACAGTGAATGCATTTCACCAGGAGAGATAATCTTCACAAAAGGTGGCCAGTCTCCATGTCGGGAGGGCGGTGGCCTGATCGTTTTTATAACACTCTTTCCGCAAAGCACTATCAGATCATGCATGCGTTCACTGAAGGCACAGATGTCATTCAAAAACAGGCCCCTGCTATAATCCCAGTTCTTCTCTCATACATTTCCCTCCCTCCCTCCCAGCCACGGCAGCAGAGTAAGAACACATTCGGCCAGTCCATCAGATGCTGTCACATGATCCATTTCTGTAAATTCTGGCCCTAACATCCATCTCATTGAGACGGGCTTTCGGGCTCCGTGGGTACGCAGATTTCCAGGGCAATTCCAATACGTGAGGTAGTGTTCCATTTCAGGTGGCGGTGACACATTCGCAGCCCGCCTTGCTGAAATGTGCAGAGGCAGCGGGAGCTCTGAAAGCAGGTGGCGCAGATTATACTGCTTAATCTTTCTGCTACATAAAATTAATTATATTGACTTTAGTGTAACAGGGGAAGCTTGTTTCGGCACACGCAGTTTGTGAAATCAAGGCAAGATATTTTGTCGTGCGCATAGACTGGGGATTAAAATAATGAGGCCCTGCTAACTTTAGAAATTTAATGAAAACTTAGCCACCTATTGCTAATGTGCCATTATTATCCCACTGAGAACTGATAGTCATCCGTACTTAATAGCATTTGCTGCTGTTCACTGTTCCCTGATAATCTAAGGCAAAGTGATGTGAAGTTTAACTAGTCTGGGAACTTTTCTTGCAGGGTACAGACACCGTCCCGCACATGCCTCTTGCCAGCCACGTAGAGGTGGAGAGCCTCCCCTTTAGGGCAGAGATGGAGGGGAAGGTGTCCCTTCCCACGCAAACGAATGAGCCAGTGCTAACCGAAGACTCAAGTTTGACATCTACTGAGGGGCGGGGCTTTCAGGAAACCCTACCCCCAGGTGAAGAGCTCTCACTAGGCAACCAAAGCCAGCCTTTCCCAACAGGCAGTGAACAAGATAAAGCAATCTCTGACACATTGCCCCTTGTTGACAAAGGCAAGGACGGGGAGGCAAAGTTACAGTTCAGTACAGATGGAGGAGTGGCAGAGAAAGGATGGGAGCAGGAGGAAGACGAGGTAGCCACCAGGCAGAACCACCAGAGCTTTGATGGCAAACCTCCATCAGTCATTCTGAGGGAGATCGATCCACAAGACGGAAGAGTGGAAGCTATCACCGATCACACCACCTCTGCTGCATTCCGCCTGCAGAACACCTTGTTATATGAGCTGGACTGACATCTGGTCTAAACAGATTAAGCGATGAATGTTCCGATAGCCCTCACCATCTTGTGTACAATCAATAAACAATATTCTGTTTGCAGCAGTCCTCGCTTAAAGGAGTCCGGCATTCTCTCACATTCCTCCACCACCCAGTCCCCCTATCGGCCGCGGCCTTCCTTACTATAGCAGCCGACCAGTAAATCAAGCCGGGTCACGGCTATAATTTCAGGCCCCGCGCCTTGGGTCATTCTGGGATTGCGGTCTTGTTAAGTGCAGCTCTTGGCAGGAGCCGGGACCCAGAAGAGCGTCAATCACGCGGGCGGCTTAGAAATACGGCGAGGGGTTCTGGAGAGCTTTAGCCGTAGGGTTCGTTTTCTTCCTAGGGTGAAACACTGAAAATCTCTTCTCCCCCCCACTGGAAAAAAACCCTGGTTAATCAGAAAGACTAGCAAAGATCCCTCCCTTCCCACCCACATAAGAGACTGTAACAGAATTAAAATAAAGATATATGAATGATTTCCTGAAGCAGAGGTGCACAGAAGGGACTAGGAAGGAAATGGGCTATTATTATGACTTAATACCTTGCAGCACAGCAAAGGCATGGAGAGCTTCAATATTTCATCGCCGATAACGGCACAGCAGTGCTGAGATACCGCGCAAATGCACCAAACTCATTCTACACACCCTGCCCACAGACGCACCATTACACAGCTTTCCTGAAGTGCTGTTCCGATAGCCAGCTATAAGCATTTCTGCAGCATTATCTAGGAAAACAGCGAAGGACATTAAACACTGTTCGTAATTAAGATGTAGTACTTGTGCTGTAAGGTACAGGCTGGCTCATCCTTATACATCGGAGATGATAAAAGAGGAGAAGATCTGATGTGAATGTAAATCGAAGCAAGGAATCACAGTAAATGGAACAAGGTGTCTCATGGGAGCAGGCCTTGTGTCAGCTGATCTACAGAGCATAAAACAGCTGCATTAATAATACATGCAATGTTGGTAGCCACGACTTCTGAAATGTATGGTCAGGGTAGCCTGATGAGCGCTGCACGGACACGGATATCTTCAGTTCAGCAAGAAGACTAATCTTTCAACTCAGACAACTTGCCATTTATTATTTAACCTCATTTGTAGTGGGATAATGACAAATTATTTCAGTCATTCACAGTTAAAAATGCATTTGCTCACATCCCTCTTATCTTAGGGGCTGTTATTTGACAATTACTTGTGGCCCATAGTGAAAATCAAGTTAGCAGTATTTTTTTTTTAATTGATCTGAGAACAAACCACAAAACAGGGGAAAACAGACAATCAACTGACCATTATAATTTTGCCTATTTGATTTCAGTCAGGCCATTTAATCCAACATGAAATATAAACATTCTTTTAAAATCATAACATGGAATTTATAAACCAGTCTTGTCATCATGACTTCAATACAAAAATGTAATAATATATCATTTTTTAGAAAGGGAACCCATGAAAAGTGCCACTGTCAGTATGTTCCTCTCAATCAGATACTCTATCCATTCAATTTTGGTTGGATCATCAAAGGACAACCCCCTTCAGAAGCCCCGTCCCCATGTACTTTATTGGGGACAGTACCAAAAAAAACAGGCAGTATTAACAGTCCATAAAAGAAAAAAAATATATATGTAAAAGGCTTTTAAAGAGGATGCGAAGGACAAAAAAAAATTCCAAAACAGAAACAATACAAAATAAACATCACTGTAACCTGGGGTAGCTCTTGCAGAGTTCATGGTCCCTGATGTCTCCCCAACCCCCATTCTTCACGTGGGGCGACAGCCCCCCCGCAGGCAGTTTCTTGTTGACGAACAACATCTTTGGGAACAACTGGTTGCTGCTGCTCTGAAGGACACTCTCGATTTTAGCCTTCTGGCTGGACGGCATGCAGGCCTTCTTGTGATGCATCCCACAATCCCCTGCGTGGAAGACGCGTGGGGCCTCGCTCACCATCACTTTCCAGAACGTCGGCAGGCAGTTCACTGTTAGGTACTGCAACGACCAGTCCCAGTTGTAGTCGTCGTAGGTGCAGAACATATCCGTGCACTGGATGAGCTTCTGGTAGGTCTCCCTGTACATGGCCATTCCCATATTGTGCTCTGTAGACTTCCAAACCTTCACCTCCACTTTGTTGACCTTGCTGGAGTAGCCAGTTTGGCTGTAGGCCCCTAGTGACAAGATGTCACATTCTGGGCACTGCTCGCTTTTGAGAGACTCCATTATCTTCAGGACATGATAGAAGTCTGGTGACAGGTAATGATCCTCCTCGATGAGCAGCACCAGACCACTGTGGTCCTGTAGGACCTTGATTCTCTCCCACACAAAGTGCAGCTTCCACCACCAGTGATGTTTAGTTTGGGAGAAGCTGGCTTCTCTGTAGTGGCCAAAAGAATCAGGGTATTCTGCATTGATGCACCCTAACTTTAAGGCATCTTTCTTGGGAATGTCTCTGGGGCAGTCTTTGGGATCATTTCCCGGGAACTCGTGCGGGTAAAGCTGGATGCTGAAGGGAAAGAAAATCTGAAGGACTTGGCAGAAATCAACAGAAGCAACCACTTGGTTGATCTCCGGTGACCAGTAGTCATGGCTAAATATTAGCAGTATGTTCTCGATACCCTTCACCTTCCGAAGGGACTCGACCAGCAGCTTCAAATACTCGGGCCGGTTGTGAACTTGGACGACCACCACCAGATCATCCTTCGGGCGCATTTTGAATTTTTCCTCATTCCTGATGGTCTGGTCAAAGTTCAGCTGAAACACGATGCCCCTATAGACTAGTGTCATGTTGTCGACCTCGGGCCGCACCACCTTCTCGGCCTGCGTTTCATTGTACGGCCTCCTGAGCCCGGGAGTCGCCTGTGCCCGACCGGCCCTGCCCGCCTCCGGCTCCGGCTCCTTTGCGAACACCTCGGCCTTCTTCTGCTTTCCACTGCTCCAGAAGGCAAAGCCGCAAGCCAGCACCACCAGGGTCAGTATGAACACCTTCCTCTTATAGATTCGGAATCTCATGGCAAGTGGAATTCCAGGGCAGCGCTGGCCGACGGAGAAGTAATCAGGGCTACTGGGGGAGTTTGGGAGAACGCTACCCCTAATAGAGCAAAAGGATAGCCGTGTTTTTTTTCCTTACTTTAGATTCTTGGAATGTCGTAAACATGGAGCCGTTTAAAACGTCAGTCAAGCAAATCATATCTCGCAGTGTTCTTCACTAAACTCACAGGAGCCTGGCAGTATTCATCAAGATCGGGCAACAGATAACCTCTGAAAAAGAAAGAAAGGAGAGTAATTTAATGCATGCTTTTGGTATATAGCTGGGTTCATTTACCCATCTCTGAATGCTGGTGATAAGAAACAAAGACTGGAATATCAAAACATTCTTCCTTCTCCTGCAAACACAGGGTATAGGGACTATTCTGCTTACACGTCTTAACAACTGTATAAATATTATTAATAATTTCTCATAGCTGTACAACTATTGTGTGTCATAGATATTGGGCCCAGTGCTTTGTTATGTTTACAGATGCTGTGGCCTATACATAAAATGAATAGATGCACCAGCCAATCACAAATGTTCATAATTCCTAAAACAGATTTTCAGCCAAATTTGATACACTTTTACACTTTATTTTTGTTGTAATGAAAACTTTTTCCTTTAAACCAAATAGTGATTAGCACTTCAGTTTCCTCTGTCAACTATGCAATTAATTTATGGTTAATTGGCATTTAACATAAACACCCAGGAACCTGTGAAGCCCAGAACCCAGCCCCCCAATTAATGCAAGCATCACGACACTGCTATGCAGGTGGCTAAGTATCTAGACTGGCCCATTTAAGTCTCAAATCTCCCACCTGAGGAGAAATTTGCAACCAATTTTTTTTTTTTTTTAAATCTGACGACACTAGTCAATAGAAGACAAATTGGAAACGCATCATGCGGACATTGATCCCAAATACTGATCCAAGAAAAAGAGAATACAGAGGATCTGAGGGGTTGGCAAACTCTCCTCGCCACACATACACGACAAGTTTCAACAGAACCTCCAGCCGACACACAGAATGCCCGAGAACAAAGACTCAACTTGTAGTTCAAGCTAAGCTAAGGTATCTTCAGGACTTTTATTTAAAATTTTAATGTATACTAATGCTTTCCCCCCAAATTTTAATGCCTTTCCAGTTTCATTTCAGTTTTTTTTATTAGTTTCCTTACAATTTTTAATTTGTATTTTTACTGAGCTTAATAATTAAAAGTTTCAGTTGCGTTTTAGGAGCCCAAGGTTGATTTCGCCAACCGACTGGGGGGGTGGATGTTGATCGATCAACTGGTCTGGATCGTTTGCACTCTAGATGCCAACTGGGCACCCGTACCTAAATTTGAATAGACTTATTAATGATATTTGAAATATCAGTGAATATTGGATATCAGACACATGAATATCGGCCAATATCGATATTTAAACCAATAAATTGTGCACCTCTACGTTTTTGTAATTTTCAGTGGTCCCTAATCTTTGCATGAAACATGGTTTAATCTTACGAGTGCATATATAAATTTTACCTATTTGAGATGCCTATCATAGGCTACACTCACCGTCAATTATTTAGAGGAGGGATACCTGGTACCTGATAGCTTATAAGCAGGCCTTTAAAACTCAAAAAGAGAAGTTAAAAACAGAAACCACAAATTTTCATTTCTACAAATTTTTCTGTTTGCTTTGGATTTTGTTTCATTTCCAGATTGGGAGACATCAGGGACTAGAAACTAGCAACTGCCAGGCTGTGTCTCATTTGCACATGTAGTTTTGTTTTTGATGAACGACACACTTTTATTGTATTAATTTTAGTATAGAATAGAATGCTTTTGTCGCTGCACAAGCAGTACAACGAAATTTAGATTTTTCGAGAAATTGTTTTACTGATGAACAAAACCATATTATGCAGAATTCTCACTTAGGTCATCACATATTAAAATGAATGCATTTAAATAAGTTCAAATTATAACCATGGAACATAACCAATTAATTTTAGCAGACAAGAATCTTTAATTCTATGTGTACCAAAGCTATAAAACAAAAACCACTAGAAAACAGCATTTTATCTTTAAGAATATTGAATGTTTCCTCTTTGTACAGAAGTTTTGCTTGTGCCACCTGCATGCTGTACTGGCTCATTTGAAGCTAATCTAACCATGGAGACATTGTACAGGGGCCCAATGCAAAGCGCGGCTAGTCAGCCTCCTCGGTACCTGCTCTCAGTACTCTGATGTCCATTCAAATTCAACAGAAGTACGCAACTTTCTTTTGGAAACATGCAGAAATCGGCAACCCCCAGAGCTGTGTAACATATACTGTATCAGATGTACAGCACTGGCTCACAGAAAAGATTAGATTCGAACTGTATCAGCAGGTATGTGCAATCAGTAGTATGGGCAAGGCTGGCCTGTTTCATGAATGCATGTGTGGAAAAGAACTTGAATAATGAACACAATGAAAACGGATTTTGTAAAATACAGCAAAAAGAGCCCAGCTGAAGAGGCATATGTACCCTGTCAAGCTTTTACGCCGTTAGAAAAACGTCACGGAACAGTAGGAGCGGGTGCGCCTTGAAACGCACTTTCACTCAGCGCAGAAATGGATCGTCTCCCGTCGGAAGCAGAAGCCGTCCTTCTGGCCTGTAGGTCGGCGGCGATCGGGCCATTAGCTGCGGGAGATGTTCCAGGCTCCGACCCCTCTTTAACATTTTACATTAAACTCACAAAACTAGCATTCAAAAAGGCTGGATATATTAAATATACTCGTGCATTCGTCACCTGAAGCAGTGTAATGGGAAAAAAAGCTGCCATAATCTATCTGAGAAAGTAATTTACTGGGTAACAAGTTATGCATTAAATCCCAGCAAAACAAACTACTTACGCTGTCTGAGCATCGCGCATATATTCCTGCGGCTGTGTCCCCCGAGCAATCTCTCCAGCACATTTCTATTAGATGATTTATCTATGCATGTGTGCAACTTGTGCATTTCTGCATGCCGGAGGAAAAATCCCCGAAAAAAAACGCCTGTCAGTACGAGCATTAGTCGATTCCAAGCGATTTTACAAGCATAATGGGCGTCTAAACGGCACGGAAGGGCTGTGGCGCCGAGCAGCTGTCAGATTCTAGCAGCGAAATTCAATGTGCGCGTCACTGGCAAACACGACGGGAAAGCGATGCCCATAACCCGAGCAAACTGCGCGTAATCCCGGACCGGCACCATGCAGATGCGTCTCATTTAATCGGCTGCGAATCTAAAAATCGCCATTCAACCAGTGAGACTGCACCTGCGCCCGAAGCAGATGGATGCGAGAGAAGCGGAATTGCAGCCGCGATTACATGCAGGTCCCCGCTTTAACGTCCCGCTTAGTCCCGGCGCGCAGATGCACAGCCGCGTCGGAGCCCCGTGCGGACAGGCTGCTCCCCGCGGAGCCTCCCGCCGAGCCTCCCGCCGAGCATCCCGCCGAGCATCCCGCGGAGCGCGCCCTCACCTCGCCGCCGCTCCGGGCCGTCTTGCCGCTGG
>JAODKN010000027.1:3076024-3086093 GCA_026774425.1 Petrocephalus zakoni
ACCTGGTCCATTTTACACCTCTGCAGTGTTTCCCTCCACTAAGTGATGAGACGCTGTGCCAGTGACACAGACCTGGTCCATTTTACACCTCTGCAGTGTTTCCCTCCACTAAGTGATGAGACGCTGTGCCAGTGACACAGACCTGGTACATTTTACACCTCTGCAGTCTTTCCCTCCACTAAGTGATGAGACGCTGTGCCAGTGACACAGACCTGGTACATTTTACATCTCTGCAGTCTTTCCCTCCACTAAGTGATGAGACGCTGTGCCAATGACACAGACCTAGTCCATTTTACACCTCTGCAGTGTTTCCCTCCACTAAGTGGGCCCATCCAGCATGACCCGCCTTGGTCACGTCTATGAGATTGAAGTGCAGCTCTTGGATTCTCTGTGATTCTTTTTACCGTGGCGTTTATGTCGTGCCACGACACAGATTCACCTCAGGGACAGATTTACGGGAGATTGGTGTCCGTCCCACGCCCCGCAGGGCGCTGGAGACGTGTCCCGCTACACCACCTCCCCCCCCCCCTCGGCCCCCTCGTGAGTGCGTATTAATGATGACACACAGTGAGCCAAAGTGAGAGCCCCGGTGTAGCCGTGTATGCTAATAAACTCGGTGACCTGGGGGGGAGCAGCTTAAATGAGGTTTATAACAAATTGGTGATTGGTGGTGCACGGGCTGCCAGGATGTGGGTGGGTACAGGTGAGCGGTCATGGTTATTCACGGGGTGCAGAGCCGGCAATGCTGCGATGTCAGTGCGATGTCGCCTGCTCCATCAGGGTCAATTTAAGCATCATTATCTCTGCAATGGTTGCATAAGACTCTGCCTGTTTATACAGTCGCACATATTAATGATTTCTATTACGGAAAACAGTGTCCTTTTCGATACGAGGGTGTCGGGGCCATTCGGATTTGTTGCCTGTACCATTAGTCTCAAAAGAATATTTCTCAGAGCCCTTTTGCTGAAAATATAACTGTGACTGAAATTCCGACAGTGTCGAATAGGAAACTCTTAATTGATGGCCGATTCACGGAATTCAAAAGGAACCTTCATGGCTTCATGGATAAATGCAGTGGTGAGACAGCTGGCTCATTTGAAAGGGACGATGGGGGCGAGCATGTAACAGGAGGATGAGTATCGTGTCCATGCTAGAGCCGTAAACAAAAGACAACAGCAAGGATAAGGCCTGGAGATGTCCGGACGTTTCAGCGCGGGGTTCATTTGGGTGCCTGTTAATGATCCCATTATTGCAAGTGAATGCATTTAGGGCAGTGTGGGGATTAAGAACATGAATTTGTAACAAGTAGGTCCTTGGTCCGTGTCCCTGAAGAAGTCCTGCAGTCGTAGCCTTGAGCAAAGTGCTTGAATGCACAAATGTCAAGAATTGCAATAATTCCATAAATGTCATGTCCTGAGGGTACATTCAAGTGCTAAATGCTTATTTGCAGTAGCCCAGTGTAAGTACACAGTGATTTAAAGGCATTGCAAGGTCATAATGCAATTATGTCCTGCCTACACTGATCCCTTTTGCATTAAGTATTACTTATATTTCAAGAACAAGTTTCATCATGACCAATGAGATGAGGTCATACTAACTTTTGATAGTTTGTTCCTGTAATAATCAGTAAAATTGCCCTGTGAATATATCAATAAGATCTAGGGGGGTAAAATGCTGAATGATGATGTTGCTATTCATTAACTATGACCTGTTTAACAATATATAGAATGTGAATGTATTACTTTAATATGACTAATTGTCATGTCCAGCCTCGCACACCGGGTGTGATCCCTGTGTCTCCCTTAGGTGTGGCTCTAAACCAGCCATGCCTGGTGCCTGTTTATCTTGCCTCTCGTTCCTGCCCTCATGGTAACCACTCACAGCTGCCTCTCATTTCCCCTTTCGTTAGCCTTGTATTTAAGTGCGTCCCAGTCCTGTACTCCCCCGTTCTGCCGTCGTTACCTGTCCGTGCCTGTGTGCCCCTGCTGTGCTTAATAAAGTCCCCAGTCTGGGGTTTTGGTCTGCATCACAGCCTGCTTTTGGGTCGTGTCTTCCCTTCAGGATGTGACACTAATTACAATAATGAATTAATTTAGTGTTACTAATTACAATAATGTGATACTACCCAGTTCCTTGTATAGGTTTAGGCTTTTAATATTTTCCTGACGGAACTGTCACAAAGCTTAATCCCTTGCTCTTTCCCTTCTTTGTAAAGTCTGTAGTTTTGACAATAAGTACAGTCATGGTTTAAGTTGTTAAGTGTATTTGGCCTATTGGCTAGCGCCCCCTCCAGGTCTTTCAAGTGCCTCAAACGACCAAGGGCACAACTGAGAGCTGTGCTGATTCTTTTTCTGCCTCTGATACTTGACTGTGGCTTTAAAAAATAAATTTTATGGGGTCTTCTAAAATGTCTTGGTATTACAGGGCTTCGGGAATGGTGAGGTCAACAGACGATGTATGTCGTATTCACAAGACTCTAATCTTGTTATTTTTATGATTTTGTCAAGAGACACTTACACAATGCATTCAGCCCCGCTAGTAAAGAAAAAAAATGTGCTTTTTGATATTTGAGAGCCTGTCAACAATGGAATCTGTTGATGGAGCTGCTGGGAGGCCACCTTGAATGTCAGGGACAGAAGTAAGTGCATCTTGTTAATTACCCACCTAAACGCATCCTGAAATCTGTGCTTATCCTGATTGGGACAGACTTTCTGCGTGTCCTGTGCAGCGCCGACTAGCGTACCTGCTATGGGTTTCTTTTCAAGTTTAAGGTGAAGAATTTATTCATTTGATCTGTTACACCTAACACCTACACAATCAACCATCCGCATCCTTGAGTTCCCTCCGTGTCCTCTGACTTGCAGCCGGGACAACGTCACAAGTTTCTCCCTCTGCAAGTCGCCCACAAAACGATAAAGAAAACACTCATCTGCTTCGCCACTGAATTATTTAAGAGCATCAATATTTATGAAATGCTGTGTTTTTAATTTTCCTGAGAATAAAATGTTTTTGAGAGTGTCTGCCTTGCATGTCTAAAGCAATGGGTGACGTAACCATCTCGAGCAAACCTCTGACATCTCTGGCCTCTCCTCTGCAATCAGTTTATCTTGGGGGGGTATGCACCTTATACCTTCCATCCTGGCTGGTGGCTTTTGTGGCCGCGGTGACATCGGCAGGTATTTATTGTAATAAAACTGTCACCGACAGAGCAGCGTCCAGGTCAGCGGCCAGTTTCGGGTTTAATTGATTTCAGAATTAGTGGACTGTTGTCTCACCACAGAATCAAACAACCGTTTAAATGCGGTGTATAAATATTAAATAACAGAGAGGAGTCAAGGCCTTGGAACAATGAACATAATGAGGAACGATATAAATCTGTTAGGGGAACTGCAGGCTTGTCCCCATTGATTTTTTCAGAATGCAAAGAAGGGTGGGTGCTTAATAAAGAGAATCAGATGGCAATTTGGCTAATCCCCGGGCCACGATGGTGGCACGCCAGTGCTTTCGGCAAAGGGGTGATGGTGGCAACCTCGACAGCTATGTGGTGAAATTCAATTTATCACTTACAGGGTGTGAATCTCTTTGGTAACACTTTCTATGAACACCATGTCTATAGGAATACATTCATTAAGCATTATAAACTATAAATATAAAAAAAAGCCGTAACACATTATAGCCATGTTTGTCAGGCATTATCAATGCTTTATGCAGTGCTTGTCTATAATGCACTATAAAGCAGTAATTAAGGCATCCTTAATTCTTATACAGATCCTTATGATACATTACCTTAAAAGGGACATTGCTGCCTTAGAAAGGGGTCAGCGTAGGGCTACAAAAATAACTCCTGGGCTGAAAGGAATGTCTTATGAGGAGAGGTTAGCTGAGCTCAATCTGTTCAGCCTCAAGCAAAGGAGACTAAGGGGGGACATGATCCAGGTCTATAAGATTCTGACAGGACTGGATGCTGTTCAACCAAATAGTTACTTCAATATTAGATCAAATACATGAACTTGTGGCCATAGGTGGAAATTAGCGAGAGAACATTGAGAAAGCACTTCTTTATACATGTTGTAAGTAGAGTATGGAGGTATATAGACTAAAACCTTGGGTTCCTTTAGATTAGATGTCAGCAACTTTAAGCTATTATCTGAATTCTCCCCAAGTGAGCTTGATGGCCCGAATAGCTTCCTCTCGTTTATAAACGTCTTGTGTTCTTTTTATGAAGTATCTAAAGTGCATCATAGATAACAGCTTCATTAGAGCTTATCATGTATTATAATCAACACTAAAATGCCTTATGGTTGTTGATGTAAGATGCTGTAATAGTTTACTAATTCCTATACTGACCGTTATAATGAAAGTATCGATGCACACTGGTTGTCTGCTAAAGCTCCTTTTTAGCAGAGATGCATGGCTTCAACAGACAACATCCAAATCCCTGCTCCATGGTACCTGAACTCTTGAACTGTCTGTCATAAAGCCTTTGCAATCTTATCGTAAACATGGGATGATGTGGTAACAGGTACAGAGAGGTTAAGACTGCTGACCAAACAGCAGTGATGGCTGCCTTTACCTGTCAGGAGCATGAAGTGTACCAAAGGGTTCAGTTCTGTACTCTATTCCAGGATTCTGTTGCTGGCACGTCCTACTAGTTGTAGGCCCAGGAGCCAACACTGCATATATATCTCTCAGCTAGTTCGGGAATAGCTTGGGGTGCCCCAATAATAGTTGTCTCCTTTGAGCTCCATTTATAAAGGCCGTTGCTTCTTTAAACGACTGTCACTGCATCAGAGACATTATGCATTCCAGTCCTAAAGCATCCACGGAATTCAAGCCCTGCTCATCTAACATCTGGCCGGTAGCTCCCGCACATCCTGTCACTGCGAGCTCAACGTTAAACTTACGATGTTACAGCGTTAGACTTACAGCGTTATAAGAAATGCATCTTCCCATTGTCCCCTCTGTAGGGTATCAACGCCACCTTTATCTCATCATTAAAAGGTAGGATGTAGTTATGAGGCACCCTGGGGGAGAGGACACTGCAGGTGAATTAAACTCTACTATTACTCAGGAAACATGAAAACTTTATATAAAAAGAAGGAGCTAATGCATAATTCCTGCCCTTTGTGCTTTATGTTCAGTGAGGATCTAATCAGATTTCAACCTCATCTGTTGTGGTGATGTTCCTGCTTATTATTTAAACATATTTACCCCATTTCCCTGCACATGCTGGCACTTGCAACGTGTTCATGTTTTTAAAGCCCGAACAGGCATGCAAATCACACTCGAAAAACAGTGGGATTCATTCATAATTCGGCATGATTGTGATATGGATTTCGGCATAAAGGCAACATTTCTGACACTGAATTACCTGTGGCTCTTTTTAAATTTACTTCAAACACACCTCAGATTTTATTTAATCCCAAATGAGCCTTGGTGCCCTTGTCACCAAGTGAGACACCCCCCAGCCCCAATTTGCATGCAACATGTGTCCTTGCCTGTCACAATGCATATCCTCATCTGCCACTGCTGTAACATAATCCATGGTAGCATTTGCACCTCTGTCTGCGTCTATCTGCACGCCGTTCAATTAAGGCGACTTAAAGCCATCGCAAGCATGGCTTATTTTCTCCATTTTACGATGATGAGCCCTGTGGAGTATTTCGTAAATTTGGGACTTGGTCAAGACCTGTGGAAATGTCTGATTATAAGCTACATTCGGAGCGACCGTCATTTTGCATGCAGGACGAGAGATAGCGTAACAACTGAAGCACGGGTGTACCTAGAATTTGTTTAGAAGCTATTCACGCTATCCAGATTAGCATAAAATTCACGTTTCCCTTAAATAAAACATGTGACTCACATTTGAGAAAGTTCTTTTGCCATGGATACCAGCCATTTGGAATTCAATAGCTTGTCCAGCTCCAAACACATAATTCACCATAGTATTAGCTCTGTTCTGTGTCTGTCTGAGAGGCGATGGCGACACATCTATTTCTTTATAGAATAAAACAGATTTTCTTTGTGAAAAATGATGACGCAGACCTCCGCGCGGACACAGTATTATAGTGGGTCATAGAATCCAATAGAAAAATAGAGACGGGACTGAACAGTAATATCAGGCTGTACTCAAATGCACTATATGGACTGTATGACTAATTACTACATCTTTTGAAAATCTGAATATGTGAATGTCCCCCTCCCTAACTGTTTGTCGTAATACATACAGTCTCAGCAGAAGGGCATCGTCATGGAACATTTTAAACTTTCCCTGGTATACTGACCTGTCATACATTGCTGGGCGTACAGTATGGATGACGTATAATATAGAGAGGAAATGATTTTTTAAATTACGAGAACACTTCAACATTACGAGATTATACGATTATAGTGTTTGTTATTATCATATAATATTTGTTATTAATGTATATTAAAGCTGTTAAGCTAGGATATCATGGTATACTTACATGCTGCTTATGCATGTTCTATGAGTGCATTTTGAAGGTTCAATGCATTAAGAAACTATATAACAGAAAATCGAGCAAGTTACTCAGAGAAACTCAGGGAAATCAGATTCCTCTAGGGGTGCAGGAGAGACTTTTGAAGTGGAGGGGATCCAAAGTGCAAGCAAATGGTCTCAACTTTTAAACTTATCCAGCTATGCTTGATGAGGCTTTTGGCGTAATTTGGGCTATTGCTTTAATACACTAAAGGTTTTGATTGACTATGGCTGACATACACACTCTGTTACTTTGTAGCCTGGTATGGAATAGCCAGTCACCCAGAAATGGGCTGTTGGACAAGAGCATAGACAACAGACTTCTCTACAATTTGTTGCAAGTTAAAATTTACCCCAGTATACTGTAATGTGAAAATATTATGTGAGGATACATTCAAAGATTATTGCTTTATTCTAACAATTATAATTTAATTTTAGGTCAAGCTAGCACTGGGCAAAATGGCCAGAAATGTTACCATGCTAATGATGCTGCAGTTGTAGATTTAGCAAAAAAGGTAACAATGACCTTTTATTGACCTAAAGAGATATTCGAGCGCAACTGGCATCTTTGAGCAGTAAGCTATTCCTTTGCACTTTGACAACAGTGCACTATACACAGACATGTCCGATATCAATTGCCCACTTGGGAACAGCTATTTACTTTGGGCAGGAAATGTAATTTCAAAAGCCCCATGTAATTTACTCTTGCATATCAAAGTTTTTTAAACCTATATCACAGTACCCATGATAACTGAAACATTCTTAAAAAGATGTGAGTGTGCCCTGCGATGGATTAGCTCCCCATCCTGGGTTGTTCCCTGCCTTGTGCCCGTAGCATCTGGGATAGGCTCTGGACCCCCCGTGACCTGGAAGGATAAGCGGTTTCAGAAAATGGATGGATAGCTGGTTGCACAAGACCACATGACTTAGATGCTACTTTCAGGTTATGGTAATGTTTCAATTACCTTTCAGTGATGTTTTGATAAATTATTACAAATTCAGACATACTATATCTTTGTTTGCGGGACAAAGGCAGTCTTTCAGACCCTTACATAGTTAAGTGCAGTGTTATACTGTTCTATCCTCCTGACAGACTAATCGAAAAGGCCACAGAAGGCAGAAGAGCTGATTTGTAGTCGTGATTTCCCAGCTTCCTTTGATACAGAATGCATTAAAACTTCCATGCAGTTCAGTGGTTGGTCTCGCTATTAACCGCCTTCTTATATCCTTCTGACTGCAAGTGCGTCTATGTGCCTGAGTGTACAGATTGTGTTTGTGCGTACACATCGGGCCAGAGGCAAACAATTCAGGCTTCCATCTCGGTTTTATTTGTTTATTTTTGTGTGTGTGTGTGTGTGTGTGTGTGTGTGTGTGTATATATATATATATATATATATATTTTTTTTTTTGTAAATGTCAACAGTTGTTACTGTGCCGTGTAAAAACTGCTGGGGCTGGGAACCGTGGAGTTAAAAGTTGTGCCCCCCCAGTGGTTCTCCTAAAAGGCCTCTCACGTGTATGACTCCTGCTTTGTTCATTACACGCAGTCTGAATGAGTGAATCTGCTGTCATTACGGTGACACACGCCTCAAAGTCACGCCCAAGAATCAGAGCGTCTATAGTGAGTAAGAACTCATCAGTTTGTGGGCAATTTAAGATTATGACAGACGTAAGTCTCCCTTTTGGGTTGTGGTATCATTTTTATCTGGAATTATGATATTTGCCTGCACTAGCCAGCGGAAAATGAATAAATTGCTTGTCAAGTTTGTGGAGGCTGGAAAACATGTCATTTAATGTCTCAGAGATGTTATTTTGTAAGGGGAAAGACGTACTAGAAATGCTTTACTTTACTAAAGTGTATTTGTAAACAGGCAATAATCTGCAATATGCCAAAACAATTAATCTCAAAATTCTGCTTCCGTTTACCACTTAACAGAAACACACTCATGTCTCCCTGATTGAGAACAGTCTGGTTATTCTCTTAGGTTGTATAAGACAGGCACGTGGGGACAAGACTAGCAATGTTTTGAAAGTTAAATTATGCAGTAATTTCTTTTAGTCTATAATATTACAACTGTCAGAGCGATTTTCAGATATTTGGTTAGTTCTTTTCCCCTGTGGCAATTTTATGAAAATGGAACGTTTTAAGATTTCTTTAATTTTTAATGTTTGAAGTTTAACTTAAAGGATATTTTGTTTCTTTTGAGTTGACAACTGAAAAATTACGACAAGGTATCATCGCCATGGTGACTTCTGACAGACATGCAAAATGCATTTTTTACCAGTGCCACGGTATTTAAAAAAAATAAGCTACATAATTTATTTTTTCTCGATCAAAATACAGAGAGTCTTGCCAGTACGGACAGGGTGCCTAACTTTGACTGCGGCGTGTAAATAAGGACCAGTTCAACACAGGAATGTGTTGCCAGTTCAGTCAGAGCATACAAACACTTAGGTACTGGATATTTGAAATAGCTCTTTTTAAAGACCGTCAGCTGGGTCCCCTTGATAATCTTTTGGGACACCAGTGCCATGGTGTCCATTAGTGGCTGTTTTGAAAGAAGTTCCATTTTGACAAGTGAGTTTTGTTCATCTTACTTCCAGTTTAAGATAACAGGAACAATGTGAAAGCAGCTGTCTAACGTGGCAGGCTGCCAAAATTCACAGTTTGTGTGACATTTGTGCCAGACACACACTGCTGTTCTCTGGAGGTCGGTGCGGATGCCAGTCTCGCACCTGGGTCATTAAATGGAGTCTGCATCTGCCCCACAAGATGTTTTTGGCACTCAAAATACACTCTTTAAAAATGTTTGCATCCACTTTCTCTATTACAGCAAACACTGACAGAAGGACTGATTTCAGAGAAAATGCTCAGAAGATTAAACATTTTATTGGCCTTATGACACCATCATCAAAAGAAATTAATTTCTGTTTGAGAGTTGAGCTGATCAAGTTCCGGGTGATCCCCAACAGTGGAGTCCCATAAACTAATTCCATGTAAACCTCAACACCCAGGGAGAGCACTGGGCATCTAGTGTTTAACTGGTATAAAATCCATCCATCCAGCCATGCTAGGGGTCACCACAAGGTTCAGATCTGGGATGCATCCGGGATGGGATGGTAGTCAGTACAAGATTCAGATTTAAATATATATTATATCAACAAATAATATAATATTAATAGGTAATATGTGGACAGACTGTGGCTATAAATACTAATATGTCAACAATTCTGCTATTGTTGCGCACTTTGAATGAACCTGAAAATGCTCGGCTGATTCTGGGTGGATAGCATCCGCGCATCTGGTGGAAGCCTAGCTGACCTTATACCTTAAACTCGTGGAAATGCAGAACCCAGCCATGACGATCCGCAGCACTTTGTGACTTCATCTCACATTCCACGTTTAGGTGCCGGAAGTTCCTCTCTTTTTTTCAAAAAAGGGGATAGAAGTATTTCGTCAAACTATATTAAAATTAAATCTGTGTGCAATTAGAAAGGCCAATAGGATGTTGGGGTATATCTCTAGGTGTGTGGAGTTTAAGTCAAGGGAGGTAATGCTGAGATTATACA
>JAODKN010000027.1:3107224-3120797 GCA_026774425.1 Petrocephalus zakoni
GGCGCTAAACCAGTGACTGAAACGTAGCAGCATGAAGAGAGGTGCTGAAGCCGTACCCCCGAGGGAGGTTATTAACCTAAACAGCTCCGGTGAAATATCCAGCTGTGCGTGACACGCCAGCAGCCAGCTGCCTGACGCTAATCCCGAGTATTTTGCTGTGTAACATTCCTACTCCTGTGGACCCGCTATTGTGACACGCTGAGCAATATGCTGCTCATTACATCCCAGCTGCTCCGGTTCGATCGCAGGAGAGGCCTGCAGCACAGCATCGCTCATGCTGGCCCATGCCGGACCCTTTCATGTGGTGGGCTGTCATCTAGAGCTGATAATCGGGGTTACTATGGATCTCCCCAGGGGCATAGCTAGGTATTCTGGGCCCCTCATTGACTGACAGAGGGCCCTCCTTGGTAAATTTTAGCTCATGGGAGTTTTACTTACACAAACATGTTTTGAAGGCAGAATGAATAATGATTGGTTCAGAGAAAAAGCCAATCATGTCTTGTGTCAGATGTCAGATTAACCAATCAGATGTCTTGATTCCCTCTCCTCTAGTTGCTTGGACCCACCTTCTCTACAATTTAATTGGCTGGCTCTCTGAACCAATCATTTTTCATTCTGCCCTCAGAACATGTTTGTGTAACTAACACTCCCACGAGTTAAATCGTACTGACCAGGTTGGGGATTGAGGGAGAGAGAGAAAATGCTTACTGGTGGGGGGGTGTTTTCTTCAGTAGATTTCATCTCTGAATTTATATTTTGGGCTCCCTTGAATCTGCCAGGGTATCCATGCCCCTCCAGCACCCCTGGATCTCCCTTAATGAGCTGTGAACATACTGGACGCATTCTCACTTTTTTTTGGCAAGATTATCTCCCACATGCCCTTGAAATGGCAATTACAGTGACCTCACTGATGAGGCATCCACAAAAAGCTACGTTCTTGCTAATGGGTCGAATTATTTTACTTCCTCAAGTTATAAAACTTATGGGCTAAATTAAACCGGCAGCGCAACTTGGCCGTGCTAATTAGCGATCGTTAAAGAGGGGTTAACAGCTGTTAAAGGCTAACACTGCGACATGGGCGTAGCGGTGTGACGCGGGGCCAGTCGTGACCAGGAGAGGGAGCCGCGGCCACTTCGGCCGCACCGCATACGGTGTGAGCGCTAAACGGACCTTGTTACACTAAATGTTTCCATGGCAACACTTGCATACATAAGTGCTAAAGCCCGTCTTTGCATAAAGCACCCGGTCTTATTCAATATTGGTATTTTAAGCCGGGTGATTTGGCACGTCTCAGGGATGGATGCTGCATACCTGACCAACATTAAGAGCTTTAGTGTACACTAAGGCACAACCTGACTGCAGAAATGTAAAATTGTCCTTCACTATGGCTGGTGCATGAGTGCACTTTAGAGGAAGATAGGCTTTTTAACCCTGGTTGTTATCACGTTTTTCAATGGGCCCTTCCTGCCACATAATCGAGATGAATATCACAATCGCCTACACCAGCACTCCTCGTTAATTAGTTCAGAAGTATCCGTGTTTCTAGTAGTAGACCATTCCATCCCATGATGAGCCATTAGCTCCTTGATTTTAGGCCTCAATCTCCCATTGGTTTAAATTTCCATAACGGGACCGTAGTTCTTGGCTTTGAGGAGGCCTGCTTCACAAACCTGCCCCTGCCCTGATGTGCCGCCGATGATTACTGGTGACAGACTATGGCTATTAGGCACGTCTGGACATAATGCGTGATGAAACGCGTTGATAATGACAGAATATCTACACTAATTACACAACCAAGATTAAATTAGGGTTGAGAAGAAGTTTTCCCCGCTGTCTTTCAGGTTGATGGCCGGCGATGAGACTTGAAGAGTTGATTGGCTGTGCAGCCAGTGGCGTGCGTCCCGTGGGCTGACAGGTTTGCCTTGTCTCTTTCTATGTTTTCTTCTTTCAGTGATCTTTGTGTCCCCTGCTACTCATCTCGCCTCCTCTTTTTAGGTAAACTGCGGAGGGGGGGCACACACTCTGACAGCTTGATTTGGGTTTCCGCTCACATACGGTGCCGTATGTCCCAGTCTGACATGAAACAAAGGGTGGCAGCCATGCCCACAGAAAAGCACTCATTGAAGGCATGTGATAGGGCTGGGCACGTCTCTCACTGGGCTAAGGAATGCTTCCCCTGCATTCAAACATGGTGACACGCTTTCCAGACGCAATCCTTGGGCGTTTTAACGTCTCCTAGTCTGAATTACCTCTTGACAGATTGGCATTTGGAGGCAGACTGGGACATGGGCCGCTATCAAAGCCCACCCCGACAGAGATGCCGAAGGGGGAGTTCCCTGACTGCGTGCGGTAATGTGCCAGGAACGGCACGTTGCCATGGATACGGCAAGCTATATCTTACTCTCCGCATGCATCTGTCAGGTCCTTCCTCTGACTTTTACGTCCTCGCTCTCTTCTTCTCTTTATTACTGTCCATTCTCATTGCCTCTCCTCCTCTCCCCCGTCCGTCTTCCGCCTTGTTTCATTCCGGCGTGCCCCACCTAGGGCGTCATGTCGCAGGAGTTGTTATTACCCAAAGAAGAACAGGAAACAGAAGACAATTACCCGTACAGATCCAAAACGGTCAGATTCAATAGCCTGTTCTTCCCGAGCAAAGGCTCGAGTGCCTTCTTGCGCTTCCTCTTATTTTGGTAAATTATCCATTGAGAGAAAAAAAAAAATATATATATATATATATATATATATATATTTGGGAGAGTAGGTATCCTTAAAAAGCATTGCAAGAAGCTGAACTCATTGCTTAAAAAAAGTACCCTCACAGAAAAGCTGGTATTTTAAATTAATAATCTGTACAGCTCATGCTACAAGAGCTAAACTAAAAGTATCCAGTGAGATAGAGGTAATAAGTTCAACAGCTCTTGGTTACTTTACTGGCAAGTACAGTAAATAAGAGGTGAAATCAAAATGCAGATCCATCTGTTGAGGGTCATCCTGAATTTATTGCATAGAGACCATGATTAAATGAAGAGGTAAGTGAATTTTATTCAAAGCTTGGATTCAATGGCATAGGGCTGGCTCTCCCTCTCTTCTGATGTTACCTGAGATGGCGGCTTTAATCTGAACGACATTTCTCCACCCATACATGATGCATGACAGATTTTCAGTTGTGCTGAATCCGCCGGGCCTGAATCTTTTGACCCCTTCCTCCAAAATTATAAAAAGGTTTGTTCAGAAGGGAATTCTTCTGTTCTTTGCCATATAAATTACTTATGATATTTTGACACTAAAATAGATTTTTTTTTTGTTGACTTGGATTGCTTAGATTTTGGGAACATAGCTCCTCTATTCACTGATCTGTTCCAGTCCTTAGATGTTTACCACATAAGCTGCAGCTCAGATGTCTTGATTAAAACTAGATTAGATCAGGCTTCTCCATAACAAACACTGTGATCAGTGTATCTGTCTTTACAGCCGGAAGAATCACTGCTTGATATTATGAGAGTAAAATTGTACGACACAAACATATAAGAATCAAATACAGCTGACCAATAGCAAGCTTAATCTCAAATAATCTATTCTCGGTCATTTGAGCGTCATACTCCTATTGCCTATGAGCGGAGCTGTCGTATACTTTTGGGATATCTGTCCCAGCATGCTTTGCGGCGTGCATAATACCAGACAATGTTTCATTTATTTGTTCATTAGTTTTACTTCATGGCTCCTTTTTACTTTTTCTGATGGCTGGTAGTGTGCTTGTTGCTCTGTGTTTGGTTCTATTCTTGCTGTGCCATACTTACGTCAACCACCACGATCGTGACGATGTCGCCCAACGAAGACTAACATACTGCTAGCATGTGCTGTGAAACAGTCTTGATTTGGAC
Organism: Petrocephalus zakoni; assembly: GCA_026774425.1. Classification (NCBI taxonomy): domain Eukaryota; kingdom Metazoa; phylum Chordata; class Actinopteri; order Osteoglossiformes; family Mormyridae; genus Petrocephalus; species Petrocephalus zakoni. Next base: position 3,111,106 of record JAODKN010000027.1, read on the forward strand.
TCCTGGTTTACTGTAATATTTAATAGGCGTAAATTCTATTATCTTTAATGTCAATTATTTTAGATTATGCACAATGTTATATCATGTTTTTACTTTTTGTAACTTAATTCTTTAACCATTCTCTTCATCTTTAATTATATGTGTTGTCCTTTAATACAGCAGCATATTTGAAAATAAGGGAGAATAACACTGTGGGAGGAATACCACAGTCCAATGGTAATAAATCCATGCCTCTCATATATAGACTTGTGTTGTATATTGAGTGCACGTTTACCAGTGTATTGCATGTTTTTATCCTTTGTCGACTTCTTATAAAGACTTGCAGCTCTGCCTTGTTTTTGTTTAGACTTTGATTCACCTGTTTTCTGTTGCATTTTTTTCTCTTTTTTTTCCCCCGCTAAGTTCTTTTCCGCATGTGTGAAACGAATACAAGAGGCCGTGTGGCACGTGGGCGTATCGAGGCCGGCGAGACGGCACTAAGAGATGCGAAATGAACGGGTCCGCGCCGGTCGCTGCTGGCGCCATCAATGCTGAGACGCAAACACCTCCTTTTCCTCGTGAGAGCGGGGGCTCCTGTTCCTGCCAGCTCGCATATGGCTAAACAGATTCAAATTCCTCTATTGTTACTCAGCGAGGCCTGCTCCACTGTGTTTGGTCCTGGTAATTAATGTGAAAAAATGGGACTAGGAGCCAAAAATTTGTACCAAAACACCCTGACCTCCCCTCCTCCCCCTGTCATTAACAGCATAATAGAATGTTACTAATGAGTTGGGCATTTGGACATCTGGATAGTGACATTCATCATATGGCCACATGAGCCATCAGTGTTAGACTACCATTTTTCTGCATGCTGAGTCTTAATGGTAACGAAGACGGTGTTGTTTACAAAGTTGGTTTTGTGTTTCCCCGGACATTCCCCGGACTACTTCCAGTTTCTCGTTGGGATCTTATTTTCTTCATCCATTTCGTGTTTTGTGTAGAGAAGGCTGCAAACTCAATCTCCCACGTCCTGCACACGACCCTCAGCAGAGGTGTCAATTTCAGGTCCAGAAAGTAAAAATCCAGACCAGGATTTTGTTTCAACCAATCAGTTGAGGACAAAGAGTCACAGTCACAGAGTGCCCAACTAGTTGGTTGAAACAAAATCCTGGTCTGGATTTTTACATTCTGGACCTGAAATTGACACCTCTGACCCTCAGCCACATGAACAAGAAACCGGGCAACTATGTGTGATTGCTGTTCGTTGATTACAGTTCAGCATTTAACACAATAGTGCCCAGCAGACTGTTCACTAAACTGAGGAGCTTAGGAGTAAGCAACCGACTGTGTGCGTGGGTGCTGGACTTTCTCACCGGTAGGTCAAAGGTGGTGAGAGTTCGGAGCTGTGTTTCCAACAGTATCACCATCAATACAGGATCTCCACAAGGGTGCGTACTCAGCCCATTACTGTACGCACTCTACACTCATGACTATAAGGCCACTCATAGCTCCAACACCATTGTTAAGTTTTCAGATGACACAGTGGTGCTGGGGCTCATCGTCAACAACGATAAGTCGGCCTACATGGCTGAGGTAGAGAACCTAGCAGCGTGGTGTCACAACAACAATCTCCAGCTAAATGTTGCAAGACAAAGGAGCTGGTGGTGGACTTCAGTAGGAGGTAGCAGAGGGCCTACATGCCCCTCATCACAGACGGATTTTCTGTGGAAAGGGTGAGGACTTTTAAATATCTGGGTGTCCACATTTCTGAGGACCTGATGTAGACTGTTCACATGTAAGTCCAGTCCAAAAGGGCCAAGCAGCGCCTGTACCACCTGCGACAGCTGAGGAAGTTCAGGGTCTCTCCAACGATCCTACAGACTTTCTACTCAGGTGTTATGGAGAGCATCCTGACTCGGAACATCACTTCCTGGTTCGGGAATAGCTGTGTTCAGGACCGCAAAGCCCTCCAGAGGGTGATCCGTGCAGCAGAACACTGCTGCAAGTCAGCCCTTCCATCTCTCCAGGACATTTACATCAAGAGATGTAGGAGAAGGGCCTTCAAGTTCATCAAGGACACATCCCACCCCAACAACAGCCTGTTTCAGCTCCTGAAATCAGGAAAGAGACTCAGGAACATCATGGCCAGGACTCAGAGACTTAGGAGGAGTTTCTACTCCCAGGCCATAAGGTTTCTGACCCTGGACATGCCATTGCACCTCACACCCATGTCCATTGTGCTCTTGTACCCCTCACCATACCCACATTGGTCACTTCTTTTCTTGTCTCATGTTTCATTTACTGTTCATTTTGAACATACTTTCTCTGCCTGCATTTTAGCTTTTTTGCACTTTAACTTTAGCATAATTGGATTTTGAAAATCTACAAAAGAGTGCTTCAGAATACATGTCACTGCGTGTTGTACTTTGTATAAATATGCATGTGACAATTAAAGAATCTTGAAAAACTCCTAAATTTAGCATAGGTATCTCATATCTGGGGGATTCATCTCTGACAGGTGGATGGTGGTTTTACCTTTGGCTTTAATGAGGCTCAACTGTGATCCAAACACATTAACAACTGTAACTTTACAAGAGGCATCAAGCTGCCTCAGATCTGGTGTACCTGCAACCGTGAAATGTCGAGGAAAGAGGTGTCTTTAATAGCTTATTTCTGGATGAATCACTGCTAATTGTTTCAATGGATCGATGATATTTTAATTATTACCAGCCATTGGAGCATTGTAGTTCAATAGTAATTTACTCTGTTTTCATTTAATTGTCACATATGAAGAAGACTGATAAAATGACATTTCACTTCATTTGCACATCAGCACCTTTCATGCACCTGTTTTCAAAGGGACTTCTAAGATAGAACCATCGATGGGTAAGTTCATTTGGGGGGGGGATTGATTAATTCTATCTGTCCTGTGTTCTACAATGGGTAAACATCAGCATGCATTTTACATCTTTTAATCCCAGCTTTAATTTCTGAATCCAATTTTCAACATTGGATTCACACAGGGGAGGGGGGGGGTATATTTGGGACATGTATTCTGCTTTTGTCTGTATACATTTTTTAGGTCCCTCCCAGAAAAGTATGTTTATTTCCCATGTTTTGTAATTCCTGTCTTCTCCCATGGAATCAAAAAAGTGGTAAAAATCAATTACAAAATTAGACATTAAATTGACATAAAAATAAATTAATAAAACAATCTGTCTGGGCGTCGGAACATTATCATTAAAGGAGATTTCCCGACATTTGCTTACCTCTTTCCTTTTGGCCCAATACAAGCAAAAGAAAATTCTATGAAAGAGGAAACTTGAGAGTGAGATGTGAGCGAATAAAAATCACTGTACATTTCCTCTAAAATAGAGTATCTGCTGTGAATCAGAATTGTACACATGCTCAGTTTCGCTATCAAAGCAACCAGAGAAACCCTGCAATTGCTGTGACATCAAACTACAAGTAATTAACACCAGACAGCAGCATAACATTTTTTGTAGTACTCATTGGAACAGACAGATATGCAAGCAAATGAGTTAATAAGAATTTGGATATCTGGGCGAGCTGTTTTCTTTTAAGTGATAATTGGTAAACCGTACGACAAAGGGAACGTGACTCAGGCAGCTGCAGGATGCCGCCAGAGCCGGTCTGCAATTAAATCCATGCGGCTTTAACACTTTCCGTTATTGCTAAAATGAGGAGAGTCTGGGAGCCGTATTTCGGTAAGTGTGGGGTGATGAGAGCGCCGCCTTGCTGAGTGAAGCTTTTCAGACACTCTGCTGGCCTGCAGCGTGTGGACTTTCCACGGGCTGAGAGCTGAGCGCTTATTGAACTCTTGTGAGGCTCAGGAGCTGACGGGCTGACAGGCTGATCAAGTCCGACCTCGTGCAGACATCACGTGACTTCCTCCGGGGCCCGTGGGGAGTATAGACTGAACGGCCCGGGATCAGCCCAGAATGCCGGGCTGCGTGTTCACGAGGGAGCTGGGTTTTGGCATCTCCGTGTGCGTCCCTCTGCGGACACAAGGCCAAAAGTCGGCAGACGGACGGTATGTCATCTGCTCCTAGTCCTGCAGAACGACTCTGCAGGAAGACTCCATAAATCATCATTTGTTACCCCTGAAATAATTCAGGAGTGTAGAAAAAGAGAGGTTGGATCAAGGTAAGATGGATGTGCGCCTGATAACTAGTTTTGCGCGTCTACATCTAGCTGTGATATTCTCTAAGCCTGCCAGGGTAGCACTGCTGCCTGGTTTGAACCCCACTTCCTGTTGTTGTTATTTGCATGGCGTCTCTATGGCATCTCTGCTTCCATCCAAAGACATGCAAGTAGGTGTGCTGCCATCTCTAAAATGCCCAGAGTGTGTGATTGCGGGTGCGTGCCCTGGAATGTACCCTATGCTGCTCTGGATAGGCTCCAGGTCCCTTGCGTCTGTACTGGATAAGCTATCGATAGATAGCCAGTACATTACAATTAGGTTAATAGAATTCTGTAAATATTGTGGTATTCTCAGTTGTTGCTCTACTGCACATTATCTGAGGTGCCTCTGCATCCAAAGGAAAAGCAGACTAACATCATTTATTTCGCATTCCGGGCCCAATAAAGGACCAATAAAAATGCAGGCATTTTTACCCGCTGCTTTTATTGATGCATCGCACTGACATGAGTGAACTCAGAATTATTTACGGTTCATTAGTATCAAAACAAGAAATTGGAATTTGATTTGGATAAAATTAATAAACTGAAAACTGCCTTCAATCATGGAAGATATCGATCCATTTGGGAAGTGGTATGCTCATATAATATGCAGAAAATATTTTTATGCAAATGAAATTCCCCTCGCCTGCATAATTGATGTTAGAACCAGTGGAAAAATCAATGGTAAATATCAAAACACTTTCCTGGTAATGGATTCGGTATGGATTCGACATAACTAATAAAAAAGTACAGACAAGGGGATGTCTTGGAGCAGGCGGTGTGGAAGTATAGCGTAAGGAACAGAGCCTAATGATAAAGAATTTTAATTTATGCTAGGGTGTTTTGTTATAGCGATAAACCGGGTGCCCAACACAACACAACCCGCCAAGAGAAATCACGGAATTAGCGGCTTATCCCAGAAGCCGACGCACTTGGGGAGGCAGCCTGTCCTCTGATATGGAAATGTAGCTAAGGGAAGCGTGCCACCCTCCCCCCCCGCTCCCCGTGCTGACCTTGTGGTGCCGTCCTAACCGGAGGGCCCAGCCTGGCCGTCTGCTCCGGTTCCGACTGTGCCGGCGAGCTCAGGAGCACTGATTACTGCGTCAAGGTGATCCATCGCCAGACCCGGGCTCGAGTCACCTCAGGGGCTTCAGGCTCCCGCTCTGAGTTTGCCGGTTAGGCTGTGCAATGCCCAGTTAACCTCCCTTTGGCTTGTTTCGGATTATCCCTGCTCGTATTAATTAACGATCAGAGGCTGGCCATCTGCAGGTCCCTCCTTTACCTTGGTTATTTCTGCCAATTGGTCTTATTCGTGGCTCTAGCAGGGCTTCCATTCCAAAGCTAGCACATAATCAATTTCTACGTAGGTGCGTCTCCGAAGGATGTGGACGACTGTTTTTAATTAGTCGACTGGGAGCGCTTTGCAAATTCACTTCCCGCCTATCCTGCTCTTTTGATCGAGGTCCCACCTCGCCCACCACGGCTGTTGGCACAGATCACAGCGGCGAGCGAAGCCTCCCAAGGTTAGGTCTGGCGAGCGTGGCGGTCTTACATCACGCCGGTTGTGGATTTTATATTCGGCTCACTTCTGCTGACGCCTGTGAACTTCTCATAATTTAGTTTGCTCAGGTCAAATTTAAAAACTGATATCAGAGGGGCGTGACTGAAGGTTAGTGAGGAATGAGAAAAAAAAACTAAAATAATGCATTTGTTTTGCCCATAAAGAGGATGAAGTTTTCCATTAATATTTATTTATTGCTTGTTACTATAGAGGTCTACCCCTCTATTCGGTCCTACTGCCTCTATAGCAGAGGCCTCCTTCAAAGGCTTGCATTAATCCCTAATTCATTATGGCACGTCAAACACACTTGTAAATTGGGGATGTCTGCTGTCTGTTGACTGGAAAATGATCAACATACAAGTAGCCGTGCGGAAATCCAGTTCTTCCTTTTGGCGGTGAGGCACAGTGGGAATGCTGGGAGGGAGTGGGGATGGCCCGTGGGGCTGGATCAGTAATGACAGTCGCTGACATACACTGGCTGTGTTTTTCCAGAGCTGAAGGGAAAGAGACTCGGCCACTATGCCCCCTTCTGGGCAACGTGAATCCGGTAATTACACCAGCCCTGATGGATAGGACGGGATTAAATATGCTTGTGAATAATTCAGATCGCCTTTTTTTAGAGGCCCGATTTAATGCCCATCACCTGTGAAAAGAGTCTTAGGTGAGTTATTTAAAGGGCCGGCTTTAGTTTAAACAGCCAGGTTACCGCTGGAGAATGCATCCGCCCCCAACATAAGGTGGTTTTGCGACCCGAGAGATTTACGGCATGAAACAGAGAGTAGAAGAACAAGTCATCTAGAGCCTTATGGGTCAAAGCTGGACCCAGGCATTTAGTTCTGCATTATCCAGGCTAAAGACCGGCCCTGGCTGGCAAGGGGCAGGCGATGGCGGCAGGCGAGTTTAAGGGGGAATGTAAGAGTGGGAAGGCTGCTGTGAAAGACAGGAGATGCGACAGATTCCCATAATTGGAGTGAGACTCAGCTATTCAGTTTTCCTCCAATCAAAAGACAAGACTTTGAGGGTAAAAGTAAACATCTAATTGCCGCAGCTTACAGTAGCCTAGAAGCCAATGATTTTATTATTTTTGTAGTTTTTCGAACATTATTGAGGCGCATAACGTCTTATTTGTACAATTTAAATATGAAATAAAAAATTGAAATAAAAGGTATTGCCGTCAAGGGTGCAATAGAGGACTTAAATTAATTATGTCCCCTGCTGCTTCTTATCAGCAGTGGTAATATAGGTTCTGTCAAGGTTTTTTGCAGACAGGTGCTAACTGCAAAATAACTGAAAAATAGTCAGCCATTAACACTGACATGGAAGTCTCCATCCATCAGCCTCGGTCTCGGACATAGCAGACTTGAGGTTTTATTTCAAGACCACTCATCAAAACGCTTCGATATTGATCACAATTGCTTCATATTCATCTGTTATCACAGTACGGTGATTGGGTGTAAGACATCCTGCTTCAAAGCTGAAATGCAACCAATATGGTGCATGATGAAAGGATTGGGCCTGAAACGTCACATAAGGTAGCAAATCGTTAAAAAATTCAGGAGCATCATCAGGTGTGCAGGCTCCATCCCTTTTCACTGACTCTTTCCTCTGTCCAGAACACAGAGTTTATTATTTGGATATGCAAGCTTTATGTTGGTTTCTATACTGAGACCAAGCCTACACCCTTGCGTCATGCAGTAGCCTAACATGTGCTTTACCTGTACAGACGCATTTATATTGAAATTTTAAGAAAAAAACATCTATTGTTCAAATACTGTGACACTAATTTTAGGCCAGACTGCCTAGCCCTGTGCCTGCCTTTAATAGTGTGTTGCGTTTTGTAGACTCAAACATTAGTCTGTTTCTGATCCGGCATCTCCCTGCCTTGGTCGTGGTCGTATCTCGGTCTCACCCTGCCTTGGCCTTAGTCTTGTCTGGGTTTTGATACACCTAGTCTTGGTAATGACTTGGTCTTGGTTTGGGTGGTCTTGGCTACATCACTAGCTCAGAGTGACGAGTCCATTCATCTCCTATGATAAAGAGGTTCACTCCTGTACCATCGCTAGGAACACGTATGTCGGACTAACAATGTTTCGATCTCCAGTCGTACCCCACTAAAAAAATGCCACAATGAGCAGAAGAATTGCCCACACCACGCTGTGAAACATTGTGCTAAAGAGACCCATAGGATCTCTAGTAGTGAATGGAAAGGTTGTGACTCCTTATCGACCGCAGTGGTTCGGCCGTGATTTTGCTTCCGATTTCACTCCTCTGCAGTGAGAGGGCAGCACCACATTCCTCTGACTCTGCCAATCTCTGTGACCTGCTTTTGGCCACAAGGTGGAGGTCAGATTTCAATGGTTTGTCTCACTTAGAGGTTTTCACAGTCGGGTGGCAGATTCAGGTGTTTGCCAAGAAAAAAACACAAAGCTAAAGGTAACGCTTGATATTTGCGGTATCTTTTGATCGGTGGTGACATTCAGGAGACAACGGAATTGGCCAAACCTGGTACAAGTAAAGAACAGAAGAAAAGTATTGGTGGTGGGGGGGTGAATTTCCCAGGATGCCCTTTTGATTGGATTAGGGACCTACAGATGGTGTAAACAGGGCAGATGCCTACCTGTAATAACTACCTAGCATAACTCTCCTAACTATAATCAGCCTCACCCCTGGTATGACCGGCTCTCCTATGCAGCAATCCCATAAGATAACCGAGAGTTTCATATATCTTTGCATTAAAAATGCACTTGTGACATTGGCTGGAATGTTTACTCTAAATCTTACACCCTTAAAGATCCAGCCTGTGGTGTGATTTCGTTTTTAGTAGGAAAAGCAGGTGTACAAGACTGTGCTTTTACATCTGTTGGGTTCGGACCTGGTGGCCCTTAATGTTCTCCTTACACAACCACAGAGTAAATCGCTTCTCTTTACTGTGCTTATTTGCAGCTGGCTCTGAGCCATATAAATCAGATTACCCAAGGAGTGGGGAGGGGGCTTGCTTATTTTCCTGTTGTCTTTGGGATCTCAGAAGGGTTCCAAGGGGGTGGGATATGGCGCATGAGAGGAAGGAGACAGACGAGGTCACGTGGAAGTCCATTAAAGGCAGCTTACTAAACGGGGAGCCATTATCTCGAGGAGAGTAACGAGACATTTTTCATCTCCGCAGTGCGTAAGTCAGCCATCTGCTTCGGGGGGTCGCTGTCGTCATCGGCGGCACCCCCCTCAGCTGGTTAGCGGAGACGGGGGAGCCGCCATGGAGGTGGCTCAGGGAGAGTCGGGGAGGGGGCACACAGCATCACAGGGACTCCATCGCCTGGCTGACGCCGCTGGAACGACCCAGTTTCTCCGCACTAACCTATTCATCCCTTGTTCATTACGGCTCGCCAATAGGTCAGCACAATGACTGGGGAGCACATTCCTCTCACATTAGCAGAGACTCGCTAAACTGTAAGTACAGGAATACTGGGAAGGGACGAGCCCGCATAGACGTGCAGACCAGCATATGAGCACCATCATAATGCATTTTTGCCAAATATACTGTATGTTGTTCCCATTTGGTTTCTATTGCCATGGACTTAGCATCAGGTTCAGGGTGATCCCTGATTTGGGATCCAGATCACTGTGACAGTGACTTTGGAAAAGCAGTCATTGAAGATGGATGGATGCGATTTCGTGTTGGAGCAGAGGAATTAAAATTGGTATCCCCAGTAGGGATGCTAAACTGGTGCCAATGTTTACCCTTATTTTCAGGTGGCATTTGGGTAGTAGAATCTAAAAATGTCTAACAACATATTTGTGGTATCCATCCATCCACCCATCCATTCCTTTTCTGGAATCGCTTGTCCCATTCAGGGTCGCTGGTGTTTGAGGCTTCATGCCCAAGGTAGGAACTATATACTATGATGACTGGAAAGGGAGAAGATTCGAGTGTTGGAACAATGAGTATTTTTTT
>JAODKN010000027.1:3120897-3133924 GCA_026774425.1 Petrocephalus zakoni
TGCCCAAGGTAGGAACTATATACTATGATGACTGGAAAGGGAGAAGATTCGAGTGTTGGAACAATGAGTATTTTTTTTTTTCATAGTCCACTAAGAAGGAGTACAGGCCAATCCGATCAAATTCAAATCACAAAACGAAGAGCAAGAAAACTGAAAAAACACAAGATGACGGAGCAGCCACTCAGTATGGCGAGATACTGGGAAGCTTTAAAATGAGTCACTAAACAACTGAAAAAGCAGGTGCTGTTAATCCGAGCTAATTAATCAGGTTGATAACCCACATGTGTGCTTAATATTCAGGAAAGGCAGGGCAGGGCCAGAATGGATGCGGCTGATTGGCTGTTTTGCTGTATGTGGGCGTGGCATCTGGAAACATGCAGATGCTTTTTGTGGGCAACTAAGTGGATTTTCATGTATCAAACACAGACCGGGATCAAAGCACAGCTGAGAAAAACAGGTGCATTGTCACATCTGGATGTTTCCAAATATTGTCATAAAACTTGCGATATGGTTTGAAGCAACTGCTGTATGACGTCGGCTCAGAACGCAGAACACTGGCTGCTGTCATTTTAGTTGGATTAAGACAGATTAAGGTGGCCCAGATTATATCTTTTTGGATACTTTGCCACAGTTGTCGTCTTTCAAGGAAACTCTTCTTGCTAAGAGTAAACTTTCCCTTAGGAAAAGGGAATGTTAGTATGGCGCAGAATTATGGCATATTTTTGGGGAACAGCTGTTCTTTCGCATCTGGATTTAGCTACATAAAATGTTGTAAAATACGTTAACGTATTGTTAAGCATACATTTTCCTTCTATATACGGCCCCTCCATTCTGCCACTTTCCTCAAATGAGCCGCTCATTATTTCTGTGTGATTGAGCAGTTCATTGAATTATTCAGCTCCAATAAATGCACATAGAAATCATTTAAGGAGTAGTTCTCAATCTTTCCCCCAAAATGGATTTTCCCCTTAAAATGACTGATTTGTATTTTTTTCAATAGCACTGCTAATTTGTGTTTACTATCGACATAGACAGTAGGTCATTTGTATGGTTAGCGATCGATTTCTGTATGTCATTTACTGAAGCCTAACATGGCAGTGTCCCCAGGTGCTTCATCCCCTGTTACAAAGAATTCTGTTTGTTCTCTTGGCTTATGGACACATGTCCAGATGCCGATGTTGCCTACCACACCCCTTCCCGAATCCGGGCAACTGTCCTGTGCTTCCCTTGTGCCAAAACGTTACCTGTTTCTCTTCTTCTCCACTGTTAGGTAGGGCTGCATAATTTTAAGAAAAAATCTACTTGCGATTTATCTGAAAAATGTTGCAATTGCAATTTGATTTGCAATTTTTTTTTTAAAACTCAGTTCAGTATTCAGTATATGCGTATAAAAAACTGTAACTGAGCCCAACCGTACATTGAAATCTGAACTGCACTATACACTAATACAAAGATAAGAATGGAAATATATGAACTGAATCCAAAATATATTTATTCAAAAAAAAAATTATATAGAACATACGCCTAATAAACCATAGAACGATTCTCTAGCAACCCAAACATGGTAACGTGATTGCATTTTTACGTGCACATTTTAAGTGCCGCATTTGCAAACGGCGCTCGACCGCTTTTTTACCCTTAGTAACGTGCTTCCGGAAAGTCCCACGTACACAAGGGTCAAATTAGCAGAGAACAATGACCCATAAAACTACTATCACAGAAGCTGTGACTGTGTTAAGTAAAATAAAGCAATGAAAATAAAACAATTCCAGTAATACGAACATTAGAAATCTTTCGTCAAATGCTGCTTTGACCTGTAATAATCTCTGACCACAAAATAGGTAGGTAATTCACTTACGGCTCGGGCAGCGGAACCAATATTTTTTTGCACTGCGAGAGTAAAGTGTTCCTTGGGTTTCACATGTCTGTGTTTGTGGACATATACACAGTCAGTTTGGGCCACTTCTGGTCAGCATGACTGGCACGTGAGGAGCACGGCACTTCTGATTGGCTAGACTGACTGTCACACAAGGAGGACAGAATTAATTTCTGTCAGAACTACTTTCACGACAGGTTTAAACCCTGGGTCAGACGTGCTGTATAATGCATATCCAGTAATCGCAGCCTTTGTGATTTGCTAATTGCATTGTTTCAAATCGCAATTTGAATTTGAAATTGGTAAATCATTCAGCCCTACTGTTAGGTAACGCCCATATCCACTGTGTGCCAGATGCAGTCTCAGTCCCTTCCATCTTCCTGTCAAGTTACTCTGTTTGTGACACCATCTTACAGTGTCATGTGACACCATCTTGCAGTGTCACGTAGCTCTGTTAGTTAACACCTCATTAGGAGACTTTTAAGGATACATATTGCTACTATTAATATTCATATCTGCATTGCGTATATCCTTTGTGAAAAGAATTAATTTCCAATATGTTTCTGGCTATACATACATGGCTTATTACTTTGTTTCTTAAATCTATAATCAAGGTGTTATTTGAATATGCAGTTTCTGTGTACGTCCTCTTGGATACTGAATATATTTAATTAGTGCTGGTGTTAGGTAATTAGTGTTAGTGTATATAATAGTGTTATTCTGTTTTATGGTATTATTTTCTTGCACCACCACTGCCATTTATTAAAGGGCAACATATTATGTCCTACAAAAGGGCTTGCGGGCTAGTTTTAAATTGACCAGGTCAAAATCCTTTTTTAGTAGATATAAACCAGAAGGCCAGCTGGGTCACTTTACTCGCTGGAGTTTTGCATTAGCTCACAATACACTGGCGTTTTCTGCGGGGCCGATGACACATAAGAAGAGAAGGGATCTAAGTACTAAGTAGTCATTTCGGTAACCTAATATAACAAAGTTTTAAACAATACAGACTGGCTGCCCATTATGTCAATCAAGTGAGATCATACATGATAGGCTAACGTCTAAATACATTTTTTAATTTCCCGCGATCTACCCACACTACCTTCGTGATCTACTGGTCGATCGACGTATTGGGCACCCCTTTCCTACAATATTAATATCTCTTGCTTAATGCTCCACAATGATCATGATTGCTTTTTGATACCTGAATTCGATAAGCCCAGCACAGCTGAACACTGCTCGATTTGAGGCTGGCCCAGGAATCTCATTCATGGGCTTTTTCTAAAACGCGTTATTTGCGGAAACCAAACAAAAGCATTGGCTTAGCACCGAAAGCACACACGTCACAGTCATACATGGCCACACAAACAGTGCGGTAAGACCGCGCACCTTTTGAAACGGCAAGGCAGTATTTTTCAGCATTATGAGAAGGACACCCAACTTGGGATTCTGAATGAAGCTATTCACAGTTGCTGGAATGATTTAGCTGTCTCGTTCCGAATTATACCTGTCTTCTGATAGGCGATATGTAGCATGAATGCTAATAACTCAAACGTTTTACTCTCCCCATGGAAGCAACTACAAGTTATATATTTTTTTAGTTCTAACATTATTGCTGCAGTAACACTGGAGGCCGTATTAGGACAGAATAAATCCAGCTCAAATAAAAAAAAGTCTAATAAAATGATTCTATGCTATAGAGGTGCTTATGACTTAGAAGCTTCATACATACATACATACATACATACATATGGCCATATACATCCACACATAAAACATTAACATAATATATGTAAATGCATTCATACCTGGAACTGACACCAAGAATGATGTTTCAAAAGCCTCCTGATTGATAATCACTGGTTAACATCAGTGCTCAGAAGAGTACAGTATGAGTAAAACAGTATGATTTATTAAAGGACATGTTTTAAGAAGTTATTTGATATAATTTGCTTCATGAAATCATGATGAGCTGAGCTACAAGCCAGAATTTCAGGAGGGGCCTTGTGTGCTATCTAGTCAGTAACATGTAAAATGTAACGGAATTGGACAGCACAAAATGAAACAAAGGCACTCACAAAATACAAAAGTAGACGTATAACTAGGACCAGTATTCATGAAATGAATAAAATAAATAGCTGAAACAGGAAATATTCTGAAATATACAAAATATATAAAGATAATGGCTGAAACAACCCACTGGCAAACTCCCAGAGAAAGCATGTAATTTGGCAATCAATGGATAAGGATGAAACGATTAAATAATGGTCCGTGACCAATCATGTCTAAATCCGCAGATAACAATCCATGTGATGCACCTTTAAGACTCTGAGTACCAGAGTATCAAATTTAGCCGTTTCCTGAAAATCGACAGATTACACCTGGTATTATCATCATTACTTAGATCCGACGTGGCCCGTAGCCCCTCCAAGACTGAGAAGCTGCGCAGAAGGACAGACACACTCCCATCTGTTGTGTTTCCCGATCTGTGGGACAGGTTGGTTGGCACCCCTGGCAGAGAAGCATAAAGGGACGTGCTTCTCTTGGGCCTTTTCAATTCACTGCTATGCCCTTTGGATTTCACAGGACTTGGGCAAAATTTATACTCCTCATGTGCAATATACTTTTGAGCTCCTGGAAGCATAATGTAGTAGTCATACATGATTACCGTCCTACTCAAGATAAACGCAGCACTCGATGCCTTGAAAGAAATGGTCAAAAGCGAGCAGGGACCTTATCTACTGGATATAAATTTGCACATCCTTTGGTAAGGTGGAAGCAATTAAGGAGCAGCCCGTGACCACTTGTCTGCCATAAAGGTCGCACAGGTATTTCTCTCCATATTTTCCAAGTGTTTCTGGACCTCTGAACAAAATATCAATCAAAACTTCCATCCTGAAGGCCCCTCCGAGCAGATGATTACCGGCTGTGACACAGTTACGATCCTTGCCCTGTTAACATAACTGCGTCATGGTAAAGGTAAATTAGGTGAAGTATGTCTGTCCCTTCAGGTCGGCTCTCAAAAACCTGGGTGAAGGTGACAGACTGATGAAATTCAAGCTTATGGAATCCAGGCTTAATGTGCTCATTCTGCAAGCGGTCGCCACTCTACACAGAAGTTCATAAACAGTCATGTCTGCTCCTGTTTTGTTTTGGTGCATTTATCATTTAAATGAAGCCTTCATGGCTGAGTAAGAGTCGTCATCAGTTTTCTTGACCAGATGGACATGCTGCCCATATTAATAGACACTTTCGGTTGACGTGGGTCGATGTCCAGCACAGGGACAAAAGTGACACTGGGTGACTAATAATAGTGTAACAACTGGGGTGGTCCACGATACCTAACGTTTCATTAACCTGAGATCAGGGGTGATGGCTTCCCTCTCCTTGCTTTGAGTACAGCAGTGAAGCACTGAGCCAGCTTTTTTGGGTTCGATCTATAGGGCTGCGTGAGCTCATTCGGCTGTGCTGAATATATAGTTTATATCACTCATTTACATCAGTCGGCTTCTCTAGGCAGGCGGGCTGTGTCAATACTCTGGGCAATTGAAAAATTTAATCAGCAGGACCTGCTAAAAAAAAGTTCCCGTGCAGCCTCTTTTAAAGCATTTTTCAATGGAGAGGTTTCAGGTTTTTTTGCGTCCATTTGTATGCAAATCTGTCTTTGTTTCCTGTAGAGATCTAATTATAGCTATCAACTGTGTCCAGTACTGGGTCTAATATGCATGTAGATGATTCAGAATTCATTATAATTTTGGAAAATTTCAGTGGTTATATGAAGGGAGGATATTATTTCTCCTGGGCTTATTCAGCTCCACTGTGGTCTTGATATAGATGTTGTGTGCCAAGTTTTAAAATGAACATCCCACGTAGAACCAAACTGAATTTGCACAACTGAACAACTGAATTTGTGCCGGACATTCTGGGAAGGACCAAGAGGCTAGTAAGATGAACGACCGTGCTGGAAATGTAATTGTTCTCGAAACCATTTTTATACATTACTTGTCTCTCCCAGGTAATATGCAGAGCTTGTGGTAAATCAGGTTGCTGTTCTCCCCATAAGCGTACAGATAAATGAATAAGGGCATTAAAAGGATAGATCGTCAGTTTAATTACGTGTTAATTGTGGAGCTTCTGGAAGGGGGAAGAGGGATGCCTGGATCTGTGTATTCCCTCGAGCAGACTCCTGTGCTTAATATGCTTCTTGAGTAGGAAGCATTAAACTTGCTCTAACTGATGGGCTATATGGTTGTGCATCCCAACTATGTGCTATTCACTAAATAACACAAGCACATTCTGCGTGTGGGGAATTTATTACTCAGGTATAATTAATACACGGCCGAACAAAACACTTGTGCGTCGTTTGTAATCCATATCGTGAAACACATGTAGTTAAAGGGTTTTCATGCAAACAGTATTTGAGTGTAAATGGTTAAGCAGCCTGTTTTAGGTTAATAATTTGCATATGCATAAGTATGGTTATTAATGGAAAAATATATCACCATCTCCTTGTACATATTTGACACTTTTATTACCAAAATAATATGTAACAGTTCCAGTAATTCAGCTATGGTTCTGTTCATGTTATACTGTCGTTTCCACATTATGCCGCCTATTTGGGGCATTCTATAGCCGTGCTACTTACTGGCTCCTGGTAAGTTTATACTTTGGTAACAGCTTCCCCTGGGACACTACAGCACTGTCTGCTTTCCAGTTTCGAAAGCTGGATAGCCTCTAGCGTTTTAAGGGAACTATCCCTGCACTGAACATGCTCTGTCCCTTACACTGATATCCTGCTGACTGATATCCTGCCACTCGTCACATATGTTCAGAGTGGAATTTGTCATCTTTCATAATCACTTTTTCAGT
The DNA here is from genome assembly GCA_026774425.1 of Petrocephalus zakoni. Classification (NCBI taxonomy): domain Eukaryota; kingdom Metazoa; phylum Chordata; class Actinopteri; order Osteoglossiformes; family Mormyridae; genus Petrocephalus; species Petrocephalus zakoni. The sequence continues at coordinate 3,127,643 of JAODKN010000027.1, forward strand.
ACAGGGTCTTGGTGAGTCTGGAGCCTATCCCCCTGGTATAAGGCAGGGGACACCTTGGATGGGATGCCAGTCCATCACTGTCATGTACGGAGCCTGTCCGACGCTGCCCTTTGTGTCCCTTCCCTGTTTGGCCAGCAGGCCACTGCTGGTCATGCTGTCTCCCCCCTCTCTGTCTCTTTACCTTTCACCCTGTTGCCTGGACTGCCGCATAACTCTCAGGCTGAGAACACTCTGGTCATGGGTTTGAGGCAAGCTAGAGACCAGCCTTGCCTGTTTTGTTTGTTTATTGGCTTTTCTCTTTTTGCTTCCCTGCTTTGGTTTTCGCTGCTTGTGTCCTGTTTGATTTTGCTTGTATAGTCAGCCCTCTCATGTATGTGTATTCACTGTTTCTTAGTTTCAGTATTTATTAAAGTACTGCGCTCTGTGCTCATTTAGTGTAGTTACTCCACCTGTTGTTTGTTCCCTGTGCCTCTGTTGATTGGTTGTTTTGGTCATGTTCCACACCTGCCCCTTCCTTAGCCCAGTTGTCTGTATGTTTTTAAGTGCTTGCCCTCTTTCTGTTCCCTGCTGTGTTATTGCATTTTTTTTGGTGTGCTTTTGTTACCGCATGTTTTTACTCTGCCCGTTTCCCTAGTTCTGTTCCCCATGTTGCCCAGTTACCTTCTCACTGCTCACTGGATCGTCACCTTTGTTCCACCTGCACCATAACACATCCCAGAGCTGATTTATTTCTCAATTGTGATTTAATTAAAGATTTCCTTGTTCATGTCAGTAGTATATTGGTAACTTATTAAGGAAGACTGCTATTATCGTTGCTCACATTTTATTTCAAAAGTAATAAATAATACACCAAATAATGTGCAACCAGTATTTCCTGTTTCTCCCCATACATCAGGCGTACAATCTACAGGAAGCAGGAATGCCTTCACCAGGTAACTTGCATTGTTGCAGACAAACCCAGCCATCTAAATATCTACCTAAACATCTTGCAGAATAGTGCAGATACAGAGCAAATGCCAGAGCATGTACTAGGAAGGTAACCTAAAAAAAAAGTGGAGAAGCTTTGTAAACGAACTGTGATCCACTCTGAGAATCTGGATTTAGGAAGAGGAGAAGTGTAAGACTCGAATCATCCCTCATTGTCTGAATAAAATGTGAGAAGTCTCGGTATCTGGAGACTCACTTGTGGCAACAGACGTGCTGTCAGACTTGCGGTTTTGATTTAGCTTACCTGTTACGTGGCTGAATTGAAGCTCCCATTTCCCTTCAGCTCATCGCATTCTGATTGAAAAGTAGTAACCAGCCTTGGGAGGCCTGTTCTTGAAGAAGGTGGTGGGATTCAGTTGGAATTCATCTTCGCCCCTGTGCTGGATGTGTGGAGTTTGTCTTCTGTGGTTTCCTCCGGATACTTTGGGTTCTGCCTACATTCCAAAAACACGTGGCTAGGTCACCTGATGTTGTTAAACTGCTCATAGTCTATGTGTATGTGCCCTGCATAGTGTATGTGTGTGAGACTTGGGGTGGCCCCTGTATTGTGTCTTGTACTGTCCTTAATAGGCTTCAGGCCCCCTCTGACCCTATGATCCTGGCCCTTTAATAGCATTTCAGTATCAGAGCCAGCTATACTGAAGCTCATTTTGCTCTAAAACAGACTCTATTGAAGGGTCTGATTACTGTATTAGGTGTGGACAGCCCTACTATAATGGATAAGCAATTAGACGATGGTGGGATGTAGCGATGGTCGGATGGAGAGTTGGATGGATAATATTATTGTTTCAGAGTGGATTATACAGTGCTGCATACTTCATCAGTATGTCAGTGAGAAGCTAAGGAGCAAAGTGCTTGTCCTGTATCTCTGCTAACTACCTAATGAACGCTGAAGGGGGACACCTGGAGGAAAACCGTAAAAATGAGTCTCGATGGCGTAGATGATGTCATGACCAGGAGGCAAAGTGTTAGCTTTAATTACAAATGACAGGCACTCATCTTTGCTTCTTTGATGGTTGTCTGCTTATATGACCATCAGTGGAGTAATAAAACGCCTTTAACCCCAACTAGAAGAAGCTGTAGAGGCTGGAATGTGGTATGTGACAGCAGACATGGTGCAATGGGTTATTTATATTCATTTCTAATTGTGAAGGGGGGCGGGATCATGTGACCAGGGTTGGGGAGGGGGGTCACGTGACCAGGGTCGGCATGCTGATTACCTCCACCTGCCCCTTGCAGAAACTGATGGGTTATTTTGCGGCATATTAACTAATATGTTTTTTTTTTTTAGATAAATGACTGTCAGCAAGAAACCAGAACTTGATGTAAACCATTACATGTTTACTAATGTTACTAATGATCAGAAGTGGATAGTTCAGGATGTAAACATCCAGACCAAGATTTTCTTTCAACCGACCAGCTGAGTACTCTGTGACCGTGACTCTTTACACTCAAGTGGTTGGTTGAAACATCCATCTCGACTAATAATGGAAATATTTGAATGTGCAGCTTTAACCTGAATGCTGAGGTCCGTCTTCAAACTTATTGACTGTGTCCTTTGGGCAACTGCTTAAGAAGTGCCCTGATCATGACAGAGTGTATGAATCACATGTCAAAGCATCTGCTGGCCTTTCCCCCGCTCAGGTATAAAGAAGTACAACAGGGTTTCGAACGTATCTGCTCGTATTACCAGTTTTAAAATGCGCAAATGCTAAGGGCTTAGCCGCCGAAGCTATCAATGTCACCTTAGTGTCAAGAGGACACGATAGATAATAAGGATGCAGAGATTAGGCGCTCATTAACATGAGTTGCTTTAAAATGTTCAGTTTGTTTGGCAACACTCTCTAAAAAGTGTATAAGAATCTATGAATACATTCATAGCACATTATAATGCATTTATAACACAACAGCTTTAAGTAAAGCTTTTGTTTTTGCAGCCATCTTAGACGAAAGGCCCTGCTCGCCCTGCCTGGCCCTTGCATATGTGACCCTTCTGTTTCTCTCGGCAGGTCGGTGTCAGCCATCTGTTCCACTCTCCCTTAATGCTCATCCCGACCGACCCGCTGGTGGAAAGATGTCCTTTCGATGGGACCCGACCAGACCCAAGCCGTGTCCGATATTAAAACCCTGCGCTAGCGAGATAGCGATAATCCCAACCGGAGGTATTTTCTGAAGAGGAGGAAAAAGAGGCTATGAGAGAGGTCACAGAAAAACAAATTAAGTGACATGAAAAGAAAGCCAATAATGTGGGACAAAGAAGATGTCCTTTTATGTGACTAAGCTGTAATTTAGGGTGCCATTTGGTAAAGTTTATTATGTTGATTAGTTGATTATGATTACTATTATTATTACTGACAGGAGTCTTTGATAGGCAGCCTTAACCATGCTTTAGACATGCTTTAGACCTGCTGCCCCCATTGTCACTGTGTACTGTCTCTGCAGGCTGCAAAGCACACACTTTTTATCCACTTTGCACCAAGATGGCCGTGACTGCCTCGCTCTGCACCGCTGTCGAAAGCAGCAGCTCCACACTAGCTAGCCCTCCCAGTGATCCATCTCCCTAAATGACCTTGGAAGAAGGAGAAGAGTAATTAACTCAGTGTAAATGTTCCCAGGGAGGCACTTACTCAGTGTTTGCTGCTTTTCTTTAATTTCATTGCAGTGGGCTTTTCCCACACCTCCGTTCTGTGGCCATTTTTTTTTTCCTACAATAAAATCAGAGTGCTAATCCAATGCGCGGAAAAGGTGCCATCTGGGCCATCTAGCCCACTTCAGGCCGCCGCGTCGGGGCGCTAGGCGCAACGGAGACACGTCCGCGCGCTACATTAAGGGGACGGCCGCGTACGAGGAGACGGGCGCTCTCGCCGTGAAATTAGATTAGCGGCGTGTGCTAATCGGGGGGGCCTGACCGAAAAAGGAAGAAAACGAGGCCTGGCCGGGTATTAGACGTTGAGCATTATTAAGGGCTGGCCGCCACCATGATTACGTGTTTGGCTTCCCCGAGCGTGGACACTAAACCAACGAAATATAAGTGCATTTCTATCAGTAACTGTGAAGAGTAGAGAGCTGAAAATGTCTCCACATTACAGTCAGGAACTCCCTGTGAGCCTCAGATCATAACTAATAGGCTGGCTGATGAAGGCAAGCAATACATTAATCGCCAGCGCAAGGCTGAGAATGACATTCAGTTCTTATCTCTAATTCATTCTAAATATAAATAAAAGAGCACTACTAACATCTTTCTGCTAGATAGCATATGCATAGCACCTTTCCTGACATCTGGCCACAAACACTTAACATGGAATCAAACAGACTTTTACCACAGTTTAGGATATCAGTAATGTAAATAACCAGTAAATTCGAGCTATAATGGTAATGAGGGAAAGAAGACAGACCTCTGTATTTTTATATAGAGAAAAACAGTAGATTATGCAGCACATACTTAGCATACTGCTGGTGACTTCATCCATTCATTATCTGGAGGGGTCTCATGGCAGGGGTTGACGGGGGGGTGCATCTCGGTAAGATTTGCCGACCTAGGGAGGGAGGGTTCTCGGTAAATTATTGAGAATTTTGCACAATTGTCTGTTATTAAAAGGGGCACTCTGTAGAATTTTCTGGCAATGGGGGTTGGTATCGGGGGGGGGCATTTTACATCCCTGCTGTGATGCCCCCCCTCCCCCGCCCCGGTGGGGTGGCAGGGATCAGTACATAGCGGAGGACACCCTGGACTGGATGCCACTTTGCAGATAATTGCTTTTTCTGTCTACAGTTAATCACATTCAAATTACTGTATTTAGACCTGTGTGTCTCAGTGATAATGGAAGTGTTAACTAGAACTTCATTTGGAGGACAACTGTACACCCTTTACTTTTTCAGATATTTTATTACCCATTTCCTTTATAAGCAGCAAACTTAAATTGGATGATTTTCAGTGTTTACTCATTTTTAGTGTGGTCTTTATGTGGCTTCTGCGTCTCACTTGTCTGGCTCTTTGGGGAAAGTTACTCTCCCAAAGTTCACATCACCGGGTTTAAGCGACAGTTGTTGAAAGTCTTCCAGGAGACAATCCTCCTTTTTGATATGCAGAACAAACGCAGGAATTAGGCGCCTTGTTGTGTTGTAGAACTTTTTTTTTGTTTTTTGCACAAAAATTTAGAGATCTTTTGGGGATAAACCATGAAAGCGCAGCATCTGGCTTCCTCTGCTTAGACATAAGCTCATTGTGCATAGTTTTATAAGTCTTTTATGCCTTTACACTGCATCAGGGAGAACACATAAAATTAACTTCACATTAACTGTACTATATCTATGCCTTACCATTTTTTTTTAAATGTAATGCTTGGTTTATTCAAATTGATGCAAATTGTGGGGGGAATATGGTGGTGCGGTGGTTAGCACTGTTGTCTCTGCCCTGGCCCCACATGTCATAGTGGGGTTTCCTCCGGTGCTCCGGTTTCCAAAAACATGGCAAGGTTAATGGGAGTTATCAAATTGCACATAGGTGTGTGAGTGTGCTCTGCAATGGGATGCCCCCCCATCCTGGGGCTGTTCCCCACCTTGCACCTGTATCTTTTGGAATAGGCTCTAGACCCCCGTGACTATGAACAGGATAAGTAGTTTCAGGAGATGGATGGATGACCTGATATGAAATGTACATTTCTTCATTTTTGTCTGCTTTGTATGCCGATACTGTATGCCTGTATCGCTAAAAATGAATATACATTTGCTGCAATCAGAAACACATGTAATATTTTTTAAATCATTGAAATGATACCAATAATTATAGCATTGGCCTCAGTCAAGACTATATCTTGACCGAATATCAGCATAACCAGTGGATATACTTGAGTATTAAGACGGATCTTAAAGTGACAAAATGGAACAGGTGGTACGTTTGGGATTAAAGGCGCCCAGGTTATCGATCAGGACGGGAGAAGCACTTCATAATCTGCGGCTTTCTGTGCCACGAGCTCTTAGACTCGCGACGCAGAGAATGAATGATCATTGATTTTGAACAACAAGCAGCATTAAGATTCCGAAAGGCTTCCGAAATCCAATAACAGGGTCTTGCTATCGTTCTTATTGTTAACTTTATTTTTTAATGTCATTCGCTAGTCTTAGTGACATCAAGCAAATACTCTGTATCTTTTTTTCTGGAGGCAGAGAAGATCAGCCCCGGCACACCTGTGTTTTGATGTAGAGCTAAAGATGTGGATTAAAGCGTGTGGGCTTAGTGCCCTTACCGCGGTGGGATCATGTCAGTAAGGTTGTACTGGGTTGTATCTTCAATGT
>JAODKN010000027.1:3147350-3166097 GCA_026774425.1 Petrocephalus zakoni
ACATGCCTAAATGCATTGAGTTGCCACCATGTGATTGGCTGATCAGTAATTTGCGTCAACGAGCAGTTGGACAGGTGCCTAATAAAGTGGTTGGTGAGTGTAAGTATTGCTTAAATATGTTTTTGTTACTTTAACAAACTGTCATTTATGTTTGTGAGTGAACACAAAGTTTTACAAATTTTTACAGAATAAAGGAGAAATAGGGCACAATGCCTAATTTGGTTTCTATACAACCAGCCTGTCGTGGAACTTTTAGAAGTTCCTCATCCCCCTCGTAAATGAGCCAGCAGGAAAATCTTTAACTCCTGAGGATATAAGTGCCTGCTTAAGGATAGGTGAACCTAAAACTATATAATTACTTAATGTCAAGCTGTGTAAGGGAAACTTGATATCTGTCCCTCATTGTAAGCTTCCACAATAGGAACCACTTGCCTATTGCCCATTGTGATAAATGCTTCAAAGTGCACAATTCTGGCACTTCAGGGCCACGTCATTCACTGCAAGTGCAAGCAAATCAAAAGTGACAATTGCACTAACATCTGACACACGCAAATGTATTGATTATGTTTGTGCAGGGTGGCATGGTGGTGCGATGGTTAGCACTGTCGCCTCACACCTCTGGGACTGGGGTTTGAATCCTGCCCGGTTCCATTTGTGTGGAGTTTGCATGTTCTCCCTGTGCTGTTGTGGGGTGTGCTCTGGTTTCCCCCCATAGTCCAAAGACATGCTGAGGCTGATTGGCGTTGCTGGATTGCCCATAGGTGTGCATGTGTGAGTGTGCCCAGTGATGGGCTGGCCCCCCATCCTAGGTTGTTCCCGTCTCGTTCCCATAGCTTCTGGGATAGGCTCTGGACCCCCTGTTTGGATGGATGGATGTTTGTGCAGATCTACGATCTGTTATATAGCCTACTGTGACATGAAAAACGCAGCCTGTTGCCATGCTCTGCCTTCCTGCCCCTCCTGCTGTCTTCCCATGTGGCTAGCGAGCTGTGCTTGCTTTTGCCTCTGTTTTCAGCCATCCTGTGGATCTCTCCAGCTGCCTCTTGTTTGCCCCCTCATCAATCCTCTATAAGACTGCCTCCCAGTCCCGTGCTCCCTAGTTTGGTCATTGACGTCATACCCATGTATGCATATGATTTTCTCCTGCACATGAGCTTCAGTGTTTTGACTCCGTGTGGCCCCTTTGTTTTCCCTTGTATTAGTTTTAGAGCAAAATAAAGCTCTTTCTGTTTGCCCCGATGTCTGCCCTTGTGTCACCTGTACATAACCAATTTGTTGAGACTAGAGGTTTGACTTTATTCTTTACCTGAAAATAAGCATACTCAAACAAAACCTGTTTTTCCTTTTATGGATGGAAAGGGTCAGAATTGACATTTACATTTACAGCATTTGGCAGACGCCCTTAGCCTGAGTGACTTACATAAGTGCTTTAAGACTCCATCAGTGAATATTTTCTAAGAAAACTATCTGCCTAGTGTTGGGGAAAATACAGGTTTTTTAAAGAGTATAATATAATATATAATACCAGAAGTGCTAAGTATTTATGAACGAGGCAGGTCTTTAGTCATCATTTGAAGACACCCAATGACTCATGACTTGAAAGATGCGAGCAAGAGCAGGACAAAATATCAGAATAATTGCATCTTATAATGTAATCATGTCTTATAATATAGTTTTTTTACATTAAACACCTGCAACAAACCATACAACACATGAATCATAAACGTCACGTGCTACTGTAATTGTTTGCTTGTCTACCAGTGACTGGAGCAGTCTAGTCTTATGCCTAAGTAGTTTACCATCTACCACATCCCGGCACTGAGGATCCTCATTGTGAGCAAAGGCTCTGATCGGGACTCCGGAGACACTGAGCAAGGAGTTTTGAGTGTCTGGGTTCAAAACCAAGATCAAGGCCTTTAATGACCCTCTTAGGCACAGCCATCAGCAGTGTGTCTGTCTACGGCCAGCAAGTCGACCGCATCGAGAAGCTCACTAACCTCGGCAGTGACATTCGTGTCTCTGGTGACTCTTCCTATGCATTTTGTAGATGTAGTGGGAGAGCATAGGGGATCATGAGGTCGCTGGAAAGGGGTGTGTTGTTCTCCTGATATCTTTGCAAGAGGACGAAGGTCCAAGTCTTTTGAGTCCTGGTGCTTTGTTTTTCAGTATGGCTGCAAGACATGGACACTAGCCAGTGACTTGAGATGAAGACTGGACTCCTTTGGTACTGTATATCTTTGAAGAATTCTTGGGTACTGCTGATTTGACTTTGTGTTGAATGAGCAGTTGCTCAGGGAATCCCAAATAAGGCATATTACCTACATTGTGAGGGAACGTCAGTAATTCCTTGAGGGTGCTCCGGCTTGCAGGATCCTCTTTGCTGAGGACCCGAGCGGCTGAGCCAGTCTAAGGGGACACCCACATAACACCTGGCTGTGGCAGATAGACGGCCAATTCAGGATGCTGGGACTGGAATGTGTGTCAGCCTGGGGGGTCGCCAACTAGCGACCTGAGGTGTTTCATTGTGTGGTGGGTGCGACAACACCGTGTGCCAGGCCATGCTCCCTAACCTGACCTGACCTGTGATTTTCCAAAGAATTGATGTTGTTCCCAAACAGATGTGTCCAAAAGCTGTGCCACTGAAATGTGGAAGAGCTCTTACATCTTTATCCTGCTTTGAACTTGCTTTTTCGATCAGCATAAGACATTCTGTGAAATGAACATCGCTGACCCAAATGGCTTAATTCTTCTCACTGAAATTAAAGACGTTCTGATCTGGGGGGTTGGGGGAAGGTGGTGGATGTTGGGGGAGATTGAATTTCAGAAGTGTAATTATCTGGCCTTATGAATACTACCAGCTCCCTCTGAAAGCGCAGGAGAGAGCCTCGTCTGATTTCAAACGGTCTTGGATGAGCCGTGCTGCTTGTTTGAAAATTCATGCTGAGGCGACATTTCAGTTTGCACTTTTCTCATTTTCCGCCCGTTTTGAGCTTCTGATGGCTCTCCATTGAAAAACATCGCCGCCGTCTGCTAAGAGATGTCCCAAACCCAAGCATCCCTGAATTAATGTGTCTGCTGGGCTGTTCTCAACGTCTTACAAATATGTTAAAACCACTCTTATAATTCTCCAGAACCAGAGTCCCTCCATCTCAGAACTCCATCCAATATGGGATTAAATGGCTCTTTGTGAATCGCTACATAGAAAACCTTGGATGCAATCTGTTTGATCCGGAATGCCTGTTGAGGTATAATGTGCCCCTAAAAGGCAGGAATGCCTGGTGTGGAGTGAAGGGAGAGAAGGGAGAGAGTGAATAAGACGACACAAGATTTCTGCCTCATCAACCAGGGGCACTTGAATGCCTGGGCCTCTGCTCAAATTGTCCAATAAAACTTGAACCCACTTGCCCCTTCACACATAGTCACACTGGTCAACAACTTATATTGTCATTGCCCTCACCTCCCCCCAGCCGCCACCCGCACCATGGTAGGAAATATGTGGCGCTGGTACTCCTTACCATGCTACTGTGCTCCTGGTTTAAACGTCACTTTGGGCAAACAGACCTCCTTATACGACAATTTCAGCATGTTCTCTTCACATTCACTTTTTATAGAGTGCATACCTTGAATTTGGAAAGAAATGCTGCATATTAAATGTCAATAAAGTCAAATGCTTCTATCCATCCATCCATTTGTCCTGTTCAGGGTTGTCGGGGCACAGAGCCTATTCTGCAGGCTACGGGCACAAGGCAATAGACTTCGGATGGGGATTAGCCTCAGCATATTCATGGGTGGCGGGGGGGACCAGAGACACCTCCATAGCATGATGACATGGGGAGAACATGCAAACTCCCCTCACATGGAGTAATGATGGGGACTCGAACCCTGGTCCCATAGGTATGAGGCACCAATGCTAACCACTGCAGCACTCCACTCAAATGCTGCTATATAATTATTTCTTAGATGTATGTGAACTTAGTCCACTTAAATGTAAACAACTATACAGTAATGTAAGTAACTATAATTTCACTTTTTGTACACTTCTCATGTAAATAGGAAGAGTGGTTTCTCTTAGTGATGTCAGAACGAAAACTTACTTTTTTTAAAACCAAAATTGCACTTTTCTGTTTATTTGTACAATCTGCTGATTAAATGAACATGTTATTATGTCTTGGTGGAATTTTACTTTTAACCACTGAAAACCGTAACCCCTACATCATATCCTGTTTGTGCTCTGTTTTGGGTAATCTTGTGCTGATTGATTAAAACTTCATTTCCTCCATTCTAGAGCCATGCAGTTATTAATGACAAACAGGCACCTGGGATTTAATTATTAACAAAGCAGCACAACTTAATTAAAGTTGAAGTGTCATAAATGATTAAACCCTAGGTTATTGCCAAAGTTGTCAGCCTGAGGTTAGGACCAATTAATCTGACAAACCAATTTTAAAGCTTTTTCATTTTGAGGCTAATTCTATGGCACGGAAATGCGTATTGTGCCAAACAGGACCTGGGACATCCCTGGATTATCGATTGAGCTTGATATATTTAACTTCAGAATGACACCTGAGCTGATAAAACAGATGATATAAATGATTGTTCCTTTTAAAGGGTTTATGTGAGATGCGGTCAGTTCCGTCTTTAACGTAGCAAAATATCATCAGCAGCTGAAAGACACATGGCACTTTTATAAAGAAGCCATAAACTGTTATTGATTCTTTTCAATAAACTTTTTCTTCTTCAGGATTTTGAAAAAAAAAAAAAAACAAAAAAAACACAGGTGGTGTTTCCAAAGATAGGTCTTTATATACAGTAGGCTGATTGCAAACCTTGGGGGTGTTGTTGACGTTTAAGGGCTAGGCATGAAGAAATGTGAGGCAGGATATGAGACTGGGGGGGGTGCAGGTGTGAGATGTTATTATCAAAAAAGGGGGCTCTCTAAAACAAGGGAGGTGGACGCAGTCCTGGTGGGTCATTGAGAGAGGAAATCCACTCCAGCTAGTACTTATTCTATCTCTTTTCCTGATCCCCGGCTTCTCCAGGTAGCTTTATCAGGCCCCACTCCGGAAGGCACCAGCAACCAGCATGGAATTGCCCCCCCCCCACCACGCACCCCCCTCAGCTGCCAAGCACCTACACATGAAAAAGGACAAATGTGTGCCCTCTTGTGTGTAGGCTGCCCTCTTTTGGGAATTACCTCCAAAGGTACTTTTACGTAGGTCCCGATTTAGAAAAAAAAATAAAAAACACAGTTTGGAGTGAAATTTATTAGCTTTTTAACTAACTGAGGTAGAATGTACTGGCTTGAAAACGTAATTATTACTAATTATTCATTAACTTCATTATCTTATGCAACAGCTTGTCTTTCTTGAAAACAGCCAAACCTAAAGAACAAAGCGACTAGTTCTGAACTGGAAAATGATTCATGTCCTTAAAGGGTTCAATTTGGTAGTGTTTTTAGACATGCAGTATATGTCAAATTGTCGTTATCAGATCCAGCTATATTTCTACACTGATCTCCTGCCGCAGCTGAGGAATGATTTAAGAAATATGATTTGATTTAGATGTTGCCACTTTGTAACAACGGCACAGTCCTCCTTTCCAGAAAACTGACTGGAGAGGAAGATTGATGTAAATAAGATCACCAAAACTGAGAATGCACCCGAATGAAAAATAAACGTAAGTAATTTCTGAATATCCTGAAGACTCCAAATACACCCAAGATTTAGTTGTGCTTCTCCTTCCTTTGGAAAAAGGTGGAACAACTTTTTACAGTCGCATCTGCTTAGAATGTGGTAATTCTGCTGCATTAATTGGCACTTTATAGGCAAGAAACATTGTTTGCGAGGCAGACGGCCAGCATTTGACCTAATAAACAGTGAAAATGAATTTTTAAGGGCCTCGGATGTATAATGAAGAGCTGCTTGTGCTGGCTGAGGGAGGTAATTACCGGCAGTGTTGTTCTTCTGCAGCCCCCGCCCTCGCTCGTATCTGCTCACTCGGGAGGGCTCATCAGTCGTGGGCTCCTGGATGTTATGGGGACTCCTTGAAAACACGCCGTGCCCCATCAGAGTGCTGATCACAAATCATGCTGTTAACCTGCTTCCCCCGCGCAGCCCCAGTTATGCGCAGCGGCGTCGGCTTAGGCTTCACACCTCCCTGATCGTACCTTACTCGTGTTCGTTTGGATAGCTCAGGGCCGTATTCGTATCTGAAATCGAAGCCGAGCTTTTCACTAACATGCTAATGACGTATTATTCTGTAATTAGCTGTTAAACCTGTGCCCTTCCTGTATGGATTTTCAGGGAAAACCTTTATAGATAACATCAAAAGTGATACCGTAAATAATAATAACTCTGCAATATGTTACATTGCAATGGGGAAAATGATGAGAGATAAATATATGAATATATTTCATTGGAGGTCGAGAACAGACATAGTAAGATGTAACTGATATGAAAACACCTTTGATCACGCATTTTTACCACTTGTTAATAATCATCATCGATAATCTAAAGCTTCTGTCAATCTGTTCAGCTATTTAATAAGTCCTAGACCTACCACTGCTGCCAGGGTTGGCTTTTTAACCGTACACTTATAAAACACAATGGCAGTGCTCTGATGTTGCTAGAAGGCAGTAAGTGTTTCATAACCAGAAAGACTGAAATGATGGAATCACAGTTAGACGTTGCTGAGTATCCTACCGCACATCGTTCAACCACTTATACATATAGGGTCCCAATAGGTTAAAAGAAAACTGGAAAAATCCTGATTGGCTAATGGGATGCAGCAGATGTAAACGGCCGTAGTGCACCATGTGTAGGTTGTGTAATCAAAGCAACTGCAATGCCAACCATATAAGTGTACTGTTTATGTCCAGCTTATACAGTAATACCCATAATACTTGATAGCGCTAATAAACAACTGTGTTACACGCTTATGATTTTAGTTTGCGGTACATTTTAATTGTAATTTTAACGTGCACTCTCGCTTACTTTTGGGGCACTAATGCAGTGTACATTTATTACCGATCAGTTTTATTAGAGTGCAGTATACTGTACTAGAGTACTGTATTAACTAGAGTAAAGTATCTTGCCTATTTAAGTAGTACAGGTGCAGTATACAGTGCTGTGAAAAAGTTTTCTCCCTTCCTGATTTTAAATTTATATGCATATTTGTCACACTTAAATGTTTCAGATTATCAAACAAATTTTAATATTAGATAAATATAACTGGAGTAAATACAAAATACCCTTTTTAAATGATGATTTAATTTATTAAGTGAAAAACGCTATACATATCTACCTGGCCCTATGGGAAAAAGTAATTTCCCCCTAAATCTAATAACTGGTTGTGCCACCCTTGGCAGCAAGAACTGCAATCAAGCATTTGCGATAACCGGCAGTGAGTCTTGCACATCGCTGTGCAGGGATCTTGGCCCACTCTTCTTTGCAGCATTGTTTCAATTCTGCCACTTTGGAGGGTTTTCGGGCATGAACGGCCTGTTTAATGTCATGCCAAAGCATCTCAAATGGATTTAAGTCCGGACTTTGACTAGGCCACTACAAAACCTTAATTTTGTTTTATGAGCCATCCAGAGGTGGACTTGCTGGTTTGTTTTGGATCGTTGTCCTGCTGTGGGCTTGAACTTTAGGGCACGAGCTGATGGCCGGACATTCTCCTTGATGATTTTCTGGTAGAGAGCAGAATTAATGGTTTCATCAATTACAGCCAGTCGTCCAGATTCTGACCCAGCAAAGCAGCCCCAGACCATCACACTACCACCACCATGCTTGACTGTTGGTATGATGTTCTTTTTATGAAATGCTGTGTTAATTTACTGGGACACAAACCTTCCAAAGAGTTCAACTTTTGTCGCGTCAGTCCACAGAATATTTTCCCATAAGTGTTGGAGATCATCAAGATGCTTTTTGGCAAATGTGAGACGAGCCTTCATGTTCTTCTTGGTCAGCAGTGTTTTTCGCCTTGGAACTCTCCCATGGATGCCATTTTTGCCCGGTCTCTCTTTTTTATTGTTGAATCATGAACAAAGACCTTAACTGAGGCAAGTCAGGTCTGCAGTTCTTTAGATGTTATTCTGGGGTATTTTTTTCTGACCTCCTAGATGAGTTGTCTGTGCGCTCTTGGAGTGATTTTGGTAGGCCGCCCACTCCAGGGAAGGTTCACTACGGTTCCAAGTTTTCTCCATTTGTGGATAATGGCTCTCACCTTGGTTTGATGGACAATGACTTTGTTTCTCATCTGTTCTTGAGTTTCTTTAGATTGTGGCATGATGTGTTGCTTTTTGAGATCTTTTAGCCTACTTCACTTTGTCAGACAGGTTCTGTGTCAGTGATTTCTTGATTGACCAGGTCTGGCAGGCCAGGGTGTGGCTAGTGAAATTGAACTCAGCTTTGCAATAAATGTGGTTGATCATAGTAATTCATGATTTACCAATGGGGCAATAACTTTTTCACATAGGGCCAGGTAGGTTTGGATAGCTGTTTTCTGTTAATAAAATATATCATCATTTAAAAACTGCACTTTGTATTTACTCTGGTTATGTTTGTCTAATATTAAAATTTGTTTGCTCACCGGAAACATGTAAATGTAACAAATATGCATAAAAATAAAAAGTCAGGGCAAATTAATTTTCACAGCACTGTAGATCCAGCATTCTGTGCAAGGTTCTCATAGCGTACAAATCACCTAACGTCCTATTAAACAGAACATAACCTGGACGCAGGGCCGGCATCGGGGGGGAGGGAAGGTACTCCCATATTGGGCCCCATCAAAATATCACTTGCCTGGGGCCTGGACATCCGTCACTGTTATACAGAGAATGGACACAGTGCAGACATAATAAACACGTATAAGACACATGAAAGTTATATGGTGCGCATTGTCCCCTGTAGTTTAATGCTTAAAGAGCTCTTCACTAGACATTGGACTGTTAGTCCATTGATTCTATCTTTTTTACTTTAAATGGACACATTCCTGTCCATTTCACTTAATTGAGCTCCATGGTTAATTGGAATTACAGATTATCTAATAGCAAAACACCTAAAAAGTAACCCAAAAGGACCCAGGAGGACCAAACTAGACTGAAATTTATCAGTGTGATTTGTGAGTTTTTTCACAGATTAAATGTGGTCAGTCAGTCATAGGTCAGGGTGTGTATCAGGCAGGTGGTGGGAGAAAGCTCTGTCTTTATACATAAACCTTACTCACAATGGAAATGCCAGATAAGGCAGGATATCCATGTTGCTTTTGACATTTCACAAATGTATTTCCACACATATCATCACTTACACATCATATTCTAACCACTGCTCTATATCGTACTGGTACTGTGCTCGGCCAAATATCACTATGTTGAAAGCTGCATTGTATGTTGTTAGATATTTCATAGTAGTTGGTATTTCATTATTAGGGTGCGTGATATTGGAAATAAAAATCCATTTCTGCAATTAGTATTGCAGTATTTATACAGAAAAAAATAATTGTTCACAATAAATCAATTTCTCACAAACACGTCTGTTCATGTGTTCTGTTATTTTTTGAGATCCCTGACTTTAGTAACAATATATAATTTGTGATGTTTTTGAAATTAATGTTTAAAAAATAATCTATATTTTTGTTGTTTTAATTAATAAAATTGAAAAATCTAGTATAATTATCAAAATTATGAAGTTTATCTATATGTACTGACCAGTAGCACTCACTCCAATCATCGCAAAGTGTTTTGAGAGAGTGGTGCTGGCCCACATCCAGAGCAACATCCCAGACACTCTGGACCCGCTGCAGTATGCCTACCGGCCCAGCAGGTCCACATAAGACGCCATTGCTGCTGCCCTTCACTATTCCCTCTCCCATCTGGAAAACAAAGACTCCTACATCAGGATGCTCTTTGTTGATTACAGCTCTGCCTTCAACACTGTCAACCCCCACAAACTCATCCACAAACTGACCACGCTCGGCCTGCACCCCACCCTCTGTGACTGGCTCCTGGACTTCTTGACTGGCAGACCTCAGTCTGTCAGAATTGGCATCCCACAGGGTTGTGTTCTCAGCCCCATCCTCTACACCCTGTTCACCCACGACTGTGTCGCCTCCCACAAAGACAACATCATCCTGAAGTTCTCAGATGACACCGCAGTGATCGGTCGCATCACTGGAGGGGACGAAGTGGCCTACAGGAGAGAGGTGTCCAGTCTGGTGTCGTGGTGTGAGGGAAACAACCTCACCCTCAATATGGACAAGACAAAGGAGATGATAGTGGACATGAGGAAGAGGAGGAGACCTCATCAGCCACTGTTCATCCGGGAGCTTGAAGTGGAGAGGGTGAGCAGCTTTAAGTACCTGGGTGTCCACATCAGTGAGGATCTCACCTGGTCACTGAACACCACACAGCTGGTCAAGAAGGCTCAACAGCAGTTGTACCCTCCTGAGGAGGCTGAGGAAGTTTCGTATGTCAACCAAAATCCTCAGCAACTTCTACAGCTGCATCGTGGAGAGCACACTGACCAGCTGCATCACCGCGTGATACGGCAGCACTACAGCTATGGACTGCAATACCTGCAGAGAGTGGTGAGGACTGCGGAGAAGTACCACCGCAGAGTCCAGAGGAGAGCGGCCTCCATCCTCAAAGACCCCAGACACCCCCAACACGGACTGTTCACACTCCTACCCTCAGGACGGAGGTACAGAAGTGTGAAATCTAGAACCTCCCAACGTAACAACTCCTTCTTCCCCACTGCCATCAGACTCCTTAACAGCCGACATGGGCATGAATAATGGACACCATAATACCATACCATGCCATACTACCGCATACTGTAATTTTTAGCACATTTTTTGCACATTTTTACACTTAAAAATATTTATTTTTCTATTTTTCTTTCTCTATTGTATTGTACCTTGGCTTTTTGTGTGGACAGCAAAGTAAGAATTTCATTGCACAGAGAAATGCACTTTTCTACTGTACATATAACAATAAACGCTTTGAATCTTGAATCTTGTATAGTTAGCTTGGAGCATAGCACCTGTGGTCAATGCAGTGAAAATTCATTTGACATGCAAAAATTAACAACAGCTATTTACACTGTTAACTGTGTATTCTTGTCATGCTACAGATGCATCACCTTTTTCTTTAGTAAAGTGGTGGAGATAGTTGCTACATGGCATTTCATTTGGTTAGGTTAGTTTAAGATAGACTTGTTTACATTAGGTTAAGTTAGTTTAGATTAGGTTAGTTGGTGCCCTGCTGAAAGAGTCTCCCTTGACGTGGTGGCAAGCTTACAAATCTTTTGGCTAAAGTCTTTCACTAGACAGAAGTATGGGGTTGGGGGCCCAGAATTTTACCTAGTATGGGGGTCCAGAAATTTCTGATGGCGGCCCTGCCCAGATGTTAAGCCCCACAAACCTGTATGGAGGGTTTAAAAAATGTGTGAACTCTATCTGAATAGTGCAGATGGTTTAAAACTAGTCATTGAATGCCAAGGGTTATGCTTGTATTCAGTCTATAAATTATTTCAATGTTAAGTCATCCCAAGTGCTGCTCCCCGTCAGTCATGCAGTAAAATTCTATGTAGTATTGCACGTTTTTTACAAGCGTGCTGGTCTCAAAGTGCTTTGTAAATAGGAAAGTCGAAAGAGCACCCCCAGGGAATACCGAAAAATTGGATAAATGTGACAGGTGAGGCCTGTTCTCACTGGTCCGTGGGACAGAGGCTCTCGAGTATAATCTTCCGCCAACCTAGGTAGGGTTAAGATTATCAAGACACCCAGTGACAGGCAGGTGTCCTTCTAGTTGAAAGACCCCTGCTAGCAATTCAACGACAGCTGGGAAAATGGGAAACTGCACAGGACACTGATTTCAGCAATGGGATAATACTATGTGATTAACTGTTAAAAGGCCCATTTGAATAAAGCTATTTGCATGAAACCACCAATAAAAAAAAACCTAGTATGACGTAGGGCTGTTAATCTGTGAGAGAAGATTGCGCACCTGCAAAAATACTTTCCTAATGTCTTTTTAATTACATGCGTCGCTCATCAGTGCCTGCTACCCAGAAAAAAACACCCTCAACATTTTAACTTTAAGCCTCCAATAAAATCTCTCATCTGGAGCACATGGGAACGCCGGGCCTCCCGCTATTCCGTGCTCCGCCGCATTTACGCGCCGCTGCCGAGGCAGATGCGCACGCCGCTCATCTTTTGGTCTGCGTCTTATAAGCTATTTAACCTCTCAGGCTGAGCAACAGAGTTGACCCCAGTGGTGTTAGGTGTTAAGTGGTGCTTAGACTAATAAGACATACCCATACAGCTAGCACACTACCAAACCCATCTCGTAGCATTGGGTCGCAAGCATTAGCCTGCTAGCTTTAGCATCCAGTCTTGGGTTCCCAGTATTACAACATATATAACAATATATAACACTAGAATATGGCTTCCCCTGAAAACCTATTACTATGTAAGTGACTGTGAAAGGCAGGAGGGTGCGGATGTTTCGAGGGAGGAGAGAGAATGGGCCCAAACCCTCTGTTCATTCATTAACTATCAATTGTAAGTAATAAGCATGTTTGCTTCCTGTTCTACTTGTCTGCCCCTTATCCCATAAGAATGTCTAATAAATCTCCCCACATCCAGCCGTTTTCGCTGTTACATTCTTCAGCATGATAGAATACCTCTTGTTAGCCTTCCAATAGGACGAACGCCACTCGCCAGCCCATGTCAGCCTTCCAATAGGACGAACACCACTCGCCAGCCCATGTCAGCCTTCCAATAGGACGAACGCCACTCGCCAGCCCATGTCAGCCTTCCAATAGGACGAACGCCACTCGCCAGCCCATGTATTGTTGTAGCTGTGACACCTCGTCCCAGTTCCTCTTTAGATTTCCATTCTTAATGCTTCACCTTCCCTGTACTGTGCTCTGTGATTCATTTCTCTTTAAGGCGTGACCTCTGATGTCTCATTTTTCCAGCTCCGCTACAAAATCCAGGTACAAATCACCAAGATGTATGTCCTTGTGCTGTTTTTTTTCTTGTCAGGCAAATGCTCGGACACCAAAATCGCTCGGCATGCTGTCCTTGCTTTCCCATATTCTCGAACGAGGACCCACAGGAGATCCGTGCACATAATTACTTTCGGTGGGGCTACTTTTTAATTATGCCAAGTGCTTGTGGGGGATGCTGTGAATCTGGAGGCTTCTCTCCATGCTTCCTCGAAGCACTCCCATTAAGCCCTGAGATAATCCCCAGGACCCCTGCTGTGCCCACTGTGGCCCCCTGGATAGCGTAGCATAGCTGCAGCTACATATGTGGAAAAAGGCATGTGTGATTACAAACTCTCAAGGCATTGCTACATGCCAGGCCTCATGAATAAGCGTTTTCACAGTAGCATCACACTGAGGATCGCTAGTAAGGACATTCCAACCTCTCAACCCACTGCTATCTTGACTTCTGGTCGCTAGGCAACCTGCTAGAATGAAATGTATTATTTGTCATTCTCATTGTAAACTGTTATTAGGCAATACTGTTCAAAGTAATATTGTTATTTTCTCGGAAGTTAATGCATCACGGGCACTTTGCTTGTATTTCTTGCAAAATGAGGTTAAGTTGAATGAAAATGCCCGGAGAAATTCTAAATGAGACTGGACCATAGCATGGAGCATGCTTAGTGGAGGTCCCTGTTTTCCCCAGCTCACAGGGATGCTGTAAATTTCGCAAAAATACAAACAATCTTGTGGTGTGGCCGACAGTGGAGCAAAATGTAATAGCAAAAGGGTTTATTCTGCAAGGGTTCGAAAACATCACAGCTGGTCTCATTGAGGGATGTAGTGGCCTGTTAACTAGATCTCTGACTGTGTGGGGAACTCCACCGCAGTCACTGGGCAAGACAGAGAAAGTCAACAACAATCCCTAACAGGGCACTGCAATGCATGAGCTATGACACCTATGGTCTGAGGACAATGACATAGTAATTTACACTACATTCATTGCTCATAAATTCTGCTGATCCTCGGTCTGCAGTCATCACTTTTTGGCACATGAAACTCAAGTCTGTATGTAATAATAATAATCAGAAGTAAAAAAATCTTGTCAACTGCTCAAGCCCAAAACTTACTAAAGGACGTCTCTCTTACAGGAAAGGAGGATTGTGAGAAACCCCAGGATGAAAGTGACTTTGATGCTTAACTTATTCCGCCTCGATGATGCGAACATTAATCTCTCAGACATATAGCTGGAAAGGTTAAGCAGTCTTAAGGCCTAATTGTCAGAGCTGACTTCAGAGCCAGGGAGCAGACGGTTGCCTGGCATTAGAGAAGGTGATGCATGCGGTAGAAATGCTGATTGACGTCCAGCAGGCTGACAGTCCTGGCCTGCTGGCTTCTGATTGGCCCATGGAACTCGAGCCACTCATGAGTTAGGAGACATGAAGGAGATTTGAAATAGTGGCCATTTTAATGAAAGGCATTAATTTCTGTCTGTAAAATGTCAAAGAAACTTTTTGAAACGCTGATGCTGAATGCTAGTTTTGTGTCCCACTGATTAAAGCAGCCATCACACACTCTCTTACACAAAGTTGTAGGCCTTTCAAAACTGGTAGAATACTAAAAATGATTCACTATGTCAGTGTGACCCACATATCCACAACCAACTACTTTTAAGTTGCAACACTTTAGCCAACAGATAAGTATTTAAGACTTGCTACTTAGATGGGCCATCATCAACAGAAAAAGAAATCCAAAAAGAGGGTTATGTATTCAAACAATTAAAAGGCTATTGCTAGGAGTTTCAACTTCAATAGACTAAAAAGCTCTATTTTTGTAGACTTGTGGATAAACACTCTGTTGCAAGTTAAGGAGATTACCATCAGAGACTCTGGAATTTAAAGGTTAGATGTACGGTACATTTTTTTAGGTTTGCCGGAGTTGATAGAAGGAGGTAGAGGCGCACAGAATACAAAAGTTTACAGGAAAAAAATACCGCTACCCCCAATAAAAGTCTTTTCATTGTGCGAATGGAGGTTTTATTCAAAATGGCAGAACTGAATGCTGAGCCATTCTAGCTGAGTAAGACTTTATTAAAAATGAAAAACAGATAAACACAACACTATCCTTCTGAATGCGATGAGTTTTCCATTTAGGTTTAAAGGGGAATATAATTTATATGGGATTTTGTGCATCAAATAAATTTGCTCATGACAAAGTAATCATGCCTACAGCACTACATTAATTGATAAAAATCTAAACGCTTAAATTCTGGGGAAAAAGGAAGATTGTGTGCATAAAGGAGGAATAAAAAAGGCTGAGTCATTTTATCCTGAATTTAGATTATTGTTGCTCTATTTCAACACTGATTTTTGAAAATTAAGGAAAAATAACTCAGATTTCGCTGTTGTTTGTCAGTCGTCACTGAATTACGTGCTGTGTACTGAATATACCCTTACTGAGCTTTTCATTAATACAGCTTGTCATGTACAAACTACATACATGATTTATGAACATTTGTAGAAACGTTATCAATATAATGCAGTCATACATTAATGGCAGAAAATGTAAATGTTCTCAAATAATTCTGAATGTCTGTACTGGAAAAAAAAGGTATAATAACATATAAGTATAAGTATTTCCAAAGTATCTTACCTGTTTATTTAAATTATTAAAACTGTCATGTAAGTTTTAATAAGTAGTAAGTCATGTCATGTCATGGGCAGGCAGGTGGTGTAGTGGTTAGGGACGCAACCATGTAATTGAAAGATTCCTGGTTCAAGAACCGCTGAGGTGCCCTGAGCAAGGTACCGTCCCCAAGCACTGCTCCCCGGGCGCTCACGTAGCTGCCCCCTGCTGTGTCACATTGTCACATGTTGTCGCATGCTGTGGTGTGTCAACAATGACAAATAATCACTTTCACTTAAAAATGTGATCATAACA
Organism: Petrocephalus zakoni; assembly: GCA_026774425.1. Lineage (NCBI taxonomy): Eukaryota > Metazoa > Chordata > Actinopteri > Osteoglossiformes > Mormyridae > Petrocephalus > Petrocephalus zakoni. Next base: position 3,163,286 of record JAODKN010000027.1, read on the forward strand.
TAACTATGGTGCAGCACAAATGATGGAGGATCCGATATACTGGCAAGGATTTAACCTCACACAAATATCATGAAGATTTACACGGGAGAGTACATTTCTTAATTTCCCTTGACCAAATACTCTCTGGTGGTACTTGTAGGAAGTATTTTCCCTATCACTCTCGGTATGATATCTGAAGCCATTATCACACAGTGCTACTGTGGACTGTGTTAGACAGGCCGCTTTGAGGACGGGTCTCACATCTCATGACAGTCATCGCTTCTGAGATATTTTAGGCCTCCTGCTGAGAGTCGGCTGTAATTAGAAAGGAAGAGGAAGTGGGGATGGAGAATGAAATGTATGGGAACGATGCATTTGACTGCATTCCAAATAAGTAAAGCTCACTAATAACTTCTGTTTGATGTTTGTCTCTGGCAGATGAGGTTTGGATAAGACTGCATTTACATACAGTAATGTAATATGATAGAGGCAAAATGGAGATGAGAAGATTCTTAATTGTCTTTCGTGCCTGTTGGAAATTAATGTTTGATTTGAAACCGTACTGCACACAGGCCATGGTGGAGTCATTGGTATGCAAAGGGAAATATTTCCTACTTTGGTGAAAGTTTTTAGACTGGATATAGTGTCTCCAGAAAAGAAGGCAATATCAGAAAAAACTGCTGCAAACTGAATTCTTTTTTACTTTTTCCCCTTACTAATTTTCTAATTTCAGTTTAACTTTACAAAAAGGAAAATTATTTGTTGGTGAAATGAAATGATTTATTTTTGTAATTTCTTAGTCTTTGTATTTCTTAAACTAGCAGTTGTTCAAGGTGATGTGACAATCAATCAATGATCAATGACAATAAGGTATTCTGTTTCATTCTATTTGATATGACGTGCAGACTGAGTAGAAACCATTGCAAATGACATATAAACAAAATATAAATAGAAACATTTCTGTGGAGCTTCAGAAATTTGTTCCTTATTGGATTATATGAGGACTGAGGTGGGCTTACCAAAAGGCAGGGGGAGTCAGCCACCGGGAGCCCCCAAAAACTAGGGGGCCCAGGAATTTACAGAATAAATGATCATTTAAATCTCAGTCTCTTGATTGCAAAGTTGCCCCCTTGTCCCAGCTGTAATGGACTATTCCTACTTTGCAACTTAACGCTACCCAGCTTACTTTCCACACTGGAGTCCAGTAGTTGTGTACCAGCTGTGACGGCCAAGGGAACAACAGAATACAAAGTAACCTAACAGAAGAAGTAAAAGGGGCAAAGATAAAAGACTAATATTACATATCCTGTGTTTTTTTACTGTCCCACTAGTGTGGTAGACAGATTGTAACCAGAAGCAGAGAGAACACAGTGAAACAAACGTATGCAAAAATTCCAGACTGACCTTAGCCTCAGGGGTGGAGTAAGGCATAGACTATCCTAGGCTACAGACTAGGGCAAAAGAGGGACTAGGGTAACACCCTAAATTCGGCCAATCGGTTCACCAGTATAATACCCCCTCCCCCCGATTCGCCAACTTTACTGACAGTAGCCCCGCCCCCACCTGCAGGCAACCCAAACTTTGAATAGCATTATTCCTGTACCATCATTTTTTATCCCTCTTGTTTTTAGTTAGTTAATGAAAAATAACTTTTACAACTATTTACAGATGGATAGAAAAGGATGAATAAAGTTTTTCTATTACGTTTGCTCAACTTAACATAATTAAGTAAGAGCTGCCCTATTCAGTTTAGCTACATTAAGTTTGAATTATGGCTGAACTACATCTAATAACTTAATGGTTGACTTTTTCCAATGTTATTCTTTTTTCCATTTAATTTCATTTAATATTGATCTATGTTACAATTATGACAGTTGTCAAACATGCTAAAAATGCACTGGCACATCATTAGTGACCAGAGGTGGAAAATTCAGATCCAAAGAGTAAAAATCCAGACCAGGTTTTTGTTTCAGCCCCTCCAGTTGAGTATTAAGAGTCTCAGTCACAGAATGCTCAACTAGTTGGTTGAAATAAAATCCTGGTCTGGACCTAGATTACCCACCTCTGCTGGTGACACCATGGAGGGGAACTCCACCACGGTCACCAGGAAAGACAGAAGAAGTCAACAACAATCACCAATAGGTGACTGCAATTCATAAGCCATGACACCTATGGTCTGAGGACAATGACCTAGTAGTTTAAGCTATATTCATCGCTCATAAATCCTGTTGATCCTCTGTCTGCAGTCATCATTTTTTGATCTTTTCAAAAGATTGAAGCAAATCATTTTTTTCAGGAAAAGTATTTTCTGTCAGTTCCTTTGACCGTGTGGCGAATAGTTGCCGTGATTCATGGGAAAATAATTATAGCTTTTTATTGGGTGATGGAGTGTGCGGTATGTACCGTATTTATACTCGCATCCAAACAGCTTTCAGTGATGATTGTGTCAGTATCACCAGGGTCATGAAATAATGATTGATTTAGAGGGGGAGGACAAGTATCGGGGGGATGGCTGATTACTTTTTGTTTGCAATGACTCCTCTAATAGATTTTTGTGCTCGGTGATACTTGAAGTGAGAACATGCTTGACATGTGATGTTGCGCGCAGGCCATCATGAATGTTTTGAGAGGAATGCTTACAGGCCTGAGGATTGCTGTTTCAAAAATGGGAATAATGTTTCCTGAAGTGAGCAGTAATTGAGAAACAGTGGGGAGCATATTATTTAGATCCCTGTATACTGCAGTAGATGCTAGATTAGGGGTAGGGAACCTGATCCATGGAGAGCCGGTGTGGGTGCGGGCTTTTGGGATGACTTTTGAATCAGCCAATAAG
>JAODKN010000027.1:3331941-3342053 GCA_026774425.1 Petrocephalus zakoni
ACGAAAACCTCCCTATGTCGAATTACTCGTTAGTCCCCGGCCGAATTCCCATAAGACCAATGTATTTTAGATCTCCTTAACTCGAAAACTTTTCGGCTCCCAACCTCCGTAAGTCGAATTTTCTATGGCCTTCGGGTTATTATTCTGAGGCTATATTTCAGAACGCGTGGTCCGGAAAACCAAGAAAAGGGTACCGTAACGCAATCCACAAGGGATTAAGCTACTCTCTGAGTCCATGAGTCATAACCAACCGGGTGGTTTGTCTCAAGAAAGTCGTTTTTAACCCATTTTCACTTCACCTTTGTCAGTCTCTTGTCGGGAGGAGCCTGGAATAGTGTTCGTGCCTGTGTGCTTCTCCATAGTCTCCCGTATGGTACGTGCCTCGAAAATGGCAACTGGTAAGTGTAAGCTTAAAACGTTGTCAATCGCGAAAAAAGTTACCGTCATCAGAGCTGTCGAAAAAGGGCGACAAGAAAGTGGAAATTGCAAAGCAATTCGGCATTCCCACAAGTACGCTCTTCACTTTTTTGAAAGAAAAAGAAAAGATTTTGAAACTATACAGTGAGATGCATCGGCACATCGACACCAAACGAAGTTAACAGACTTTTCTCTCTAATGATAACCTGTTTCATTGCACTGTTCGATAGTACATACTGTAGTTGCATGTACCGGTATGTAGCCTACATGTATATGTATAAAACGACAATATAATAAACTGTTATATAATAATTAAGCTGGAAAGATGTCCTTGATTAACCTGCGCCTATATTACTGTACACCGTTTTCCCTAACTCAAAAACTCCCTAAGTCGAATTTTTTTGGGGTCCCTCTGAGTTCGATTTAGCGAGGTCCGACTGTATATTTTTGTCTATGTCTCATTTTAATTTACGTCCCTCCACCCAAACAGCGACACGACGAAAATAATTTAATGAAATACTATATCTTTGTATTGAGAGTTCATTTTTAACATAAAAATGCAAGTCTGTTTGGCTTTTTTAAACACATAGATTTATGCCACATGTCTAGGGAGGAAAAAAAAAATGCCATGTAGAAACGTATTTTGTCTCTCGGTGTATACCCTAGTGGCATTCCATACACTTTTTCCTATATAGTACGTGGGAACTGTTGGGTCAGAACAAAAGTTTACACGTTTATGTTCTGCGGCGCTCTCTTTAGCTGAGCATATCTACATTCCCATTGGTTGCCGCCCAACCGCATCATACCTCATTACCATAAAGTTGACTGGGATTCAACTTCTGTTTGACGCTCTCGCCGCCCAGATTGCAACGCGCCGCGCTGCTCCTCGACGCCTGCCTACACTCCCTCCCATAGAGAATGAATGACTTCCGGTCGCTCTCGCCGCTCGCTGTGTGAGCGCACCCTAAGGCAGGGCTAGACCAAGTCAAGATCAGAAACAGCCTCATGTTTCAGTCTACATAACACAACACAGTATAAAATGTGGAGCATACTGTAGGCACCATATTGGGGCTAGGCAGTTTCGCCTAAAATTTGCGTCACAGTATAATTTAAACCATAGATGTTTTTTCTTAAAAAATTATATAAATGCACAGGTAAAGCACAGGTATGGCTACTTCATGACACAAGGGCATAGGTTTGGTCTCAGTGTAAAAACCAAAACAAAGCTTGCACATCCGAATGATAAACTATGTGTTCTGGACAGAGGAAACAGTCAGTGAAAAAGGATGGACTCCGCACACCAGATAATGCTCCATTTTGCTACCTGTACTGTGTTAAAAACAGATGAATATTAAGCCAGAAGCATTTTCATGAGTGGTCTTGACTGGTCTTGAAATAAAACCTCGAGTCCACCATACTCAAGACCAAGACAAGACTGAATCAAAATAAAGTCTATTCCAAGATGCAACCACAAAAAGTGGCCTTGAGACCAAGACCGGTCTCGAGTACTACTACACTACTTTTCATGAACATGACTTAGAGGGTTGTAAAATTTGGAAGAATAGATAGTAGAGGGGTATCCGATTTCAGCCTGGAAAAGTTAAGGCAAAATTCATTATTCAGGAGGACAACAAAGCCAAACACAAGGCCAAAGTGACCCTGAAGTTACTTCAAAAGGAAAATTGGACTTTTCTTGAGTGGCCTGGATGTGTGTTCAACTGAGAATTTATAGTGAGACATAGTGTACTGTCTGCAAGTGATCCTTTATATTTGCCAACAAGAATGGGTAAATTGAGATTTTTTTTTTCATATCAGTCAATATCGATAATTATCTTGATAAATGTCAAACCATTGACTTTATCCTGCATTTCAGGAATATGAGATGATGAACAGGTTATTTTAGTTATTACTGAAAAAAATGTCACTGCTGGCATTCTTCTGATCATTCTTAATTGTTTGTGGATTATTACTGGGTACATTTCTCGTGGAATTAATTTTATTATGGATTTTCGTTTTTGCTGGATTACTGTTATTGAATGTGTTGCTTTGGACTTACCTGTATTCCTGCTGAGCTGCCCTGTTGTTTTGACAGTTTTGTTGATTGCCTGCCAATCTGCTCTATTGCATTCTCTAATTTTTCAATGGCTGTATCTATGCTTATGCTTCATTACTGGTCCTGATAAGCAATCAGATAGAGTGACGTCATCTCATATCGAACGTCCATCGAGTTTTTATCACCAATATTGAGGACAGTCATATCACGATAATTATCGCTATCATTTTTGTCGCCCAGCCCTAAAACCTAGAAGAAGAAATTTAATAGACACTTGATTCCAAGTTTGCTTGCACCAAATAATAATTCATTGTTCATATTATTAATTTGTATTAAAATTCCACATATGGTCTGAATGTTTTGTATGGTACTATGCGTCCTGTATATTAGTATCTTTTGGAGAAAAGAATTCAAATAGCAAGGGTTGTTTCTTGAGATTAAAAATCAGGTAATCAAAAACTAACAATGGGTATATGCCAATGAAAGTATGGGACTATGACTGACATCTTCATTGAGAAATGTGGGGAAAAGATGAGTGCCTAATTTCTGTAGTCCATTAATAGCAAATCAGTAATCTTTCTACAGCTTTCATTACTGAATATGCTGCTTGTTTTGTCTTGCCTCCCATTTCAGCATGTATTGATCACACCAGCTGCTTCTTGTTGCTCTCTCATTAACCCTATAAGAATGCCTCCCAGTCCTGTGCTCCCCAGTTCAGTCATCGATGCCCTTCTCCTGTGCTTCACTGTGTATCCTGCTAATTGTGCCTTTAGTTTTGACCCCACATGGTCCATTTATTTGCCCTGATTCTGTTACCCTGTTCAATAAATTCCTCTTTTGGTTCTCCACAAATAAACCTGGCACATTTTCGCATTTGGATCCTCTCATCATTGTGTTACGTAAATTCAAGGTCTCCATAAAAAGCTTTAACCATCACAATTAAAACCTTTTCTCTGTGTGTTGGGCTATTGCTCAGTGCCATACATAAATTTCCCCTGGAATTGTACTTTCTTTGGAAGACTGAAAAGCCTGCCGAGGATAAATGTATTGTATTCTTTCCTAAAATTACAAAAGCATGGGTGCTGAAGCTTGCCAATTATGACAAAGTCCCCCTTACCCAAACAAACATATAATTTAATATAATTCCCAGCCTCCTGCACTCAGATATAAACGGCTTCCCCACTGCATATAAGGTATTTTCTGTAAGCGGCAGCCTTTATCCCGTCAGGAACCCGGCATCAATGAAACGGGCCGACTCTGTGCCTTCGAAAATCAATACAGAGTTTCAGCTCATCGATTTTTCATTTGGGCAGAGTCACTCGTGAGAGCCGCGTGGGCTGCCAGCAAAGCGGTGGCCGTGTGATGCGGCTTCATGCCCTACAGAGCACAGCAGCTACTATTGTTTTTGTTTTTTTTTTTTACTACGATGGTCGGAATTGGAGCCTGCTGTTCATTTAGTTTAATTTTCAATCCAGCCCCCTCCTCACCACACAACAAAGAACCAGAGAGAGCAGTTCCCCATTCTCGGAGATTGGTACCTTCCTGATTACTTTTAAATTCATTTTATTTCTTTATATTATATGCTCAACAGTTAATCTTCTTGGAGAAACTTACTAATGTAAATCAAGTTAAATGCAACAGCTGGATCTAATTTGAATTCTGCTTCATTGAGTTCTATGCTAACTAGTTCCCCAGAACTGCTTGAGTTGTGCTTTATTTTATTTTAAATTAGGCAGTAAACATTCCATGTCATATAGTCTGACTTTTGAGGTTTATGTATATTTTGGTACCCTGTCTATAGGCTGCTTTGCAGAGGTAGATGTTTCTGTCAGGTATCCTACTGAAATGCTTACAGTATATATGATGTATTCTGTTGTCTGAAGACCCTCCTTTGTACTAAAGGGGTTGGGTATTCTTTCCATACCCTTCCGGAAGTTTATTACAGACTATAGGTCCATTATTCTTGGGGAAGTTGAATCTAGGAGCCTTGTTTGTTGGCCTAATCAATGGCACTGTGTATGCGCCTCACAAGTTTGGGCCATTTGACAAGTGGGTTGTTTTTGCCACGGCCAAGGGGGAGATGGGGGGCGGGGGCGGTTGGGGGCTTGATTGGAGCCTATTCGAGCAGGCTGCCAGTACATTGCAGGGCACACACATGCTCACACAGTACGGGAGACGCCAATCACAGATGCCATCTCACTGCACTTCTGGAGGGAACTAGAGTACCAGGGAAGCCTCTGTGAATATCATTATTCTGCTGATATGTGTTATATTTTCCTATAGGTTAATCCACCATATTTATTCCCCAGAAGAAGGCTCACAAGGTCACAGTCAGACTGGGGACTCTTCTAGAATGCACGAATGACAGGGCAGGACAGGTGAGGAGCTCTCACAAGGGTGTCATTAAAAGGGGCACGCTGTAAAATTTCTTGCCTGGGTGGGAGGTATGCTGGGGGGCTCTTGGTAAATTTTACTGTGGGCCACCTACCATAATGGGCCCAGGGGCGAATGCCCCTCTGGCACACCTTCAAACACAGTGTAAGAAGAATGCAGATTCAACAATTCAACTAAAAAAAGCACCTAATCCTTTGAGCATGAACCCTTAGCTGCATGCACTAAACAGCAAATACAGTTATGTAAGCTGCCTTTAAATCAGTCCAGCTCACACAGATTAGCACGTTTTTGAATGACTTCAATTATAGTGCTGACCTTTTCTGTGGTAAATATACAGTACAATAATTGAAGGTCATTGTGTGAGTCAATGTGAGCATTTTGTTTAAATGAAATTAGATCCGGTAACGAGAAAGTACCACACAACAACTGTCAGTGCCTTGTGGGAAGTATTATTTTATGCTAATCAAAAACAACCTGCAAATCATTGATGTAGACATATTCTAACCTCCAGAGCAAATACATCCAGATTTTTTTCTTTATCTAATGGGGCTGGTGGGTGGAATTGTGAGAGCAGAGCTACCAAGCTGCAATGGTACATAATTTATTTATTTGGGGGGGTTGGCGCTGATGTTTTGACAGTTCCAATCAACTGGTCGGTGACAAATGCTTTCCTTAAATTCCTTAAAAATTATACCATATTGCAATATTATAACATTTTCACCACAATTATATTAATAAACATATATAAGTTGGACATAATAATAGCTAGAATAGTCAGTGATAACTTACTAGTCATCTTAATGTGTTACACCTGTTATTTGAAATCTGACAAAGAGGATCAGGAAGTCAATAATACTGATTAAATAATTTAAAGCTGAACAAAAAATGACATTTATAATTCTTTGTGATATAGAAATCTGTTATGTTTGAAATACTTCGGGGGAGGAGGGGGGCTAGATCTGATTCGGGTACCATGGATTCCTTCGCGGTACAGCATATATACTATCCAGCATGCTTCTTTGACAATGACAATGGAAACTGTGATGTCAGTGGGTATGGGTTTTTTGGAAATTCTCTTTATCACATTACTAGACATCTATGCTGGAGTTAATCTGTAATCTGAGTCAGTCTGCACTCACAAGAAGCCCCCCCCCATACCCATTCAATGGCTGATGTACACAAAGCATGCACGCAAGCAACCATCCACAATCCAGTGAGTCCAATTAGCCCCAGCGTAGGGGGGAAACTGGAGTACCCAGAGGAAACCCCACAATGACACGGGGAGGGCATGTAAACTCCTCACACATGGAGCCATGGCAGAGACCCTGGTCCCAGAGGTGTGAGGCATCAGTGCCATTGTGTCACCTTGCTTTCTCTTTGATCAGACCAATCATCTAGAATTATTTTTATGCGAAAAAGCAGCCAAGGGTCAAAGATTTGACAGCGTTTGTTTGTCTTGCGCTGTACACAGAACAACAGCGCAGTAGGGTATTTTTTCAAGGGATATTTCTTGAAGAGACAGTCTGACAAAACAGATTAGGGTCCTAAATGTTTTTCAATATTACTATAATAAGTTTTCATCATTAATTTGTGCCGTGTCTGACATCATTATGAGTTGTCAATAGTAATTTAATATCATGGAAATCAGAAGACTGAAAGGTTTTATAATTACTCCAATTAGAGCCCATTATGGTCCCTTAATTAATGGTCTGATGCCGTAAATATTGGACATGGAAAGTGGGTCATTTATTTAATATCTTCATTTTCATTTAGTGCCCCAATTTAATTCCCTTTGTCAATAAAAAAGAAGGGCTAATTTTGTGCAATTTCATAGAAAAATGTTTAATATTGTGGGCTTTAGGCCCATATGTATGGAGACAATTATGTAATTATAACATCAGAACACAACATATAACACATATTTAACAAGAAAGGCCCATTACTTTATGTGATGTTTTATACACATTATGAATGTGATTTTATTAGTCTAGATCAAAAAAGTAATATTACCATAATACATGCAATTCTTCTCACAATGCAATATATGAATCAGAATCAGGTTTATTGGCCAAGTGAATGAATGCCAACATACACACATACGCGTTTGTAATTATACCTTTGTGGGGACTTTCCATTCATTTCTATCAAGAAAGCTCTAATCCCAGCAATGACACCCTTACCCCCTACCCAGCCCTGACCTTAACCATAAGTAACTGAACAAAATGCATGAGCAGTTTTAGTTTTTTGTTTGCATTCACAGGTCTTTGTGGGGACCTGAAAAATGCCCCCCACAATGTCAAAATAACAGATAACATCCCCCACAATGTAATATAAACATAATACACATGCACGTGCACACACACTACTGTACTGGGGTATCCACCGTTGGCTTACCAAATTGCTCTAAGAGTAAATAAATGGGATGCTTGCCCATGCTTGAAAGCAATTAATGTCCGGAGAAGAAAGACAGCCGACCACGGAATCCTGCCTTTTGAGTTTAAGGAAACATGTCAGCCATCCTTCCAATTTCGTTTATCACTTCTCCATTCCGGGTCGAGGTTATCTGCGTCACCATCCAGGAAAGAGCACTTTGCCCATCTTCAGACACACACAGTTATATCACTGAATTAGCAGAGAAACACTGCATGAAAATATCTAGAGGCTTTATCTGCCGATGCAATTTAAAACTGAAACATACTTAGGTGCCACAGGGAAATCACTTCTGCTCAGTGGTATCTGACTCGTGTGTTCTCGGTAATTAAATGCATTGTGCCATTGCAACTAACTCTAGTGGCATTAGGGGGGCTCTCAGTTTCAAGTTATTTGCCTGGAAATCTTTGTAATAACAACTGTTAGTACTCTTGGTTCTTGATTTGAGGGCAACGTGAGACACGAGACAAACCCAGGGCATCCCAGGAAAGACCAAGCTGGTTAAGGATTCAATAGTCAAGTTCTAGGTCACCGGGACCTGAAAAACTACTCAAAGGACCTGAAATTTCACCTCTCCTTAAACGTCCCTCGTCTACTTCACTCCTGCTCCCGACAGTTACATCCCGACAGCTGCGTCTTGAAGGCTAAAAATTGCCTTAGTGCCATTAATGCTGGAGTTTGCGGAATATGACATGCGTGATGAGACGCCACATCCGGCCTGACTGATGAAATTCGCAGCGAATGCATTGCTGGGAGGCGCGGGGCTACAGATGCAGCTCCAATTTTCAAAAAAAAAAAAAAAAACACTTGCCATCCATCCACTGTCAAAACTGGGATATTTGACAAGCTGACAACTTTCCGAAACAGCAGATCACCTAACCAGGCGTACTCTCTTTATACCCTCAAAGGAAAGGCTATAGGGCATTAAGTGGTAGTGCAAAGGGCAGTTTCGGTGCCTCCGTGTCGGGATGACCGTTATCAATATGCTCTTAGCAGATCTAGTCAATCATGCGAATTCATTTTGAAAATAATCCTGCAGACCCAGAAGTGCAATGATATAAATTCATAATATAAAAGGAAAGAATTTAAGAATTTGAGTCAAAGTATCATAATGTTAGTGAATATTTGCCTTAGATACAAGCATATGACCACTTGCTTAATTTCTCTGCATTACTTGAATGTGTTATTTTGTCTTCCTTTTTTATTGCCACTGATTTTTCTGTGGTTTGAAGGTCACTGTGAATGGATTTAACTTTAGTGGTGGCAAGGATCAGTTACACCACTCTAAACGGATCAGAATGCTGTACTTACGAGGTCTCACCATGGTCTGCAAGGTCTATAAACTCTGGTTTTAAGATTTTTGATATAAAATGTATTTATTAATCTTAAATGATGCATTTAAAGTAGAAATAAGAAGCATGTGTGACTACATGATAAAATTATTATAACTAATTGGGGATACAGCAGTGGGTTCCATGTGACTTAGAGAGCTCTTTTCTGGCTCATGAAGTTCCCTGTTAATTTTCATTCATGAATATAAAGTCAGCATCTATAACCTTTCTGAACACCCCGCTTGCTTTAAATTCACTGGGCTTCTGCAAGGGCTGGTGGGGAATTTCCAAGAGAGCCAGTGACACTGTCCTCGGCATACATCATTTACATTGTGTGATGGGGACTGTTTTTGGCTCTGCATTGAAATAGGGGTAGATGGCGCTTTTGGAGCCCTGGGGCCTTATAACCATCTTTATAACCATTGCGTACACACAAAATGGTGCCTAAAAGATTTGTAAACCATTTTCTACGCTAACGTTGCAACAAACTTGACAGCCGAATGTGCGTATATTTACGCAAACTCTGACCCAGTGCAAGATGGTGAATTGAAGCTAGAAAAATGTGAGTGGCGTTATTACACATATAATGATGCTTTTGCTAGTGAGTCATAACTCATACATCTAATCTCATCTAAAAGCACACGTCACACATACATCTACTTTATTATAGAAAGCGGCTGTATTAGTGAAAGCAAACTATAATTACTCCATAACGACATTCAATCGTAAAATATATGTCGACTCAAATCTTAAATCAAACCACGTAATACTTCATCATCACTGTCTTGCACCGCACCTGTTTAAATGTGTGTGTGTGTGTGTATATGTATATGTTTATATATATATATATATATATATATATATACACACACAACAGGTGATAGGTTGCAGTTCTATTTTGCGTTATCTTTTTTTTCCAAACACCCTCAGATCGGTCCATTTTTAAAAATTCTATGTACAGACACTCCTCACTTACTGACCTACCTGTTTCACAACCACACCGATTAATTTGAATTCATCAACATTTATGAGGTGTGTTGCATAGACAATTTATGGTTGGAAGGCAGAATATGGGGCTGATCTACCTATGCACAATTTCAAGTAGAGTATGATTTATAAAATGTACACTGCTGGCAGGTTTGTGTGCGCACGGTTTTATAAATTCAATTCAATTCAGTTTATTTTTATATAGCGCCCTTCACAACAGGGTTGTCCCAGGGTGCTTTACATAGGTGTAGAATACATTGATATAGTTTGATAAAATACATAGAATTAAAGAAGACAGAACAGAGAGGAAAGACAGAAAAAGCCAATTGACAACGGAGGAGAGGAACCAAAAACTCCCAAGCAGGGAGAAAAAAAACTTCTGGGGGTCCAAGGTCAACTGGCTGCCCAACCCCCCTGGGCATTCTAACATTACAGAAAATGAAAGACTGAGCATGCTTGCTCAGAGTGAGGGCTTGTTGGGAGCAAGCCAGAGTCCAACA
>JAODKN010000027.1:3342153-3355033 GCA_026774425.1 Petrocephalus zakoni
GATAGGTAATTGTGAGCCCTTTGGAGAAGCTTGAAGCCTAATGTTTGCAATTTTATCATTAAAGAAATTCATAAAAAAGTTCATAAATCTGAGTTTTTCTTTGCATACGTCATTTTCGTCTTTTGTGCGTACGTACACTTTTAGTATGTATCCTATTAGTTATATATATAGTTTTATAAATGAGATCCCTGGTCTTTTAGCCAAACCAAACAGCTTCCCACACTACATGAAAACCCCAACTTTCATCTCAGAGCTGTATTCCAGATGTGTGTTATAATCTTAAAGTGGACAGTTCTGCGCTCGAGTTGATATTAATAAAAAGTTGCAGCCCAGTCATAGATGATTATGGATCTGACAGTAATGTCGCCTGAGCTTTCCCCTTGGGTAGCTGAGTATGAGTTCCCACTTCAGTAGGCGTGGGATCCATTCCTGCCCCTGGCTCCATCACATTTGCATTTTCCACATGGGTTTGCTCCGTTGCTCTAAAGTGCTCGTATTGGCCATCATTTATCAAAACGAGCATAGATTCTGGAGTACACGCATTCCCGCATTGATAAATCCGGTGGCTGGAAACAAGCGTAATTCACGCGCCGAGTTTGTGCATAGGGCACAACAAGTGTATTACACTGACAGTACGTGCTGGTTGCCCTGATCTTGTGGTGGGTAATATTATATGCAACTGGTCAGCAATTAAAGATGGTAAAAAAATGTTTAATAAAATAAGAGTGAAATAGAATAACATAAAATATGATAAAATAATGGTAGCCACATGACTGCAGTAACATAACTTTGCGCATGGAACGTTTATAATTACTGCAGTCCGTAATCTTAAAATTACATGAATCTAAAATTCATTAATGAAATACAACCCGCAATAAACATTTCACCTGAAATCTTGATAATAATCTGCTTAACATAATTTTAGCGCAACTCTGATGTCATAATTCGCTGTCGCAGTGAGTCCGCACTGACAGAAGCTGCGTACACCATTCGAGAGCTGGTTTGGAATTTCACCGTATCATACGAACTCGCCTAAAATGATAAATCCCAAAATTTGTGCTGAAAGGACCGTACACCCATTTGTCTGCCGTACGCACGATTGATAAATGAGGGCCATTATGTGTGAGTGGTCAGTACTGTTGCCTCCCGCCTATGGGAGCAGGGTTTGAGTCTCCTCCATGGCTTTACGTGTGTGGAGTCTGCATGTTCTCCTCGTGTCATCCCCTGGTGCGACTAGTGAGTGTGCCCTGCGATGGGTTGGTGCCCCTTCCTGAGTAATGCCCTGCCTTAAGCCCATAGATTCTGGGATTGGTCCTGGACCCCCACAACCCTGTATAGGACAAGTGGGAACAGATAATGGATGGGGGGGTATGTGACGGTGTGCCTCCAGCGTAATGTCCCCTGCCTCGCTGCCTTTGCTTTCAAGGTAGGCTTCAGTCTCACCTTAACCCTTCACTGATGGGCTTAGTAGAAGATGGAATGATGGCTTGTTTTTTTTTTTGTTTTCACTCAAAACAACTCAGAAAGCTAACACCAACCCATTATCATCATTTAGTCACTTACAGAGCTGGCCTTTGCTGCCAAAAACGGTCCAGGTTACGTACCACACTGAGGGACGAAACAGGATGGTGCTTCCTGGGATTTGGAGCAGATGCATTTTGTTTATAACTATACTTCCCAGTGCTAGAACCCAGCTTTTTATAGGCACATTATTTGTTCTCTTGGCCTAATTTATTTATTCTGCATTATTGTGCTTTTTATGGCAGTCAGTGATCATTTATCTATATTTCAAACAGAATTATGAACTAAATGCTATTATCAGCCTTTTACAGGTCTTTCTGATTCCGTTATGCCATAATATAGATTGTATCCTAGGCGTAATAATTCTCCGGTGGACAGTCCCTTGTTGTGTAACATATTTTTTTAGCCTACTGGCATTGAAAAAGTCCCTCCCTTAAAAATGATTCACCATAAGCATATTTCTATACTCTATACTGCATTTCTCGCATAATGTCTGAAAATAATATGTATTCAGCACCTGTAGAGATTTCACCCAAACGACACTGGATAAGAAAGAAGGAGAGGCATTATGGTCTCCTTGCTTGGGGTATTAGCTGGTCCACAGGTAGGGCTTATGAGGAATCCATTTCAGCTCAATGGTTCTGAGAAGGGCAGGATGTGTTCTGGAAAAAAGGCACCGTGATCTACAGTAAAGGACTAGATCAAAAGACTCAGGCAGCGACTCCGCTCAGAATTTCGCTTGCCAAGTTCGGGAAAGTGGTCCAGACTCCATCCTTATATAATGAAGTTAATTCTATCTATAACTGTATGTCCATTTGGTATGAAGAAAATGTATTAGTGCTGGAAAACAGGTGTATTGGCAGGGAGAGGGAAAGGCTTTGTATACTGCTTGGCTGGGGGGCACAGTGCTTAAAATCTGCTTGCTATCTGGAGATCCCATGGCCGTTTGCTGGAGCACCCAGGAGCTGGCTTAGCTCATAGCCCATGCTAATAACTCCTGTGTATTAATGCGAAACGTCCCTGCAAAACCTATCAACATCAATTTATCACAGAAACATTGCAGCTTAACACTGTGGTACAAAGCAGATATCGATTCACCTTTATGCTGTAAGCATGTGTGTACAGTATACGTGAGTATGAGCATGCATGCATGGGGGTGTCGTATGCCTGTAAGTATGCAAGTATACTTCAATATGACTGTATGTTTTCTTACCGTGTTGCAGTGTGACTGGATTGTGATTTATAGATCTGACAACTTGGCTAACGTCCGGCAAATGCACAAAACTTCTGTATCCGTGTACAGACCAAAGCGGGAGATGGCCTATAAATACGGGAGAAACTCAGGAAAAACAGGAGTGCTGTATAAATGGGTGTAAAGAATGAAACGCTCCATGTGTCCACTTACTTTCGTAATTACGAAGCAGTCGAAAACAAATCTGACCATGGATAATTGCGACCATTTCAAAGTACTGTCTTGTGGCATCCCAACTGTCAAACGACATGGACATACATGCTTAATTCCATGAGCATTCATCCGGCACTACGTCAGAGTAGGACTGGTAGCCAGGCAGGATGGAACAGGGAACGACATCCCAGGCCAAGGAGGTACAGCAGAAATACCGATCTATCCAAACGTGATTTTGGATCTTGGGATCGCTTGCAGCGAGACCGCGCAAATGGCGGGAATATGCTTCAGACTTACACAGAGCCAGGGACGGGATAGAAACGCAGAACCAGCAGTACAGATAAAGCGATGCCCGCCCATCAGCTACGGCCAGTACCGAAATAATTTGAATAAAATAAAATAACCAGGAGCAGCCAGATGGAAAATAGTTTAGCGGCACAGATAAACAAGCAGCAGCCTAAATCTCTGCGCGTGATAAAGACTGAACAGGAGACTTTTTTTACAAGACTGTAAAAATAAATTGACTGTGAGTAGGATTGCCCCCGCAGCGACATTCATCTTTCCGTAGGTTAGCGAAAGAGGAAAATCGATACGAGGCTGGTGCTGTTGTGGGGCTGCATCGCCAATTATCCGCTTTTTCGGCAGGGCAAGGCCATTCGCCCTCTCAGAATTGCACCTTTAGCTGCGTGCCTATCTGGCCCAAACCGTGGTGCATGGCGAGAGAGCGGGCTTGTGGGGGGGGCATTGCCTCTCCCCAACGGCTAAGCCCCACTCTCCGTGGCTGTAACAGGCAGCAGCCGCTACAGTCTAAAGTTAACTTTCCCCCTTTCATTCCTCTCTATTCGCACCGGCCCTCGGATCCAGCACAGGTACCCACGCACCCGCCTTTCTGAGCCTCCATTCCCCACCTTTATTTTATTTAATTTTTTTTCTCCCTTTTTGTCTCATAAAAATGCCATTTTTCTTCCAAGTTTCATTAAACGTAACAGAAAGTGCAACCTATGATTGACATGTCTAATTAACTACTCATTGCACAATATACAGTACCGTACAATGCATTTTCTGTATCTAAAGCTCATAAGAGATTGTACTGTGCTCTAGGCCTCTGCTGTAGGAATTAGCATTTGGGTTATTGTATGGTACATTAAATGTTATTATCAATTCTTTTAATCACCTTCTTTTATAAGCTGATTAAAGCTTGTCACCAATCAGCCAGCAGGTTCAACCCCCAGGGGTATGCTGAACTAAACAACCCAAATCTGAAATATCCAGCTGTATAAATGGGCAAAATTATAAATAATTGATGTGACTTCGGGTTTAAAAAAAAAAAATAGATAAAAGTTCTTAAAATAAAAGTACCGGTTAATCCTCTAATCGTCTATCCAACATAATCTGATCATGAAGAAAAACTTTGCACACATATAACTAATGCAGAAAGTTACTTCAAGAATGCTTTTTAAAAAAGTACATTTGGACCCTACACGACAGCTTTTCCGATCTCATCTGCTGTGTGTTTTGGACCAGGGAGCTGGTCACCATGAGTTCTGAATGCAAAGTGCAAAGCTAAAACCCAATTTTGTAAGGTCACACAGGGGCATCCACTGGCTATTCATCTCTGCTCATAGGAACAGCCTGCTTTATCCCCACATCACTGTGAAAGCCAGGAAAAAAAAAAAAACAGACCACACCCCCACATCGCTGCTAGCTCCGCCTCCTCCGAAAAATCGGGGCCCTGGTGATATGTAAGACAAGTACCTAGGAAAGTAAGACAGGCTCGCTGAATTTAGCAACAATAGCTTTCTGGAACCTTACCACTGTAGGGTAGGACATCTGGTAAATGCATGGTGCATGCAATGTTAGGTGTGTCTGGTTGCCAGCGGCGAAGGGCTGGCCCTGTGGGGTTATTTTTGAGGCTGGATATGAAAGGATGGCAAATGTAAGTAAATGTTTTTATTAAATGTGAAATGAAATAAATGGTTAGCTGGAATTACAGTGGACAGGACAGAAAATAGGGCAGGGAAGAGGTGAAACCCACTCCTGTTGGGACAGCAACGGATCCGCACGACACAGAGATGGGAGAGTTTGGGGACTCGAGGAGAAGGGCGACGACAAGGACAGGAGATGGTCATTTTCAGCCTTAGCAGAGGGGAAGCATGCAGGGACATAAAACGGATGTAGCATTTGGGTAAGTGTGCCAAGGTCTGTCTTTTTGGGGCTCAAGAGAGGCAGAGATGGTGGCTTTATGACCTTAATAACGGACAACAAGTGAATGAAGGGCTTGTTACCTGACTTCACCCACCTCCCCAGAACACCTCCCCCTCTGTTCTTACAGCAGCCTACCAAGAATCAACAGTTTTATAACCTAATTTTCATTTAGAGGCACTTAAACCACTGACTTGGCCGCAGAAGGACTGCAGTGATCGCAAACGGCAAACAGCCGACGCATGTGGCGTGAACAAGACATCCCATAATTCATCTGGCGCGTGGATCAATGCCGAATTTATAGATGCTAAATGTTTTGCAAGCATGGATTTTCTTTTTCCCTGTTACTGACTTCACAGCCCTCGATTGCAAATAAATACAGTCAGTAAACGCGACCCCATGCTGTTAATGGATTTCGGCACAAAGATGAGTCGCTTTGCTCTTCCCCAAGCACAGATTAACACCAAGCCATCAGGGCGAGGCTGATGAAGACGAGGGCCTTGCTTTCCTCTGAAATTGCCTTCACTAGGACTCACTTTCACAGAACTGCAGGTGGTTTCCATGCTGTCTGAAGATCAAAATGATGTTTACTTAGTGGCGTGTAACAAGAGGACTGCCGAAACAGCTATGCAGAAGTGACAGAACAACCTTCGAAACGGCAGAACGCTAACATGCACAAGAGGTGGAAAATAACGTAAACAGTCTGGAAGATCAAATGCGTGTCCCGTGAAATGTGACATTCCATGACACCTGACATTCCAACTTTTGATTAAAATTACATAACATCTCAGAAAAACAGGTGAGTACAATCAGAAAATCGGCTGCCTGGGAAATAAAATCTCCGGTAGCATGACCTGTGATATTTACACATATCCATTCACACATCATTGTATGATTCTAAGCTCCTCTTTGGCTATTAGTTATCTGGCAGACATTTTGCTGTCTGGTGTGGAGGCCCAGTGCATTCTGGGGGTTTGATGCTAATCTGGCTCCTTGTCCGCATTTTGCATGTCCTCCTTGTGCTCATATGGGTTTCCTCAAACAATCCATAAACATGCATGAGCTGAGTTGGTGTCTTCCCACGGTGTGTGATAATGCTTCCTACGGTATGTGAGTGACCGGTACCCATCCATGGCTTCCTAGGATTGGCTGTCTTTGCCCCTGCATTGCATAAGAAGTTATGAAAAATAGATGGATTATTAAGTAAGAGGCTCATCAGTGAAGTATATCTGTTGTCATTCATTTTTGTAAAATGTACAGATCCCACTTGGGGGAGGGGGGTATTTATTTCAGGGTGGGTTTGCTAAAAGCTTCGCATATGTAAAACCTTATTATATGCATTAAAGTTGGAATACAGATTTATCAACAGGTCACAATGGCAGCTTTCGTGTTTAAAATGTAAAATGCGTGCAAGTGTGCTGTTACTGCGGATGCTGATTAATGAACCTGCCTGGGGCGTTCCCTGGAGAACCAGCAGAACCTCGGACTGGGGAGTAGGTAAATATTTGGAATGTGGTGCAGCGATTTGTCAAACAATGTATACATTTAGGTCGGCAAACAAGTTATTCATGAATATTCACACGGGTGTGAAGTGCTTAGGCAAAAATAATAATGAGGACAAAACGCAAAGGCATCTCACCCTTCAGGATTTCTGATGGCAGGCTCAAGGACCCCAGGATGCAGAAGTCTTGTCTCCCTCATATCATTTTTTGGAGCTCCTGGGATCCTGGGTTGTGGCTGGAATTAAACTGCAGACCAGGAGTTTCACTCTTGTTGGTTGACCATACCAATACTATAAAAATGTGTGACTTGGGGGGAAGGAATAATGTAGTTACTCAGTTACTACTCCTCGAGAACAACAAGATAGAACTACATGAATCGTCATGACTTATTAATGATGAACAAACAAGGGATCAGTACCGAACACTGAGTTACTGGTTAATTAATTCATTAAATAAGAGTGTACGGTTGCGTTATTTGTGTCCCCTCAGAGGCCAGAGGGGCTGGAAACTGAATATCTTTTTACAAGGAAATGACAACAGGCTCTCCAGAATTAGACTGGTTTCCAGTCTCCGGTTTACATCCCTCCTTACAGTCTCTGCTTCCAATAACTATTTAATCTGACCTGCAGTGATTCCGTAGCTGGGCTCTCCCTACAGCTTCTGCTACCGTTTCAGAATGCATCCCGGCTTGTCCCGATTGATGCCGCCCACCTCGCCCCTGTCTCCATAACAGACTTTCCTTTTGCTTTTTGCATCAGTATGCAAATAAAAGATACATTTTCTCCGCATAGTTTGAAGAAGAAGCATTTCAAATATTCCTTTTCAATCTATACCACTATTTATATGTGAGCGGCTTTCCAAAACTCCAGAAACCATTCAAAACCCCTGTTCAAGCATTTCCACCACCTTGCTTGTACAATAATGACATCACACCTGACAGACGCTGGTATCGCTGGCATATTCTCCTTCATCTGCAATGTGCTGCCCATCCCCTCGCAAACAAACACAGAAACATGGGTATACGAGGTGTAGCCCACAAAGGGATGGTCTAAAGATATACAGTCATCCAGTCTGATTCAATCTGGGCCAGGCTTAGTTCAATTTAATATCTTTCTCCATATGATGAAAGCCAGACTTCTGAATAAAGACCCTTGCTGCTGAGATGCAAACAGGCCGCCGCACACTTTAATCCCCACTCTGTGATGATAGCCTTGTCTGAACCCGCTTCCTTCTTCTGCCCTTCCCCCTCCGCAGGCATGCAGATGACCTTTCCTCATCCCTGTTTTGCCAATCATGACAATGGTAAATATTAGAGGTGTAGATCATTGCCTGCAAAGCGCCGTAAATCTTTTATTTTTGCCATGATTCGATTAACTGATTATTTGATTAAATAAATTCAACTAAATTTAAGCTGTCTTTAAACTTCCCCGAATAAAACTCCACAGATATTACCATGGCAAATTCATTACACACTAATAATGCTATATAAAGCAGGTAGAATCTGGGAACATTAATCTTTATTGTTATGATTCAACAGGGAGAACAAGGCAGGTGAAAATGTGAAAAGGCCAACTGGGGAACTGTACAGAATAAAGACCGGGACGTGCTACCTGACTGGGGGGGGCTGCCGATGGTGTAACTTGCCAAGGTTTCCGGCGCATATTAGCGTCATGACATAATATGATTTTGTTTTTTATACTGTGGAAAACTGAATATCGATCTGCGTGCCATGTTTAATAATGGATCATAAAGATGTTGTGAGCTAGTACTCTAAGACCTTTTATAAGTGGAGAATGAGCTGAGAAAATCCCTCGTCCTCCACTACAGTGCCTTGTGTCTTTAGCTCTGGTGCAGCTGGCTTTGAATGTCGATAAAGTTTAAATTTCAGCAGGCAGTATCAGCTAAGATTGACGCATTGGACCAATGCCGATATCTTGATTTTGAACAAATATCGACCAAAACCTATGTTAACCAATAAATTGCATCTCCAAGGCTAACATTACTCTTTACTTACCTAGCTAGTTAGCTACCACAGAATATTAAACAATTGCTACCACAGCTAGCAAAAAGATTGGCTTTTGGTGTTACAGAAGAAAGGGGCTCCCAAAAGCATCGCTGATTATTTTAACCTTTAAAAAGAGCATTCCGCACTACATAACCGAGATGAGTATCTCAGAAGCATTTTAACGCAAAGATCATCACCATAGCTCAAGGATCCTGCTGAAATATAATACACAAAGTGGTACTAAATATCTAGCAGGAGGTATATATATCAGATACACAGGGATTCATTGTGATGACGCTTGAAAAATCTCATTGGGTAATGCGTCTTCAACACCCTGTTATCCTATATTTCGTAAATTAGCGTGCCTGAGCTATCACTTTGCACGTCTTCTTAACAGTGCTTGATCTATCTTTATTTTAGCTCCTGGAGTTACAGGCTGATGCATTACATTGTCACCTTAATTTATCACGATGCATCGATGCATACCCCTGGCAAATATACATTTGTTTTTAAATGCTTGAATTGAACTGCACTTTGACATTGTTTTATGCTATTGTTTTTTCCCTTTACGTGTCACTTGTACTTTAAGTAAAGAATCAGGCGGTGCCCAATACTAGAAATGGTTGGTGGACACATTTGACCTTCAGCTCAAACCTTCAGTGCTATTTTATTGTATCACAATTAATTTCCTATTAGCACGCATATAATGTTTATCCTACATAATCTACCAGGTAATTAAACTCAATTAAACTCAGTACCACAAAATGGCAGTCAAGAGAGTTGAAATGTGGAAAGTGTGCGGTGGAGGTAGAGTCTAAAGGACGGAAACACAAGGCATCTTTGTCAAGAGAAGTATCCAAGGCTAATTATGGGGATAAAAACCGAGAGTGGTAGTAGAGAGCTTTCAACCCGTTCAACCGGTCAGTAAACTGCATCATGTACTTAATGGCCTTCGTGACATTGCTTACTGACATTGCAACTCAATGTCTTTGCATTTTTTGTTTTGCCGTGTTCTGGGCATGTCTGCAGCTATTTTGCAGCATGTCTGTAATAAATCCAGTGCTTTAGAAGTAACACATGCTTTCCATCTTTTCCGGAACATTCCAGCAGCTTGGTTTCACTTTGCACTATTATTTGTAGCGAAGTACGTGTTTTCTTACATCACTGACGTACGTACTCCTGGCATCGGCCTTTGTAAACGTTTTTTTAGATCATGAAAGCGGAAGGTAAATATAGCTCCTTTCTCACCGTCCCTGAAATTTGCAGAATCTGTAAGGCTGATCCAAGTGGGCAGATCTTGCCCCTGGTGGGCCCCTGAAAACGGCTGAGCCGTCCATAATGCGATGGTGGGCTTCCCCGTCTCCTGCTTAGCATTAAAAATTCGCCTGCTGCCTTTTGTGAAACGGATCAATTAAACTCAGCCCAGGGAGCCTGGTGTCTGATGACCTCATCAACTCGCAGATCTCCTCCCATTTATTCATTAACCTGTCCTCAGCTAGATCAGCAGTAACAGGCAGCATTGCTGAGGAAAGCAGAGTTTTTCTTTTTTTTTCTACTGCTCCTAAACGATAATTAGGCCTCACTCTCTGGATGGGGATCCTCTGGAATTTAAGCTTTGCTTGGGGGTGGAGAAAAGGGAGCTGCTTGGATTATTATATCGCTTACCACCCCCCCCACCCCATCCCACCCCACCCAACACACAAACATAAACACACACAATAACCAATAAGCAAATATGAACTTAATGGTATAGAAATAAACATGCTTGGATACATCATATATTAATTGAGCGTAATCTGCAAAAATGTGTTTATACTCAGTAAGCATGTCCACACTCACCGCACGCAAATTAAGCAAGGCCAGTAATTAGAGTTTCATGCGTCATTGGTGAGGATCACTGGATTATGTTTCCCCACAAACAGCTGGGTAATTTAAAGAGACGTTACACATCGCAGCGGAGCCGATTGTATTGCACTGTACAAACCAATTTACCGTAACCGACCTACATATCATAAAAGCTAAAGTGTGTTTAGAGAGGGAAAGCTTCTGCTTCCTAAAGGTCACACTTAGGAGTAATTACTCATAATTTTAATGCATTAAGGTAAAGGATACAGGAAAGGTCCAAAATGTAGATCTGGCACAAAGTCAAGCTACCTTTAAGCATGTCTCTGTCCATGACGTTCAATAGGTTATTTCCCATTCAGTAATGTTGTGTTTTCTAATTGCTGCACTACCAACTGGACTGTATTGAACTTATTCTGCTATTTAGAAAATGTCACTTTAAGTCTTGGGATTGTGACATCACTACGCACGGTGGAAGGACATTATCGATTCGGCCCATTATGTGGAAGCAGACAGAGCGGCAGATGCATCGGCTCACCGTGGAATAAACAAGGTTAATTACAGAGTGCGCTCACTTAAACGTGCGGGAATCCACTCTAAGCCACGCACCATTAAAGACAACCCAATGGTACGGGGCAGTCCCACGTATAAGTGGCTGGGATCCTGTTAGTAACTGAAGTCTGAACCATAACAAATGGCAGATTGCACCACAGCCATTCAGTGCAACTAAAAACTTATGACATTTTTCAGTCTCATGATGCTGTTGAGAGCATCCCATATCCGGCACATTTCCACCTCAAAGTCCTCTCTGCTCTGACAAGCTCAACCACCCCTGCCCAGCCTGTGTGGTTTTTCAAGCAGAAGCCGGCATCGTCACCAGGAATCCCTGTGTTCCTGATGTATACCGTCTGCTCGATGCTCAGTACCACTTCATGAATTATATTTCAGTTATTTATTTATATTTAGGATCCAACCACAGAGAATTTGTTTTTGGGGTGGTGCGTGACTTGCCTTTATCCATCCAAGGTCTTTTGCTTACAGAACCATGGTTCCTCTGACCGTATAGGGCATGGGCAGAACCTTACAGATAATGAACCACCATTTTTTTAAATCTGACACCTTATTGGTCGTCATGAGGAAGTTCTCCTTTCACCTGCCCCATCTTGCTTTGCATGAGACAGATGTAGGAGAAAATAGGTTTAACTGCATAGGGCGGCTGCCTGCAGCAGCATGGCATGCTCAATGGCCCACAAACACATGACACATGTTTTTTCGGGCCCGAGCTGACGACCATCTGGCCGCGGGCCCAGAGGCTATGTCTGCTGAGCCACACACTGCCCCCATCTCGAGATAGAGCTTGGAGATGGACACATAAATTTGAGACACGGGAGGTCATGGTTTGGGTCTAAGAAGGAGAGATGCCATTCTCCCTGCTTAGCCTTCATCTCCCTCCACCATGACCCTTTTCACCTCAAAATGGATTTTTATAAACCTCAGGTCTACACCAAATGATGAGCATGAACTTTCTTCCTCCCCAAAGCCAACCCCTGGTTATATCAGCTGTGTGAAGTGAGACATATTAACATCATATTTAACAATGGGACTCCACCTACCACCTACTGTACAGTAAGTGTAGCTATAACTGTAATATGCAGGCTTTGGCGTAGGAGTGCAGTTTCACTGCGGTGGCTGGAGTAGCCGAGCCTGAATGTCGAGCTGGACTTGCCCTGGAAACACAATGGCAACAATATGAGCCATTTTGAACTGTGAGTTGGCGTGGGATGTTTCTTTTTTCTATGGAACTTGCAAGGCTCCCTTTAAGCCTTCCTCCATTTGTTCACAATTTACAGATCATATTCAATTCAGTTGTCATGGTTACCTCAGCATTTTTCAATAGGGACACTGATGCAGCAGCTGTGCTGGGAAACATTTGCAAACTGTGTCATGCCCACCTCCAAAGAGACTTTTAATTTGAAAATACCTCCTTAATGAACTGCTAATTAGTCTGTGTTAGACAATTTCTGGCATCAAGGCTGGTCAGTATTAAAAGCTGGGTGTTCCCAGCCCCTGGTATTCCACTGGGCCGTGGAGGTAGAGTTGCCACCCATACATACAAAATGGTTGGGAACCCCTACAATTAGTTATATAAGCTGCCTAGGGCACCAGTACCTTAAAGGACATAGACTTAACCAGTTTAATTCTCTTGAACATGTCATTTGATTGGCTTACTCACACCCCTAGAAGTACTCACAGCCTCTCTAAGTACTGGCACCCTCTGCAGTGCCTGCACAGAACAGCTACGAGACGTAGGAGCCCCGCTAAGTACTGGCACCCTCTGCAGTGCCTGCACAGAACAGCTACGAGATGTAGGGGCCCCTCTAAGTACTGACACCCTCTGCAGTG
>JAODKN010000027.1:3361135-3376720 GCA_026774425.1 Petrocephalus zakoni
AGGGGCAGGAACAGTAGGGAAGACTGACAGGCCATAGGCGTGGCTGGTTTGGAGCCACACGCTAGGGAAACACAAGGCAGCTGTGGATGGTTACCAAAGGGGCAGGAACAGTAGGGA
This sequence comes from Petrocephalus zakoni, assembly GCA_026774425.1. Classification (NCBI taxonomy): domain Eukaryota; kingdom Metazoa; phylum Chordata; class Actinopteri; order Osteoglossiformes; family Mormyridae; genus Petrocephalus; species Petrocephalus zakoni. The sequence goes on from JAODKN010000027.1 coordinate 3,361,253, forward strand.
AGACTGACAGGCCATAGGCGTGGCTGGTTTGGAGCCACACGCTAGGGAAACACAAGGATTAGATAGGGGGAATGGGCTGGACAGGACAACTATTTTATAATGAGAAACCTAATATTTTTAGTTAAATGTTTTGCTTGAAATGTGTACTTAGGGTATCTATTATCAACGTAATTGCAATTTTGTTTGACATTTGGTTATGCAATTCCACCTATCTTTGGGGACACTGTGTAGAACACTAACTTCACAAAAAACATACATTTTTTCTTCGTTAATCTCGTTAACGTTCGTCAGTGCTACAACAAAACAGTGGTGATTGTCTGTCACCCAATGATCACGGTAAACAGACCTTGAGCATAATTTCCAAAACTTAAATTGCAAAAGTAGGATGGTATATTCAGAAAGGCTTGCATGTCCTTGTTTCATATCACCCACTGTACTTTTTCAATCCTATTATGCCATCCGGCATTCATTCTACCACAGTAAATACCCTTAACTGTGTTTTCAAAGACCATTAAAGGAGTGATTCTAAGAGGGCACTACAGGCATTCAGCTGTAAGCAGATGTTTCTCATAAAATGTTTCTCATGAAGCTCTGGCTACAGCGATCAACGACAAATCAATGGCACAAATCATAATAGGGCCAAATAAAGGTAAATGCCACACAAATGTGTAGGCAGGCCTGGAAAGTGGGCAGGGCGGTGTTACGTATTTATGAGTGGAAAAGCTTGTGTGACAATCTGGAAAGAACATTGAGTTGCGCATGAAGGGAATGTATGAAGTCACAGCTCTGGAAAAAACTCCAGCGTGGGACTTCCTGCTTCTCAGTGATGAAGAGCTTCTTCCTTGCTTTATGGGTCTTCAGTCCTGCTTCTAGGAGCCTGATACTAACTGTCCTAGCGGTGCACTTGACACCACTTAATGTTTCCCATTCCCTTTGAAGGTCTCTTGATGTCATCCCCTAATTCATGAGAAACTGTCAGATAAGTTTATGGTCATCTCTGGCATTAGAAAGCCACTTCCGCCCTCTACCTGGCAGGTTTATGGTCGTTGCCAGTGTCTCCTGCTTCACATTGTTCTTGTGTACTGCTGCCTTAGAAACTTTGAGCCTGGAAGCTGCTTGCCGTTCAGTGTAGCCTTTTGCCAGCAGAACTAGGATTAGACCAGGATTTAAAAATATAGGGTGGTCTCTTCATTTTTTCCCAGAGCTGTATAGTGATGTAAAGGCATGCCCCATTAAAAAGGGAAATCAGATTCTGGGGTGCCAGGCTGATAGTGGCTTAATGGAAATGTGTATGTTTAGTAACTTTATATAGTAAGGTTAAGGCTAACTGTTTTCATTCCTGTCGTAGAAATACTGCCTTCTGACCCAGCAGTTTCTTGTTCAGTGGACAGGCGGAGACCTTTAGCATCATGCAAAGCACTGTCTTCACCTCTGTTGGCGTTATGAGTGGGAGACGTCTGCGCATTTCTGCCCAGGTTCCAGTCATCCTCTGGCTGTTTGCTACTATTTTAGTGGCCCTGTGTTTATAAGCAACACGACGGACAGGCAGGTCCACATTGGAGACTAAGGGCTGAGGGCAAGGGATGAAAAGCAATCTGCAAACAGTGCTCACTTTGTCGGAAACCAGAGGAAACACCTTCAAGGGTACATTTTTCATAGAGGAAATATGAAATAGTATCTGCTTGCTTTAGAAAGTACAGAACCCGTAATTGCGCGCTCCCTAATGAGGTAACACTTGAGTAGCTGACGCCCTCCGCACTGTGGAAGAATCCTTAATGGCCCTGCCACATTTGCATAAGTTATTTAACGGCACGGCTTTTTACCACAATCATTAATAAACAAAGACCATTACCGTTTCTTTAACGTGTAACTCGTAATTAACCTCACGCTTCGTTTTAGTTTATGAATCAATTAGGAATTGATTTCCACCCAGTGCTGCTTTTTGCTGCCAAGCTAAAGTGGGCCATCTCCGCGGCTTGCAAGGTCAGTGTTCGCTGGGCACCGGCCACACACACACACACACACACACACGCACATGCACACCTCAGCAGAATCATTGCAGGTACACCATCCCACATCCCACTGCTAGCTATGTGGCTATTGTAAGATCCCCACCCACACTAGCTGGGGCTGTAATCAGTATTAATAAGCTAGCAGAGGATTCAGGTAAGAGCAATGGTAACTAATGCATAACAGAACCATATTCCATCTCAAATAGGTCAAGATTGAGATATGGGAGAGTATAACGTCTCGCATCACGGCTTGGGAGGGTGGCCTGGCTTACCCCACCTGGGCATTTGGCTTTCATTGCAGTGATTAATCGAATTGTTAGTTTCTGCCCTTAAGGTGTACTGTTTAGTGAATCTTGATGTTTCTTTCTCTGGGATCCAGACTTGTTGCAACCCTGTACTAGATAAATGGATGGATGGATGGATGGATGGATGGCTTGTTTTGTTGGGGGACAAAAATGGCAACCATTGATTAGGAGTACAGCAGTGCTTGTTTTGTGTAGACTTTATAGCCACAACTTACATACTGTATTGTTGCAAATGTATTATAAATAATAATAGTAATAGCTTGCAATGTAAAAGCAATCTTAGAAAAGCAAAAACAAGTTAAATGCATTCTGCTAGCTTGCATACTGCTTTCATGTTCATTTTGTACTTTAATTTTGGGTTTGATTCATGTTGCTTTCTGTTAAACATTCTAAATTAATGAGCTCTTTTTGGCTATGTCATGCAATAATGTTTCAAAGTTATAAAAGTATCACAGATTCATATACCATGCATTCATTCCAGCACCTCAAACAATAAAAATCACTTTTCAGCCTAATTAAAATCAATCTGTCATTCAGTCGCCTGTTCCGCAGGGGTTTTAAAATTTTAAATAATGTAAATGAACAATATAGATTGAATAAATACAATACCTTTGCTTCTACCTTTTTTAACAGAATAAAAAATATATTTGACCCATAAGCACTGTCTAAAAGAATTTTTAAAAAGGTCAAGGCTGGCTTTAAATCAATGCACAGTTAATTAGGCTTAATTATAAGTTCACCTTCTGGGTGACCCAGCACGCACAGGGCATCTCAGGAGACCAGGGTTAAAGATCCCTGCTTTAGTATTTTTAAATACATGGACCTTTCTAGCAATCCATGGGAGGAATAAGTGGAGGTCCTTGGAAACTGAACCCCTCTGTGACTGATGGTTTTTCTCCGGTCTACGGGCCGCCTGACGTCTCTGTTGCTGATGCTGGTCTCCTGGGTCCCGCGTCTCAGACAAACTAAGCGAGCTCCGTCCAGCGCGGCGTGTTGACACGGCATCGGCGTTCGGCAATTTGCGCGTCACGCCGAGTCAAACGCGGCCCGAGAATCGCAGGATACACAACGGCCCGATTCAGAAGGGCTTATTCTCCGGGGTTCTTCCCGGTGTGAAATGTATTCTGCAGATGTGCGCTTTGTAACTGCTTACTTTTCCACAAGATCCTCATCAGACTAAGGAAAAGGCCTGTAATAGCCTTTAATAGCTGCTAAAACACTGCGCAGTTCAGTTAATAGAGGCCTGAATGGAGGTATGGTAATAAGTAATGATTAACCATCACCCTCATTAACCTGCTTTGCACTATTCAAAATAGTAAGTCATAAGCTGAAAAGGCATGCTTTTTCCAGCAATGAAGCACTTTATTATTTTTTCTTTCTTTATTTCTTTCAAATTCCAAATGACCTCTGGTTCAGGTCTTTCATCCTTTGGAATTTTGGAGACAAAAAGAAAATGCAGATGCCCCTTGCTTTATGATGATTCGACTTGCAACGATGGCACGATAGCGACGCACATTCAGTAGCCAGCTTTGAATTTTGCCCTGTTCCCTGGGCACCGCGCGCTCTTGAATTGCATCTGAATTGGAATGCATCTCCCGCCATTGTGATTCTTTTCGTTTTCCATAATCACTTTGTTGCGATTTAGCATGCCAGATTGAAATGTAATTACCATCTCTTCAACGACGCTCTTCTGCAGATACGTGCTTCATTATTTAGTTTTATAAACTTCTATTTTCCCCACCTTATTTTATTGGCCCTGGTGCTGAGCTGGACCTTCATCTGGTGTCGGGCTGAGACGCAGACTTCTGGATGGTGTCACGCTACATCGAGGTCTGTGAGGAAAAAACATGGCGCCACTCAGGATCTACAAATGCTTTCTGATGGTTCGGCTAACGATATTTCGATTTTTACGATGCACATTCAGTAGTCAACTGTGAATTTGATCTGCTCCTGGACTAGCGATACACTGTACGATACTTTCTACTAGTACTGATGCCGGACGATGCCGGCATCCACCCAGCCATGCTTCCACTCTCTGTAGCTACAGCCAGCGTAAACATCTCATCAAGAGTTTGACGACACAGCACATGGTATTTTTTTTAAACCACATATTACCAAATTTATTGATTTAAGGTCTGCTACTAATTCCGTGACAGTAGTTATTTACTTATTTATCATATCATATTCATATTTGATTTACGATATTTTCCACTTTAAGTGTGTAAGTCGAAGGGCACCTGTATTGTTTAATGAATTTGGATTTTATGCACTGGAAGGCACCACTGCCAGGACTAAGGGTTCAAACTTCACTCCTGATCTATGTGTGGAGTTTGCATGTTCTCCTTAGTCCATGGGTATTTTCTCCAGCCAGTCCAACTTCCATTTGCATTCCAAAGATATGCAGGTAGGTGTTTGGTATCTATAGGGCATTATAGATAAGACCTTCATAGAGCATTCTGTAATGAGCATTACATTCTGTAATGTGTTATGCCTTTTTATAATAAATAGTTATAGACATGTTTATAATACTTTATGAATGTGTTACAACGAATTATAAGAACAATTATTAGGCTTCATGAATATAAAGAAAGGGTTACCAGATTAATTTCATTATTTGAAAATAAATAAATTCTATATAAAGAAAAATAATTCTAAAAAGTATATTAAAAAAATTAATCTACTGCCTGAAATCCTAGTTTGCAGCTGGAATCTGTTGTGCTGCAGTAAAGCTAAGGACAACTGAGAAACCAAACAGTTTTTTCAGATTCGTTTCCATGGTGACCTTCCATTTATTTAGAACTGTACATTAAATCTGTCTGTAAAGAAAATAACGAAGCCTTCCAGAAATCTAATTGCAATAAGGTCTCCTCTAGGTAAGCCAGCGGATTGGTCGTTGCTGTTATGGTGGTTATAAGGTGGCCATATGCAGGCTACCTGTGAGGTTCCCTTTTATTATATCTGCCTGGATAAGAGAGATATAGTGACATTTAATTCACTCCATCAGTGCCTTTAAAAGAATTCATCTCGGCAGCATAAAGACTTTGAAGGCGAGTGCAAAGCTTAGTTAACTTGCAGAATAGAATTTCAGGCTCAGTTTTGCTTGATCAACTCTGTCACCGGAAATTAAATAGGGTTTTAACCATCAGAACATTGCTGAATTTCCTTTTTTTCAGAATTTTTATTTAGCATACAAAGGGGAGGCAGCCGCAGAGGTGAATAAATGGCCGTCGGTGACCATGTCACCGAAGGGCGTTTAGCTAGAAATTTGATGAATATATTTCATGTGCCAAGGGGGTTCAGATGGACCTTCAGAGCCAGTTCAACTCTGGGAAGTTCAAACTTAGAAGGGATGTGTGTGGTGGGTGACACATGGATCTTACATAAAGAGTTGGACGTAAATCTATAAGAAAGATCCGGCCTGACATCTAACCTAGTATATATGGGATACTATGGCATATACAGATGAAACCATTTAATTGAGTGCACTAACACACATTCTTCATCATGACCTCAGGTAGCAGTCTGTCGTATACACCGATAATTGGAATTCATTCAGGGTTTTGCGCACTTTTGGTTACGTGTTGGGTTAGATGTTTAATCGGTGATGCCACTTCCTTTTGAAGGTATTCTTGCTTCCTTCCATTACTAGATGCTAGTCTAATATATATTATGTAATATTTAATAGCTTAGTTAGCAATTTAAAGAAGCATATAATTTTTACTGATTTGTATTGCTTATAATTTTTATTAGAGCAGTCGACAGGAAGTTCCTTATTGGGGGGTACTGTAGCTGAGCCCCTTTTATCTCTTTAAATACCAGCCTATAGATCCATATCTGTAAGCCAAATTGTTCCCCACTAGTTCCCAGTGAGGTTTCATGCACTGGAAGGCACCAGTGCCAGGACTAGGGCTTCAAGCTCCACTCCTGATCTATGTGTGGAGTTTGCATGTTCTCCTCTGTCCATGGGTATTTTCTCCAGCCAGTCCAGCCTATGCAATCCAAAGATATGCAGGTAGATGTTTGGTATCTATAGTGCATTATAGATGAGACCTTCATAGGGCATCCCCCAGTACATACTTCTTAGCAGCCCTTTCCAAGAATTTTTGTGACTTTTTCTAGCTTCAAGATCACTGAATGGCTCATGTTCACTGATCTGCTCACCTAACTGCCCTATAAAGGTCCACGGGGCATTGAATCAAGCTACCATAAGGTACACGCTGCACCTCCTTCCAGGAGACCCAGAATATGATGTTATTGTTGCTGTCTTTCAAAGCGATTTGTCAGTCACAATAGTCACGGAATTTGCATCTGTCGGTTTTAAAACCAATTAAAATGCAAATGAAATTGACTGATTAAAGCTGCATTTGCAAAATAAATAAACAAACAAGCAAACAAATAAATAACCAAATATCATCTACTGTGCGACTATTTTATTTATTTTTTTTTTAATGCATCGCAGACGCAGCCCGGGCCGTCCTGTAGCAAGGCTGTGCGAGGCGGTTTGCAGAAATTAACATCTGAGCGCGGCTGATCTTCGGCCAGAGGGCAGAGCGACCGACGCGGTCGCTCCCCGCACCGGCGGCTAAGGAGCCCAGCAGCTGGGGGAAGGTAGGCCTCCACCGCTCTGTAGAACTTCACAGCCGATCGGCTCCCGTCTCCGTGCGCTGTGTGCTGAATAAGAGACGGCCGCATTGAGAATAAGTCTATTGCCTTTGCCTCAGTAGAGCACCATCTCAGCAGGCTGAGTTCGAATCAGGGGTTTTAACGCTCAGATGTATTATAAGGCCCATCACTCTACCGGTCCCAGTCTTCTACAAGCTCAAAGAAAAGCAGATTACCACCTCGGTAATTGTGTCTGCAAAGCCCCACTGCGTGGTTTTGCGTCTCTTTTTTTTCCCCAATCTGCGGCCATGAGTAGAACATTTCCTCCGCTTTTAAGCCTCTCATTTTGGAGCGTGTGGACCCACGAAACCTGGAGTTTCGGTTAAACTTTTTCTTCTGCCGTGTGCATAATTGTGACTTGTTTCAGCTCGTGAAGTATGAATGCGGATGTATGCATTAGAAGGGATGCTGGCTGAGGCGCCCACGTCGCCGCTAAGCTGAAATGGATCCAGTGAAGCTTAGTGGATCCTCTTATACTGGCCTTGTATGGAGCGAGACGTGATGAAAAAATATGCTTTGAAGGCAAACAATGGCCGACCTCACAGCTCTAAACTTCACATTAGTTTATTTATGATTTTTCTGGAAAAAAACTTCACATTGGTGAAATTTAGAGGCAGCGGGCCAGCAGGATTTCATTACATAGAAGTTCACGTCCATCCATCCATCCGTCCATCCATCCATCCACCCATCCATTGCATTAATGTTTATACAGGGCTGCAATGATCCAGGAGAAGCTTAGGGCACATATGCCAGGAAGCTTAGGGCACATAACGGAAAGCTCTTAGCGGAGGACACACTGGACAGGCTGCTGGACCATTGCAGGGCACACGCACACACAATCACACACTAAGGGCAATTGAAAAGCACCGACTGACATGACCAGAGAAGAAACCTGGAATAGCCCAGGAGAACTGGTGAGAGCATGAACCCCTTCAACACGGAGCTGGGAATTAAAGCCACAACCTTGGTCCTTTCAGGCCGCTATACCACCCACGTCGGTATATGTGACTGTCGATAATGTGTTGCGCTGTGTACTGTGATTACCATCAGCCTCATTGGTTCAGAGCCCATTTTACCAGTAAGTGAGCTTAATTTTCCTGCAGCTCCAATGATCAGGATAATGAACGGGGACTCAAGGCCATGTGCTAACATTTTATTTACGGTCTGCTTGTGCTAACACTGTCAGAGATGTATAATACTAATGTCTGCTGTGCTGCTGTGAAAATGATTGCAATTCAGCTTGGGAATCATCTGCAGTAGAAAACCCACTGCAGTTCAGTCATTCGCTCTAAGACAGCTTTAATCATATCTGTGCTTTAATCTTCACACGATATCTATTTATAGTCCTGGGGTGAGGAGTAGATCGGCGGAGAATCTGACCTCCCAAAAGGCCACGAGAGGACTGAGTCACGTGGCCAGTTAGCCTGTGGTTAAAAATCATGAAAAGTTCATGCTTCCATCAGTGTGCTGGGATCGATTTCTTTTTCTAAGTTGAGTAATTGAATCACTTGTGTTGCATGTGACTGAATGATCAGGCTGCCTGATACCTTTGCTCTTTCCTCTGCCGGGTAATGGCCGCTCGATATATTAAATATTAAGATCTAAGTATGGGCAGCTCAGTGGGTAACACTGACCCGGGATACCTTGAAGGGTGAAGGGTCTGGATCGTGCCTCTGCTCGGGGTGTGGGCGTATGTCTTGCAAGAGTATGCTCCAGGAGTCCAAAAACATGCTGCTAAGCTGCCTCTAAATTAGCCTGCGTGTGAGTGTATGTGAACTGTAATGAACTGATATCTCATCCAATGTATATGGCCCCTCCCACCAGGCCCAGACCAGGATAAGTGGCTAGATGACGAATGAATGGAGAATGAATGAATGGGTGGGGGGTAGATGAATGAATGTAGGAATAGATGAATGAATGATGGATGAATGAATGAATGAATAACATATTCATTCAAGTCAACCTTGCTTGTGGTGGAAATTTATGCCGTTTTGATGCAATGATTGGAATTATGTATGCAAACAATTTTGCTTTCCTATCGCTTAAAGGATGTAAACCTCAGCTGGGTCGGCTATCTTCTTTTTAAGGGGCTTTTCCTGTGAAGAAAAAGATCAGATCTGAGTCTGTTTCTCTAAGGGTTTCATCGCCCACCACTTCCTTCATTGCCTTTTGACCTATATCTTTGTGTTGGTGTATGATCATGCTAAGTCTTTTATCATAGTACATTATAATCAACAGTCTTCAAAGCTTAAACTGTGTTCAGGAAACCCGGTTATAACAGATATGGATGGATGAGCAGTTATTTTTTATTTTAATAAAATTATTAATCATCAATAATCATGTATAAAGATTGAAATCTCAATTAATTTTATTGCCCAGGTACAGGAATTTGACTTGGCTGTACTGGTGCATACTTACACACACAAGACAGAATATAAATTAAAGAAAATGTAATGTCCATGTAATGTCAAAGCAGTTAGTTCACCCACTTCAGATGTCACTGCCGTCTGTCTCTTTTTTTCTGGATAAGTACTGACTTCGAGGTTTTATGTGATTATGGGATTTGACTGCTTATTTCCAGGCCCTTCTTTACAAATAAAACCTTGTAAACAAGAAATGGCCGCATCCTAATCCGTAATCGTCGCCTTTGTCTCTTTGCCTCCAATCCACTGTGCCGGAGACACAGGCAGCAAAGGTGATATAACGAACAGGACGGCGGAAATATCTCATCTGCTGAAACCATGCCACCAGTACAACCCCAAGGCCTTTTCCGCACTCTTCTGTACTGCCTGCATCTGATTGTGCCACAAACGTAATTTTAATGCATGTTGGCGTTACTTAATTAGTAAAAATTTAAAAAATTTCACTGGCATTTTAATAATGCGCTAAATGCTAACCCAAAGTCATTTTAATGATTAAGTGTATAAAGCAGCCCACAGAAATACCTGATGAAGGAAACTTATAACACTGGGAGGATAATCCGTCGCCATTATTCTTGTCAGAAGAGGGTGGGACCGCCATGACTAGGAACAGTAAACACATCTGTCTTGATGTAAGGGAAGTACGAGTTCAATATGGCTTGTAGGGAAGCGTCATCCGGGCTTTCGTTTTTGCGATTCTTCCTCTGTGCCCCTCGCCAAGATCTATGAAATGTCACGCTGTTCCTTAACTTGTTAGATTATGAACGGTCATTAGCAGAGAGGGCACTGCTTGCTATGTACTTATTCTAATCAACTTCGATAAACGTTGCATTGTTGTCGTCTCTGCGTCAGCTACATTAATTACGTCCCGATCCAATTAACTCCCAGGGGTGTAAATATTAAAACTGCTCAAAATATCTCCTAAGAAACCAAAGTGGTTTTGCTAAAAGTTATCAAAGTCACACTTACAAAAATTCTATAGCACTTTTCCCTTTTTATTAATCCTAGCTGCTTTATACTATTTTTTATTCATTTTTACGTTTTCAGCAAAGGCAAATGAAAGGTTGTCATGGTATTTTCTGCAGTCCTCATTCTTTTAAAAAGTCAGTGATTGACATAAAAAAAATCATTCATTATAAAAGAAATAATGTCTCTTGCATTATTTTTCTTATGCATGATGTTTATAAAATCAGCATTTAATTTAATTAGTACCTTCGTTGCCAAAGATTTCCATCCTTTAGCAAACATGTACAATGACTGATAATTGAATTGCATATTTTTTAAACCAAAGGAAGTGGGAATTGGAGAAAATTGACCATTAAGGGCAAATTTGTCCATTAACTAATGGAAATGAAAAATAGGCATGGAGTGGAAAGTTGCATGAAAGGCAACAGGTGGGTACATCAGTAATATGTATTATAGCTAATCAATGAGTTATTATAGGCTGCTATGTGCGGTTTTCTAATTTATCTGTCAGAGCATCCTCTATTTATCACAAAATACCCATATTTCCTGCCTATGGCAACATATCTGCCTAGTGGGAGAACGTGCCATGTCAATGATTTAAATTTACACAGATTCATTTACCCAACACTTTATTCAAAAGTAACTTAAAGTCTATATGCCATGTACTACAATACGTAATAAGTAATAAAATTCAAACACATAAAACTAACAGTAACCAAAAATACAAGATATTCTGTTTTATTCCAATGTGTACATGGAAGACAGTCACTTTGCTTTTCTTTGTTTTCTAAAAGCATTTAAAACGATGACAAAACATGCAGCATGAAACATACTCCTGCATCATCTTTTTGTGTAAAGTTTCTAATAGAAGGGCAAGCAAGGTTCCTTTAACTGGGTCTCTCCATCAGCATTGAGAGTTTGGGGTCTTGGTGGTGGTGTTGTATTTATATTCCTGCAGCACTAACTTGGAATGTCTCACCTCCACACATTCCTTCACAAGACAAGAACAAACATCAGTGAGGAGCTTGATGGTAAAAGACAAGATTAAAATCGGCAAACTGTGCTTATTCCATTAAGGAAAGTCCCAGCATCAATACATTGAGATTAAAAGAGCATTTCCATGTATGCTGTAAATTATGAGGCAGCATAAAACAATATGCTAAGAAACTAAATCAAATTAGAAACTGAACAGCTATCTAGAGCCTTATTTAGTATCATTATAGTCGTCCTCATTATAGCAATTATAGTAATAATGTTACAAAGCATAATGCATCACGTATGCTTTAGTCATAAGCATCTTCTGCAAGCACTGATGCCTTCCTAACTGCATTTTAAGTGAAGGGCATCGGGGAGACGGAACAAATGCTTCATGCAGAATTCTAGTTCTTAACAACAAGATGCAACTTTTTTCTTGCTCTAGGTTGACTTTTATTGGACATTAAAACAAAGATGGTCCGGGATTATTATTTTAACCAGCATGTAAGAAGCAGACCTTACAGACATTCTGTGCGTGAAGACTGCACTCTCGAAAGGTGTCTCCCACTTGCCAGACCTGCATTGCAGTCTGGGAGACAGAAGATCAGGAGGAACAGTGTTATGAAATAATAGCAATTAGAGAGCCTCTAAATAAATGAAGTTGCAGAAATAGCTATTCAGAATTTGCCTGGCTTTCAGCTGGTGATTTGTTTTATAGCTGTATGTTTAGATATAATTTAGTTTTGTTTTTGAACACATACATAACCAAGAATCACATTATCCCTAAAGGGCTGATTTTGCTTGCAAGTGTCCTATGTAAATTTGCAACTTCTGGGGCATCACAGTCAAATGACGCAGAGGATGTAAATAGATGCAAATTACATAAAGTGTAATTAAATTTGCAAAACTGAATTTGCAATGAGACCAAGTTTTCCATAAACATGTAATAGACTTTTGCTCTATTTTCCAGTAATTCCGGTTTCCTTCTTGAAGAAATATCTTCATTTACATTGCTGCTCTTTATAGACCATGCGGGCATAACGTGTTTTTGTCATGCGCGGGGCGGAATGGAGGACGCGGGAGCAGGCACTGGGGCAAACAGAACCAGGGCAGAACAGAACGGGAAACAAAGGGGATCGCAGGGGAACAAAAGGGGAGTTTGGTATGCGGGCGAAGGGTGACGCAACGTCAATGACAGAACTAGGGGGCACAAGACTGGGCATCACTTATACACAGGGCTAACAAGGGATCAAACGAGAGGCAGCTGGCGTGAATCACATAAGGGACGAGAGGTAAGACTAATGATTAACAGGTGTGGCTTAACAGGTGTTAGCCACGCTAGGGGGGAAACAGGAGGGGCAGAAACAGGGCAGGACATGACGGTATTCTGTATCCTTTTTCCAGATATCCTATAGTGCCTACCGGAACTTATTAATTGTACTGGAGACTCGGGCGAAGAGAGGGGCAGAGCTGTCAACTGATCACCATTGAGTCCGAATGGGCCATGTTCCGCGCCTACATTTTGGAGGAGGCTGACTGGAGCTGTGGCCTTAAGGTGGTCGGTGCCTGCCGCGGCGGAAAACCACACACCCGCTGGTGGACAGGGATGCCGTCAAGATGAAGAAGGAGTCCTATTGGGCCTTTTTGGCTTGTGGGACTCCAGAGGCAGCTGATGGGTACAGGCGGGCCAAGCGGAACGCGGCTTCGGCGGTCGCTGAGGCAAAAACTTGGGTGTGGAAGGAGTTTGGAGAGACCAGGGAGAATGACTTCCGGACGGCTTCAAAGAGATTCTGGTCCACTATCCGGCGTCTCAGGGCGAGAAAGTGGTGCGGCATCAACACTATTTATGGTGGGGATGGGGCACTGCTGACCTCAACTAAGGATGTTCTGGGTCGGTGGAAGGAATACTTCGAAGACCTCCTCAATCCCACCGACACCTTCCAATGAGGAAGCTGAGTCTGGGGACTTGAAGGTGGACTCCCCTATCTCTGGGCCAGAGGTTGCTGAGGTGGTTAAAAAGCTCCTCAGTCTACATGTGCTTTGTGGACTTGGAGAAGGCATTTGACTGCGTCCCTCGGGGAGTCCTGTGGGGAGTACTCCAGGAGTATGGGGTGTGGGCCTCCTTATAAGGGCTGTTCGGATCCTGTACTACCGGAGCCAGAGCTTGGTCCGCAATTTTAGCAGTAAGTCGGATTTGTTTCCGGTGAGGGTTGGACTCCGCCAAGGCTGCCCTTTGTCACCGATTTTCATAACTTTTCTAGGCGCAGCCATGGCATTGAGGGTGTCCGATTTGGTGACCCCAGGATTAGGTCTCTGCTTTTTGCAGATGATGTGGTTCTGTTGGCTTCACTGGATCGTGACCTTCAGCTCTCACTGGAGTAGTTCGCAGCCGAGTGTGAACCTCCAAATCTGAGACCATCCTCAGCCGGAAAAGGGTGGCGTGCTCTCCGGGTTGGGGAGGGGGTCCTTTCCCAATTCAGTTCAATTAAATTCAGTTTATTTTTATATAGCATACAACTGGAGGGGTTTAAGTATCTCTGGGTCGAGTGAGGGAAGGATGGAGTGGGAGATCGACAGGCGGATCGTTGTGGCATCAGCAGTGACAGTCAAAAGTCAAGGCTCTCGATTTATCAGCCTACATTCCTACCCTCACCTATGGTTATGAGCTGTGGGTAGTGACCGAACGACCAAGATCGCGAATACAAGTGGCTGAAATGAGTTTCCTCCGCAGGGTGGCTGGACTCTCCCTTAGAGATAGGGTGACAAGCTTGGTCATTCGGGGGGAGGGGGGGGACACAGAGTAAAGCCGCTGCTCGGGCATCTGGTCAGAATGCCTCCCTGGTGAGGTGTTCCAGGCATGCCCCATTGGGAGGAGGCCCCAGGGAAGATACAGGACATGCTGGAGAGACTATGTCTCTTGGCTGGCCTGGGAACACCTCGGGATTCCCCCGGAAGAGCTGGACAAAGTGGCGGGGGAGAGGGACGTCTGGGCTTCCCTGCTTAGGCTGCTGTCCCCACGACCCAACCCGGAACAGCGGTAGGAGACGGATGGATGGACACTTAAATACATTTTTAAATGCATTAATTCCACTAGACATGGTACTGGCTACTACTACATATTACAGCTGGGTTAAATCTCCAACAGTTCAGTATTCAGGCATTCTTTCAGCCAGCAGCACTGGAAGTTTGACATTGGGGACCATCGAGGAGTATCATTCTTCAGGTCATGCCCCCAGATCTCAGTCTGATAGAGGTTCATGACTTGATTGTACTGCTGTAGGGCTACTGCTGTTTCCTCACTCTCAATTTCTTTCTTCTGCAGACTGAATTCATTTTCCCACAGGGATTTCCTGTAGTCACCGGCACCCATTTTGACCTGTATTTCCACAATTTTCCCAGTACTTGAAATGACTCACTTTAAAATTGTATAACTTCCACCTTTCTTTACTGGCTAGATTTTGGGAGCACCTGACCTACCCTGCATGCAAACACAGTTTCTCCCATCTCCGACACCAGCACAGAGATTCCCTGGGTAATGTGCACCATGCATTGTGTGAGACGCTGAGTAAGCAGTGAGCTTAACCTGCAGGCAATCTCGGCGGCCCACAGGGAATTCTCCCGATTGGTCACTCTGGCATTAAGTCCCGCCCACTGTGGGTTTTGTGGTACCGTTTATCCAATGAAGATCTTTCAGGTTTCAGTTTGCAATTGACAATTTTGATACTTTTACCCCTCAGGTTTTAACTGATATTTTCTGACTGTGGAGTACAAATCAAAGAAAAATAGCATTCAAATGATGAATACACTCATAAAAACATCTTCTTGAACACCAATAAATAATATATTAAATGTTATTTAGGTATTATTGGGTGTTATGTCGTGAAGGAATTCATAGCAAGTAAATAAATCCCACAATGCATTTGGATATACAGTCGGACCTCGCTAATGCTACGTTCACACTGCGAGCGTCAAAGACGCCAGCCGTCGCCCTCGCCGCCCTGAACGCGACTCTGGCCAACGCCGGAGACGCTCTCTGACGTCACTGAGTGGGCGGGGACAAGGCCGCTCAGAATGCCAGGCTCTGAGAACTTTTAATCAGCCGCAAAGCAAACAGACGTATAGCTTATA
>JAODKN010000027.1:3404418-3420113 GCA_026774425.1 Petrocephalus zakoni
ATGTAATCTTTAAAGGTATTTGTAAATATCGTAATGTCTGTAAACGGTGTATGCAAAGAGATAATAGCTGCACCAACAAAGCCAAGGAAACACTTTGGGATTGGATTTTCCATAAATATGGCCCCCGCAGGATTTTGAAGCTTCCGTATTAGCTTCTTCACGTCGCCCACCCCCGCACGACCGAACGCACTCGCGGTCGATAAATCCTAACGGTTTTCTGACGTGGCTGGCGGCAGGGCATGGCTCCGATATCCCCCCCCTCCCCGGCAGAGAAACGGAGCCTTTGCTTCGCACACACGCGTATCCCTGCTCGCCTTCCGGCTCTCGCCACGTCGTTGACTCCCTTCGCCTCCGCGGCCGCCAGGGATCGACGCGGGTTCGTCGGGAAGTTGTGATTATTAAATGGGGGTGGAAGGTTGAAGTTCTCGGTGTGCTGGGAGCCTCCCACCTTAGGGGCTTGCACTCAAAAGAAGATAAAGCGAGACGTGGGCTTATGGCTAAAAGGTGGGTGGGGTGGGGTGAGGGGGGGCTAAGAGGGATTGCATTTTGCAGTGCTGTTATTGTACAGTCACTCTATCGTTAGTGTCCCGCACAGAGCATTAGCATGAAAAATGAGAGCGGGGCCTTCCTCCTCGGCAAGGTGCTCCTTCACCATTTCGACCAACCCCCCCAGACTCCATGAATTCACTGAACGGGACAAGATCAAAGGCTCAGAGGGGAAGCCACACAGGGGCTGGATATCAAATTAAATAGAACATTATGGATGAGACGAGAATTACAATGTAATCCTTGCTTTTTGTCCCTCGCCTTGTGTCCAAGGCTGCACAACAATGCTAAAGTCAAGGAAAAGAAAAATAAATGAAAAGGAGATTAAACCATGGCAGTCTATTTTTTGGAGGGCAAGAGCAATATTTGACCCCCATCCCAAAGTCAAGGTACCATGTATTTGTAGGTAAAGTGTGCATTAAGGAGAGAACTGCCAGGCTGGTGCTCGGTTATTTTGAATAATGCCAGTGTGGATTAATAGTGAGGGGAAACAGCATAGGGAAAAGGCTGACTTACATTTTCCTCATTTCTGGCTAGTACCTTGCAGCTGTTGAGCTCCCGCTCTCTCTCTCTCGCTCTCTATTGGCTGCCTGCCCAGGCACTCTCCTCCAATCAGAATTGAATCAAGGTGCGAAACAGCCCCTCAGCCAATGAAATCCGTAGGATTAATAGGTGAGCTCGATCCAGGGCTGCCACATTACTGCTCGCGAGGATGGATCAGCGGGCATCTGAGCACACTTTTAAGCGGCGTCAGCCCAATCGGGAAATTAAGCCCACGATGCGTTAAAGAAAGGTGGCTTCTGATGCTGATACCGGGCATCAGATAAGGGGAAAGAATGCACTTTAGCTGCAGGGCCAGGAAATAGGGAGCGGCCCATGGCGTTATCCCCCTGCTAAATGTCTCCTGTGAGTGTGCTGGTATTCCCCTGCTAAATGTCGCTCCTGTGAGCGTGCTGGTATCCCCCTGCTAAATGTCGCTCCTGTGAGCGTGCTGGTGTCCCCCTGCTAAATGTCGCTCCTGTGAGCGTGCTGGTATCCCCCTGCTAAATGTCGCTCCTGTGAGCGTGCTGGTATCCCCCTGCTAAATGTCTCCTGTGAGCGTGTTGGTATCCCCCTGCTAAATGTCGCTCCTGTGAGCGTGCTGGTATCCCCCTGCTCGCTGGTGCATATTCAGAGGTGGGTGCTGGAGAGCCAGCACTGGGCTCGAGAGTCTGGTCAGGATTCCGGAACCGTGAAACTGCCCGTCCAGCGTTCCTCTGGAGACGTGTCACCGGCTCGGGGGCCAGTTTGCGCAGCAGTGTGAAAATGCTTGTTAAAGAATGGCTTGTTTACAGCACCGTGTTGACTCACATAAATGTTCTGTATTTTTTGTCCTTTCACACAAAAGCGTATCGTTCACTAATGGAAACCTGCAATATAATAATGGGGAACCCATGTCACACTCCCCCACACACACTCACACGCTGATTCACATACAAAAACACATTTACCAGCCCAGCCGAAATTGCAAGAACTTGGAAAACATACCCCTACCCCCAAGTATACGTAGTTGTTCAGCTTAGCCTTTTCTAAGGAAATTGTCAGAGATCAGGACGTTATGGGGAACCTCCCCCATTTAAATCGTTTGAAAGCCTTAATCTCACAAAAAAACTGGATCTCCTTTTGGTAATAGAATCAGAAACGTGTATTTGTCTTTAATTGCAGCACACGACAAAATAAGAATGTAACTTAACATTGTGGACGTTTCATATTCCTGTGGTGCTACTCCGTCTCAGCGGCGGCTGCCAGGCAGGCCTCGTCTTTTGGGGCCTGAATGTTGGAAGCATTAGCTACTCAGAGGACACGTGTTCATATCCATGACATCACCACTGTCCGGTCCCTTCAATTTTGGTGGTTTTCAGCCGGTACATCTACCCATTACAACATCCGAGCATGTCTCCCCCTTTTAAACCGGTGTCTGTCTGTTGCATTAAGAGTTGCATCATTTCTGTACCAACCGCTGACCTTTTTGTTGAAAAGCTGAGTGACAGCTACAGCTTATAAAAACGGCTCACCAAAAAGACGCATCGTAGCCGGGTTAAGACTAGACCTCAAAACATGCACATGAACCACTGCCACGGTAAATCAGGCCAATTGCCAGATAACTAAATCACCCTCTTTCTAAAATGAAATGGTCAATTTCTGCTCCCCGCTTTGAAGAATGCGTGCTTGACGATGGAAATTTCCCGTGACATTTATGCGCATCACGGTCTTGTCATAAAAACAATCTGCCTCTTTTCATGTTTTTCCTCCAATTGATTTCTATTCAGGCAAATATTTCATTATTATTATTAATATTATTCTTCCTTTTGATCTGGTTCTCTTTAATTAAAAGCCTTACAGGTGCGGAATTTAAACGAGGGACGTCATCAGTCTGCGACATCGCTCTAGCTAGCCAGAGCCAGAGAGGCACACCAGGTTCTTTTTCTTTTTTGACGTCACTTTCAGAAAGCAACACCGTCCTTTCCAGCAGCGCAGTGCAACCTAAATTCCTAATTTCCCTCCAGAGCCGGCTGACATTTCGAGATTTTGTCGTCTCTGACACCGACGTCCCTCCTGACGTCCCACCACCCCACTGTTCAAGCCAAAAATAAACACTTTATAAATAAATTTTAAATGAAAAAAAAGAGTCTAGACCCTGTCTTGGATAGACCACGAGGAAGCTCTTCACATTGGCATCATTCCACTTCCTAAAATACTGCTTAGGGAGAAATATGTCTTGCTTAAAGGGAAAGCGAGATAGAGATTAGGCACATGGACGTAAAAAAAAATAACTCTTTCACCGGCTATAGTGAAGGCCCGCAAAGTCTTTGTGTAGTGTCAATGACCCTATTTCAAAAGGTCACGGCCAGGATTTTTGAGGAGCCGCAAGATTCCCGGCCGTGCCTCAGAAAGTGAGCGTTTCATCAGATTTAAATATAACTCAGATGCGCTGATCTGGACTGATCACAGATCCGGACTGCGCGATGAGGGTTTGGAGAACATGCTCAGATCAGCATGCCTCCCTGGGAGACAGGCGCTACGTTATACCCCCCAACCCCAGCTCGCCAAAGGAACCCACTTATGTCGCTGACGTCCAATTTGGACGTACGGCAAGAGTTTTTTTTCCCACATTCTGTGGGCCTATTGCTTGTAATTGAAGATCTAAAGTGCCGTGCGGTTTGCGGGACTGGCAAACAAATTGAGGCACCAAAGTCCATTAGGAATCCTGCGCTAGAAATGCCCGCGGGCCAGAGGGAAAACAAAGCCAAGGTCAGAGACGGGATCCGAGAGTGTGGGGGATGGGCTTGGGCGGGGGGGGGTCATTATGTTGCTGTCTGCCGACATTCCCTCCATCTCAAACAGTTCATTAGAAAGAGGAAGAAAAGAGGAACAGCCCTAGTTAGGACAAAATGAGTTGAGCGGAGAGGACTGCTGTGTCATCAGTGTCCTTGAGGTGGTTCTTCTTCTGCAGATCTCTCATCCAATCACAGTCACTGGTTTCTGAAGACCAAGGCCTTTAACCCCAAACCGATTTGTTTTAATTGCTTTAAGCTTAGCTCCGGAAATCCGGAACTGGATTTAATTCTGAATTTTGAATCATTATGAATCACATACAGCCTCTTTAACACTCTTGTTAAAAAAGTTGTAGATGTTTTCACAGGGTCTAAAAAAAAAATCTTTCAGAAGTAATCAAGTTGACCTATCTCCAGCCTTAACTCTAAGCCTAACTCCATGATAACGTCTGTCTATGCCTCGTGCGTGTATGTCAGTCAGTGCTCTTACACTTCACCAGGGATGTTTCTTGACTTCGTTACTTTGTAGGCGTGAGTCAGTGGAGGTACTGCTATCTTGGCATAAAGACGGCGACATTGTGTCTTGTTATCGTACCAACATCGAGATGAATTTCACAGCTTTCTCCTCCCACTCTTTTAATGCATCGGGTCAAATGTCTTCCAGTCTCCTTTCAGTTCTGACGCAAAATTATTATGCTCGAAATAAATAATAAATCTTGTGTCTCGATGGATCATTCTTGGGTCTTGTTTTGAAGTGTTAAGGTCATCATTTTCCGTGGTTTGCGGAGAAACTCTTGTTTTACTTTAATCATTTTGAGGGCATTTCGTTTTCAGGGAATGCAAATCCAGTCTCACACTAGCCTGGAGACTCAGTAGAAACATAAAATGGGTGGATTTTTTTTTAAACGTTTTTTTTTTCCAGGTTCAGGCAGTTTATTTGTTCATTAAAGTCATATTACTTACAGCGAGGCAGCATAACTGCTTTTTGCTTCCACTGGAAAAATAAGATTTTTTTTTACTTTAATTGGGGGATCCTCGGGACAAGAGCTGCCAGAAAATTTGAAAGACAGTTTATAGATTAAAAAACATAGTAAATTTGAATGCTTTGGCAAGGATGAGGATGGCTACTTCTCCATTACTGCATCATGAAAGGTGGACATTTGACGTGAGATGTGAGTAACGCTCAGCATCATATGTGTTTGACTTCTACAGTAACTAGGGTGCAAGTTCTGTGTTACCATGTGAACACTTCCCATGACTCAACTAGCGATACTCCGGTAGATGTGTAGAAGTGGTTCTGGGTCACTCATTAGGAGTAGGCTCGTTTTCGGAGCATTCAGCCTTTCACACAAGCCACCCTACCCTGCAGTTCCCCAACCACCCCCGAAACATCCACACCCTCCCCATTTTTCACACAAGGGCCGTCAAAGTCGCAGTAAGCTTTGATACTATAGGGCAACAGGTGGTGAGGTACTTAAGAACCTGGACTTGCAAGCTGACAGGCTGAGTCCTGCCCTACTATCACTAAGCACATAACCTGACTCCCAGACATCCATCTTCCATAACCGTTTATATAGTACAGAGTCTTAGTAGGGGGTGGGTGAGCACAGGACACAAGGAAGTCCATCACAACATAACCTGATTTGCCTCATTAAAATAACCGACTGTATAAATGTTTTAAAAAGCTTGTGTCGCTTTGGGTAAAGGAGTCCGCTAATCAACTAAATGCACTGTGCGTGCAGGCACTGGTTCAACCGATTTCCCATTGGTTACTTAATTGGTTCCCACTGGGTTAAAGCAGGTAGTGATTGACAGCATACCATTAATCCCAGCCAGCATGGCTCCTTAAGCTTCGTATCTCCCGTCACTAATCTGAGAGAGACCAGACGGATCCTCACTACTGGAGCACCACCCCCTCCCATCTAAGAATACTCTTTTCTTGTCCATGGGTTAACTGGCCTCACATCTGGGTATCTGTGTCTTGCAGTGTCCTGCTCTATATATAGCCTCGAGCCCGTCTGCTTGGACTGAAATCGTGCGATGGAGAATGTTGTGAAATGTTTTTTTTTTTTTTTCTCACATGCCAGTGACCGGAAGACACAGTATGTCTGGAAAAAAAATACAAAATTATTCCAAAACACTGGACTGTGCAGCTGCTACCCGTGCAAGTGACAAGTGACATTTATATAACACAACATCACTAATGACAGTAAAACCAGTTCCTCAGTTTGGCCAAACTTTTAAATAAATGGACCAATTGAAATGCCTCGCCTAAATGCAGAAAAACATAGCAGCTGACAAAATACAGTTATTTGCTAATATATTTGTGTTTTTAATTGGTTTTAGCACATTATGGTTCTCAGATTTTAAAAATCATAATGCAAAGAGGCATAATGAGGCACAGTTGTGCTTTTCATATATTAATATGACATTACAGGAAGGTGTGTACATAAACAAATATAAAAGTGACTATGACATTTAATGATGACATTGTGGAGTGTTAATTATAAGTCTACAAATGTTTTTCTAATTTATTTCACATTTACTTATGTTTATATGTGTTTATATAAGATATTACAGGATTTGAATAACAGTTTGCATCGGAGGTGCATTTAATAACTATTTAATTATATTATAATTAAACATTATAAGTAATGTTTGAATTATATTTTTAGAAAAATAAGATTATTATTATTCTATTTCATGCATCCATCTATCCATTCATCCATTTTCTGTAATGCTTGTCTGGAGCTTATCCCAGAAGGTACAGGCAGAAGGCTATTAATAACCATGATAATAATAATATTATTGTTATTGTACCCCGGCAGTGTGCCCTATGCTTCTTGGAACAGGCTTCAGGCTGCCCTGTGACCTTGTCTAGGGTAAGTGGTTGGGTCTTCATTGACAGTATCAAGGTATTCATTATAAACTATATGAGCCTGTAACCTGGAAGAGAGAAGAGTTCTCCTCTGTCAGTGATCGAGATGCCCTTTTGCAAATAAATAAAGAACAATGTCCCAGAGTGCTGGTGCAGGGCCAGTGTGTTACCGCACTTAGCGAGTGCAGGGGTCAGTATGTGCGTAGGAGTCATATCTTAATTAAGAGGCTGAATCAGTCACTTTCCTTTTGTATCTTGCTTCTTGCTGTTAATATAAAGTAGATCCCAGCCAAAGAGTAAAGCCATATATGTAGTTGCACTAGACTGGCAATCTATTCTACAGGGATGCTGACCTTTGGGGGTAGTGAAGCGTGCCTAGATGTTTCCTTCGATCTGTCTGGCGTGTCTTTTTAAGGCCTTGTGAGGCTCAGAATGATTAGTGTGCTACTGAATTGGCGGGCGGTTACTAAGAACACCTGTCATCCTCTCATAGGAAGAGCGGGGCAAAGTGAGTACAAAGGGGCAGGGTGCTCTTTGGGCCGGCGGCTGGTCGAGGAATAATGGAAATAAAAGCTCATTCATTCTTTTTTTGCCTCCTCTATTTTTAAGAAGTTGCTAAGACTTGAGTCATGATGAAGAGGCCATGTTGACATTATCTGTGTTTGTTTCCTTCCCATTTGGACAGTGTTCATTTTAGCAGACATACTCGGTATACACTCACTTTATTAGGAATACTATAGTAATACTAGGCCGGGCTCTCAAAGTATGGATTACACAAGATGTTGGAAGCATTGCTTTGATATTCTATTCCAAGCGGACATGACTGTATCATGCAATTTCAGCTGCACATCCATGCTGCAAATCTCTTATTCTACCACATCGCAAAGGTGTTCTATTGGATTCAGATCTGGTGACTGGGAAGGCCATTAAAGAACTCTCAACTCTTTGTCATGTTCATGAATCCAGTTTTCATCTGTCATCTGTCATTTCTGCCCAGTGCAGCCTCCGCTTTCTGTTTTTGGCTGACAGCAGAGGAACCCAACATGGTCTCCTACCTCAAGGTTTGATGTGTTGTGCATTCGATGCTTTTTTACTCACCATCTTGAACCTGTCTGGCCATTCTCCTCTGACCTCTCTCACCAATGGGGGGTGCTTTTTGCACCATTACCATCTACTGGTCGTGAAAATCCCAGGATATCAGCAGTTATAGAATCATTTAAACTAGCCCATCTGACACCAACAATCACGCCATAGTCAAAATCACTCATATCCCTCCCCCCCATGGTGGTGTTTGCTGTGAGCCTTAACTGAATCACCTGACCTGTATCTGCATGATTTTATGCATTGCAGTGCTGCCACGTGATTGGCTGGTTACATACAGTAACTGCACGACTAAGCAGGTGTACACCTGGCGGACTACAGTTTTCCCGTTCAAAAATAAGCAAATCAACTTTTCTTGCTAGATATGTGTGTTAATTTTAAAGGTGTCATGGTATAACCAATAAAGCCAACGAGGCCCCATCTCTTTAGATATTTGGGGATAGTGGCACATAGCCCGCTAACATTTTTTTTCAGTGGACAAATAATGTTTTCATCCAGGGACCCCATCAATCCACCTCGCAGTATTTGGCGCAACTCCAGTGCTTTACACCCGGAGTTATTGACCAATGGGAGCATGAGACGGGGGGCCACTTCTATGTCGTCGGCAGAGGTGTCCGATTATGCCGTCCCGGTTGCATCATAACCGGAGAAAGATATCCAAAGGTATCAATGAAGCAGCCATGTCCCCGAAGCCGGTGAGAAAATACTGCAGTTTAGCCGCACATAGCTACGGGCCGTCCCACCCAACTTGGTGCTGAATGCCCCCCCCCCCACTAATGCAAACAGCAGCCGCACCAGCGGTCGTCTGCTTCTGCGCAGCCCGAGCTGCAGAGAGCGCCGGGTAGTGCATGCTGTGCAGAGCAAGGTGCTTCTCCTGCTTGTTAAAACATGTTTTTCTACCACCTCTATTTGCTTAAGGAGCAATTTCTAGGCTTGTCAGATGTTCCCGTTGAAAGGGCCAATTTCCATCATGTAATAGCACCATGTGCGCAAGCCATTTCTTATCCCTCTATCTTCCAACCATCTTTTTCCTGGTGAGGCTCGCCAGAGCCTTCTCTCATGTTATTATTGTATTTGCGGCTTGGGCCACAGCAGCTTAGCCAGCGCAGCACTGCAAAGGGCTCAGAGAACACCCAGAACGGGATGCTGGTCCATTACAGGACTCACTACCCCACTTTGTGCCCAATTTGCAGACAGCAAAATTCCCAAATGCATGTTTATGTACCCAGAGGAAAACAGCACTAGCACAGGAAGGAGAAGCCGGGGGCAGGAAAGGGCCTCCATGCTACCTACTGAGCTGTCCCTTTTAAAGCTCTGCAGGCGCTATTGGCTGTTAAGCATGGCCTCCGGAGGAATGATCCGCGTTTCGTCTCGGAGCCCGAGAGATGCAGGCGTGTCAGCATGGCGGCTGGATATGGACAGGTGCCACATGGCCTTGACATCGCAGCTGATTCCTATTGATCTCTGCCTCTTTGCTGGCTTTGACTTTTGCTCGAGTCGTGCTGGGATGCCGGCGGGGGGGGGGGGGGTATTGGGCGATCCCCAAGGGGGGCCTGATCCCGGTGAAGTCGGACGTGGACCTCGGAAGCACCGCCAGGCTCCGTCTTTCTGTTTTTGCTTTTCCTGCCTCCTTCACTACGAAGAAGCAACTGGATCTGAATGGAGTGGCCGGGGGAGGGGGGGGGGTGGTCATCGTATGGCTCGTAAATGTCAAATTAAGCAAATAGCTGTTCAGTGGTGCTACAAATTACATTTCTTACAGTACTGACTCATGGTACACAGATGCTAAGGCTGCTCGGGTGGTGGAGTCAGCAGTGATCTGGGCATTAGAACTTCATAACCTTCAGATGTTCTCCTGCCACACTGCCAGACTGAGAACACCTTACCTGCAGAGAGTATTCACTATATTTATCTTGGACAGCCGGTTGTTCTAACTATTTGTAAGTGCCGCCCCTTTTCTATAAATCAAACCGCATCTCGTCCCTTTTTAAGATGTGGAGTAAAATAAGAAAGGCCATGCGACTGAACATTGTGAGCTGCGCAAACCGCAAGGGACACCGTGGAAATGGGACACAGCTTGGTGATGCATTTCTCAGGCCCTTCCTTAATGGGTCAGGCGTGACAGTCAAGCTAACGATGACCTCAGCCGACCCGCTGAGCCCCTCAATACCGGGGGCTGAGTGTTTGACCCGGCTGGCTTCCCCTGACCTTCCCCATCGCCACATCGAAAGGGTCTCATTTCTTAAGTCTGGCTGGGTGTCCGGATACCTGCGGAAAATGACAAAGATGCTGCATGAGAGGGTGGGATGGTGGGTTAGGTCTGCGGGCTCCTTTGGGAGGAGAAAAAGACTTAAAAACATACGGATGTCAAGGAAGGTCAAGTCTTTTGCCCTGGCTAAATACCAATGATTTTAAATGAGTGAAGTTTTAGATAATTTATACTTCTCTGCAACTTCCTGTGTATTTGTATGTTTATTGATATGATTATGCATATAATCCTTTAATACCAAAGTGCTAAAATATCCATAATTAATCTGACAGGTTATTATAAATTTGATTACTTCAGCATGGTGCCGAAAGCAGGAGAGTACCCCGGTAGTACCCCTGGGGTAATGGAAAGCAGGAGAGTACCCCAGTAGTACCCCAGGGGTAATGGAAAGCAGGAGAGTACCCCAGTAGTACCCCTGGGGTAATGGAAAGCATTTCAAATACAAATATGTTCTGAGGTGCAGATGGCTGAAGAGACTTTTGGGGGTGGGGGGGGCTCTGTGATCGCAGTCAGGTGATCTGTTTTCGAGAGATGTGTCACTCACAGCTTTGATGGCGATGACTAGATGTCTAGATCAGTTGACCGGTTCTTTCTTTTCTCGGGGAACATTCCTCTGGGCATCGTGGGGAATTTTATAAGAATAAATATGGAACCTCAATAAAGAAGAATTTCACCTTTAATTCATAATAAAACAGGTAGGCACTTCACATTTTTTTGCAAATTATATAGTAAACACATATTTCTTGATGTTTTTGACCTCTAAAAACTCGAACATGGAATAATATATAATAAACAGTCATAGCGGGTCAACCATTCTGAAAGCAGCATACATTTATCGCTGTGACTTAGGGGTGTGTGATGTAATGATTAGATTGTGACCCCCCTGGGTGATTACTGTTTGTTTAACCCTGACTTACACACTGCTAACACTTAGTCCCATTGGCTTTGATGCCTCTCTTTTTTGGCAAACAAAGGAAGGAACACACCGCGAGGGGAGTGCAAGGTGCAGACGCCTACTGTCAACAAAGTTAGTCATCTTTTGACATTAATTGCCAATAAGGGCCTTGGAACAATAATGAGCTTTTTTTATTATTCCTCTCACTGCTCTACCGTGATAAATTTTTTGAATGTGGTGTAAAATTGCATCTCGTTGTTCATGGCTGTTTCGTCTACATCCAGCCGCTCTTGGTAACGTCTAAAAAAAAAAGTTGTTGCGAGATATAAATCATTAAATTTCTAATAGCGTTGGAAAATTTATTTGCTTTTGAGCAGCATGGTGTCAATGGCTACCTATAATAAACTCAGGACTTATTGTCGTACTGGCTAGCACACAGGGATCAGAGACAGGAAGAAGTTAGTGCCCCCGGTGGCCAGTTCTGTTCCTGACCTGCTGGTTCCGTTCGTTACCACACTCACTGTTTTCTGGGTCAGAGCTCTGTCAGCCTTGTCGGATGCAGGGTCCCCCCAGAACGATGTGAAGGACAGAGCCGTGGACCTTCTGGGCTACCACCTTTCTATATATGTCCCGCACGCAGGGTAGTGCTCTTCCATCCCAGCGCCGGGCTGTTCGGGAGAGAGAGCCTGCCATGCCGCTCGGATTCCTTGTACTTTCCTGTGGCATTTTGGCACGGAAGATTAATGGCAGAATCCCGCAGAGTCTTTTCAAGCGAATCTTTATTTATGAATGTTTCCCAGTGCAGGATGGGCTGCCGGTTTGAGCACACAAGTCCGACATCTTTAAATTCCAGTACTTTCTTGTGAAGTCTGTGTACTTTTTGCTTAATCTGTTTTCCTGCTGCAAATTTACCCACCTCTGCACTGTGCTAATCCACACTATCATCATGTCTGAAAATTATATTACACTAATGAACTATCCTACAAATCTATCGCGTTGAACATTAAAAAATAAATAAATGAATAAACAAACTACTTTTAGAACCATATTTAATTTTATGATACAGTTCCTTTGTTTGTTTTGTCAATAAAAGTATTACTCATACTTTGGATGGGATAGGAACTCTTTGAAGAATGTGGAAGATGTTGGTGCCCAATTGTAGTACAATCTGTGCAATCATGTGAAAATTGTGCTGCATAGAATTTAAAAATATAAAAAATAGTAAATGCACAGTAGAAGAATATCCGATAGAATTTGCACCTCGAAGAGACTGTGACTGAGTGGGGTTTTCATTGTTAACTGATGGTGCCAATGCAATAATCTGTGAGCTGCTGTACACCTTTACACCAGGGGTGAACGATACGGCAGAAATATCCTATCGTGTTTTTTTAGGTAGGCTCACAATCCACAATCTTTTCACGATTCTTTTTCATTTTTATGATTATTTCGCAAGTTACTGCTTGGTTGTAGCAGCTGATACACTCGTGTTCGGTTCCCCTCACTGTTTGACCATCAGCGTGCTCTTCTTTAGACGTGTTGAAAAAGGTTTGTCGTGCCGCCATCAAATGTGTGAAACTTTTTTTTGCAGATTGCAAAGACACAAAGTTTTATGTGGCGTGTCAGTTTTGGAAAACCCTAATCAGTTATTACCGACGTCAGATTCTTTTTAGGGACCAGCTTCTTGTGGTCCATGCCGCTCCACTACCAAATACTGTAGGGAATGTGTTGCATATTGCGCATTGCATGCTGGGACAAAGCCCCAAAAGGAAGAGAGGAAGAAACCCCAAGGCACTACCTACTGTTTGTCATTACCAGTTTATTGGTGTCTCGAAACGGATTTAGCTGACAAAACAACTTTAGGTGCATGTTTGAGCCGTAAAACTGCAACTGATAGAGTGTGCACTGTAGCAGGATACTAACAATGTCTTTATAGTCAGATCGTGGAGACATTTTAATCGTTCACAATCTAATATTGTCACATCACACACCCCTAATTTGTAGTAATAATTTTATGCTGTTTTTAGAGCGGTTATTAAGAGAAATACTTAATTAGAAGATGGTAGCCTTTTTAGTAGGTTATGATATATTATATGAAAATATAGACAGAAATGCATGGTGGTGCAGTGGAGTTACCAAACTCCCCATACGTGTGAATGGTGTGTAATGGGTTGGTGGCCCATCCTGGGTTGCTCCCTGCCTCCTTGTGACTCTGAACAGGACAAGCGGTTACAGAAAATAGCTAGATTAAAACTAATGGACTGCAGGGTTTCAGGCTGGTAGTTGGTTTCTCGGTACTGTAGTATTTTTAAATTTGAAGATGAATCACAGTCCAGTTATCTGTTCTGATCATGCTTTTCAAGCCTTTAAGATTCAATGATTCAAGCTGCTCTCATGAGGACTGAGGTTAAACCTGGTGCTTTTCTGATGTTTTTCCCTAAAGCAAAAGTAATCGTGCAGAATTCAGAAAATGATCATTAGCATCTATAAGCAAACCTAATGTGTAAAACATCTAAGCTCCAGGCCCCAGTGTTGGTAATAATTTATTGCCACTCTCAGAGCTAATGGCAGAAGCTTTGCTCTGTCTTGGGGACCCTGATGGCGCAGTGGGTATTTCAGAAGATGCCAAGGGTATTTCAGGAGGTTCACATGGGTATTTTAGGGGGTGCAGCAAGTATACCAGGAGTATTGCTACTTGTATTTCAGGTGTAGCAGGTATTTTTAAGACGTGTCGCAGGTATTTCAGGGGGGTAAGGCAGGCCTTTCCTGGAGGCTCTGGGTGTTTCTGGAAGTGCAGCAGGTATTTTTGGGATACAGCATCGTAATCCCTAGAGGCCCTGCACTAGCACACTTTAGCTAGGTGCATAAGCCAAGTCGCCCCATTAAATTTACAGTGCGATAAATGGGCGAAAACAATGAGTCCCTTGAACTTGAAGTGTCTGCCGTACAACCAGAATATAAATGGACATATGAAGAGATATAAACAATAGGGGCACGAAGGAAAAATAAATAATTGATAACCGGCGACAGTGAAAGCGCTGCCCCCAGGCTTGCAGCTGTGACGCCTCCCGGCTTCTGCGTAAGAGGTGTGATTTCACTCCAGCTGCTCCTACGTGCCACCCGATTGAAAGCGGAGAGGCGCTCGATCACGCATGTGAGGGTACTAACTCGGGGGGACAAGCAGCCAGATTCGGTTATCTGTGCAGCACTTTCCAAACAGGGCGCCGAAAACAAGGACCAGGAAATCCCAGTCTGTGCTGATCGTCTCACCCTGAATTACTTTTTTAGAGGGAAGCGGGCTCATCTTTTGAAACGGCGATGATTAATACATGGACTTGTTTGATGTTACAAAGATCAATGATGTCAGAAGTTTTAAAGTGAGCTATGAAACTAGGGTACGTTCACTGGAGCCCTGCGGGCTCGACTCGGGCTCGCATCGTTAAGGGCTCTTTTCCGCTATCCCCATGCGGGGCAGGTTTATGTGGGGGCGTGCCTGTGGGATCAGCACCAAAGATGCATGTCATGTCACAGTTTGGTCTCCAGTCTTAAGGCTGGATAGACATATAACATGAAACATTGGCTTTCAAAACAGAAGGCCGTGTGTGCCAAAGCCATGTCTGAAAATAACTTAAAAGAAAGATGTGTGCTTGTTTCGAATCATATGTGCGACCATCGTCTTCTACTCTTGGCAGACACTCAATTTCAGTTTAAAGTAATAGATGAAAGTAACAATTTATCCCTATTAGGCAAGAATCTCATCCTTATTTAGACTTTTTATTAGTCCGGCGTTATGCCAACTGTCATAAATTGTGAATGATGTGAAATCATGCCATTTCTCCCAACTGCCTGTTAATTGATGGTGAGAAGCCGTATAAATGGGTCCCGCGACGGAAGCCAGCACCAGCAGCAGCGATTCTGAGAGGCGGGCGCTCTGCTGCTTAAGCCTTCCTCCCGCGAATCAAATTAACGCGGCAGAGAGTGCTGGTGAATCGGATCGCTAATCTAATCACCACCTTTCTTTCGGACGGCGCGCTGCATTAAGGGATTAAGTTTGCTAAGTCCCAAGTAGCTTTTTTTTCCAGATTTCATTATTTTATTGTTCACGATTGGGTGTTTTAATAAAAAGGCCCCGTTGGTCTCTGTCTCTGCGAGGCGTCTTATACACAGGATTGGCATAACGATAAAAGAGGCTTCATGTGGACAATCTGGAGTGGAAAATGGCCTCGGACGCGACGCTGGCAATGGTGCGCCCTGTTCCAGTGCCAAGCAATAATGCAACACGATTCTGACACACACAAACACACACATACATTCTTCGCCTTGAGCTGTTTGAAACCCATATTAAACCATCGCCCCATTACATGTTATAAACGACAGAGGTTTGTGACTTTACAGAGACTTTGCAGTAGAAAACGTTTGTACAGTTGACTGATGATGGTATTTCGTTTTAAATTCACAGGCATCAATGCACTGATTGATACATTGTGAAAAGTGTGAAGTTGAGTGTTACTGACGTCCCATCCAAAGCATTCCTTTTCCTCTGGTCTAGTACTGACTGGGATAAGCTTCCCTCTCACCTGGGGATAGGCTTCCTGCTCACCTGGGGATAGGCTTCCCGCTCACCTGGGGATAGGCTTCCTGCTCACCTGGGGATAGGCTTCCCTCTCACCTGGGGATAGGCTTCCCGCTCACCTG
>JAODKN010000027.1:3423525-3436341 GCA_026774425.1 Petrocephalus zakoni
ACCCCCAACTTTAATCTGCTCCCATTTACAGCAAAGGGCAAATCTCTGCCTCTCTGTAGGGTCAGGTGTCCATGTCGTCAGCTGTATCCCTGCTCGCTTAGCCTCTGAGGTGAGCTTGTGGGTCGCTTATTGGCATGGGGGGGCTTGAGCTGGGACTCGCAGCCACTGCAGTGGCACGGCGGCTGGCACGCAAAAAACGCGAAAGCGATGTTCAAAACACACACACATGCACACACACGGAAGACACTTTAAGCAAAGCAAAAGAACGACTTCATCCCCTGGGTTAGGTTTGTTCCCCTCAAAGGAAAGAAATCGGGCACACGTATGGCTTTGCAGAGAGAGATTACGCAGAGGTTGCCGAGAGAGTTAAATACTTTTGTTTTCTTCTAAAATGCTGAGCTTGAAACATTGAGTGCATTTCTGCTCAAGTTCAAAACAATTTGATTGGCATCGTACCTCAAGGAACTGAGTATTCTTATTGCCACTGTACACGTACGGCGAAACTCTTGGGTGGCGGGGTGGTTTCACGCCTGTGCCGTGCATGCTCTCCCCCTGTCGTAAGTCACACTTAATAGTGTTGTTCTGCTCTTTCACTTAACACGGCCTCCACAAACCGTCGCACAGGGAGATGTAAAACCCGGGCCTTGTCCCAGAAGGGGGTCTTACTCTGAATAGCCTTAGTGAAAAAATATTGTGCTGCTTGTAATGTAAACAGGGGGAAAGTAAATAAATGAAATGCTTTAGAGAAAGGCTGACTGCCCCCCTCCCCTCCACTGTTGCTATGGAAACACATTAAGCTTGTGTGGGACTCGTGTCTCACTGCAGGGGGCGCCACTTGAGGGGTCCAGTGCTCTTGACTGCTGGCCGCTTGCTGTGTAAGTAGCCGGTCGTGCTCCTGAAGGACAGCCAAACAGCGGGGAGGGGTGTAAGGGAGCCGGACCCTGCTCCGGTCCCATTTACGGCATTCGCCTTCATCCCAGTGTGCAGTGTGTCTCTGGCGCGTGTCATTAATAGTGGGTGTGGCCAAGCCAGGCCCACCGAGGGGTATCGCTCCATCCTATCCGTCGTTCCCTCATCAGGATTATCCAGCAGTCCTTCTGATCTTATTTTGTTGGCGGACAGCGGATTACAGCCGTCGTCCTGGTCATCGATTGTAACCTGCAAGCGAAACGTCAAACACCCACTCGGGTGGAGATTAACATGATTTGGATATCACCTACTGAGCAGGCTAACCGCCAGCCATAGCGGTGACTACAGTGAGTCCACTTACCCCGTTAAATTATAGGATGACACCGATTTAATGTGAATTAAAGTGGAAATGCTCCTTTAATTCCAGTTATTTCTGTCTTTGCCCAACACACTTTGTTCTTAGTCGCATACTCGCCGCCGCCCGTGCAGATCAAAAGAAAAATCCATCTTGCAGAATAAAAACGCAGCAAAAAATATTCTGATCAATAGCTTCTTAGGAAGTTTTAATATGATTTCAGCATTTTTTATTCTCGCCCGATTTTTCATCATTATGTGCGTATTGATGTGTAAATCAGAAAACATGAGTTGCTGCTTAAGGCTCACACTAATCCAATTTCAGAATATTTTTTCCAACACTGAATTATATGCCCTGTGTAGACTGACATGCAAATGAGTCCTGCACCAATACTACATGATTTATATGTTTGATTACGCACACAGTCCAATAGGAAATCTAACTGCTTTATAATATTATATCTAATCTATTTCAGTCTTACTGTAGGCTGCGTCCAATTTGCATTTGTGTTTACTGTAAATGGTTGGTTCTCCATTTTGGACAATGTCGGCTGACAGTTATGTGATGGACTTCACCTCGCCCACAAGTTTCTTGTGTGCTCTCACAGACATAAAGATGGAGCTAGAATCCGAGGTGAGATCGAAATAAACAAGAACCAGCCAATTACATTATTAATCGAGGGGCCTGCCATTTTAATTTTGACCCAGCATCTTAATTGTTTTGTTTGATTTGTTATTCTGGTTAATTAAATTAAAATGCAAGATGTGAGAGAGAGATTAATGATTCAGTGTTGAGGGATCTAGAGGATTGTGGTTGTTAGAAGCAGAGTCAGTGAGGTCATGACATGCATTTGCTATTTATATATGTTTCGGCTCCAAGCCACAGCATCCATCCAAACATCTTTGAACTGCTTATATACTATGGGGATGGGAGCTTGGAGCCCATCCCAGGCAAGACAGGGGGCAGAGCAGGGGTATAGCCTGGAAGGGGTGCCAGCCAGAAGTGGACATTCCAGATCCAGAAAGTAAAAAAATCCAGACCATGATTTCAACTAGACAGTTGCGTACTCTGTGAGTGTGACTCTTTATACTCAACTGATTGGTCGAAGCAAAATCTTGGTCTGGATTTTTACTTCCTGGATCTGGAATGTCCACCACTGATGACAGCCCATCGCAGTGCACATACACACCTAAAAACCAGAGTGCCCATGGGATCCCTGAAGCATCAGGGGGAGGACATGTAAACTCCAGACACACACATACACACATACCATGTATTCCTATCTTTATGGGGACACTCCATTCATTCCTATGGGCATAACCTTGATCCCAACTATGACACCCTTAACCCCTACCCGGCCCTAACCTTAACCATATGTAACCAAACAAAATATGAGACTTTTGGCATTTTTACTTTTTTGATTGCAGACACAGATTTTTATAAAATTGAGGTTAACCTTATGGGGACCAAAAAAATGTCCCCACAACGTAATATAAATATGTCCACACACACACACCTCCCAAACCGGAAGGTGTGAGGCAGCAGTACTACAGGTATCTGCTGATCCACTCATGCATCCAGGCCCCACAAAGGTCTTTTTCTGCATCCAGCAATGTCACAATGCTGTCTTTCAAAACCGATTGAAAAGAAAGTAGATTTTAGCACGACTATCCCGGCCGGCTCTGTGAGGGTTTACCGGCCTTCTCGTTTCCTGGCTCGCTTTTGATTTCCTCTGTTCCCCTGGAGCGGTACCTGTCACCACCGGGTCACCGGCTGTCGCGCGCCGGCTGCCTGTTATTCTGATACTGCTGTGCTCAAAGGAAATCAGGAATACTGAGGCTGTTCTCACCACAAGTTTATGGAAATCTGTGTACAATGTACTAGCTAATTGTGAAACTCCAGGGCTGGAGGAGCATCACTATCCCAACGTTTTTCTCAACCCCATTTACATTTATATTAATTTATTTGAGAGATGCTTTTGTCTAAACTAACATACAAATATGACAGATGATACACCACCAGCATATAGCTGTCAAGAAACTAGCGTAGGTACAATCCCACTGAAACCCCCCACCTCCACCCCCTACAGCCCACAAAAGGAATAGCATGCATTTGATGTGTTTCACACTTAATTATAAATACCTAATTAAAAATTCAAAATGTCAGCCAATACAATTATATAGCAGATGATTGCCATAAGCAGAGCATATTAGTGTGCTGTTAATGAAGGGAATAGTTTGGGAATATTATTTAACATACAGTATTGATTACTGTCTGGTTCTTGTTCTCTGAAAACTGGATAAAATTATAAAGCCGACTGAATAGGCAGTGGCAGAGCCAATGGGAGGCCGGGACGGCTCCAGCCCCCTTCTGATGCTGATCAGCCTCCCATTTTCATTGGCTCTGAGTCGTATCAATCAGAGGATGCTGAGTCTAGTTTTCCCACACATGTGATAACTATAATTTCAGTATATTTCATAGTCATAATTTTGCAATTTAAGATTTTTTTTTTCTGTGCTCGTAATAATTCTGTGACATTTTTCCTCTCCTCTAGTTTTCTATTTCCCCCTGAAAAGGTAAAAAACTGGACATGCAGAAAACAACAGGAAGCCTTACCAAGGATCACCTTGCTGACTTAGTACCACTTAGGGTGAGATTTGGCTGTTAATTAAAATCATGCATAGATTTTGAGGAAAAAAAATTATCTATGTATCTAGAACCTAAGCAGTGTCAAGAAATAAAACCCACAATAAGTTATTACTAAAATTACTTAAAACTTTGTTAGTAGATTTTATAATTACTAGAAACATATGATGCTCTGTAGTTTGCTCTATGAGGGTTGCAACCTCTTTGATGATGATTCTGTTTAGAAATGATAAGTGCACCGGTGGGGCAGCAGCCCATTAAGTGGGGACTTTAGCTAATTAAAAAAGGTTTCGTGGTGGAGGTCTGCTTGTTGCTTGGTAGTTTTCATGCTGTCTACCATGCTCTCATGTGTGTGCAGTACTGAGAACTGCTGAAATTATAGTTGTCACATGTGTGGGAAAACTACACTCAGCATTCTATGATTGATATCACTCAGGGCCAATGAAAATGGGGGGCTGATCGGTATCAGTGGGGAGCTGGAGCCGCCTCCACCTCCCATTGGCTCATTACTGATGACATCAGCCTTGGAATATGATCAAACAGGACTAGATGTTAGTGGTTCTGAGACAGTAACTGGAAAATTTCAAAAAGTTATTAGAACGTAATATTGTTGTTGACTCATCTATACATCCATCTACTAATCATCTATCCATCCATTCACCCATCCATCCATCTGTCCATCCATCCATCCATTCACCCATCCATTCCCTATAATTGCTTATTCAGCGCAGATCATTGCAAGAAGTATCTTTGTGAGGCCCACCTATGGGTGTAAATTATGGGAGGGATGGGGGGTTTTAACTCTCTCAAAAATGAAAACCAGCCAATATGGACCCCCTTAAATGAGTGGAGACCTCAACCACCAACAATGTTCAACCCAAAGTTATGCCCTTGGGACCACCCTTTTAATTTTAATAGCAACAATGACACCAATAAAACATCAAAATAACAGGTATTTATCACAGTGTGGCGACATTTAGAATTATAACATCACACACACACAACACGCAATCCTGATAAAATTATTCTACATGGAATGCCTTGGTAAGCATTCATGGGTTACGGTAATGAAACCTTCAAGAAAGGAGATACTCTAAGCGGCAGAATGTAATGGGATCTCATGGGGCATCAAATAGCAAAATAGTGGGTCTTATATTAATGTCTGCTTTTTTATGGGGTATTTTCTCATGTTTTGCCATCTAGACAAGAGGCCAAAGCGAGCAACGTCAGACCATTAGTGACAAACTACAGGCAGAAGGCGATCAGGTCTCCTGAAGACCTTTCTGGGGAAAGACCCCCTGCTATTGTTTAAGAACTTAGAGCCCAGAGCTCAGGTAGGAGGAGAATTAGGCTGAAAGCTTATGTTAGAAGGCAGGAGGGTTAGGTCAGACAAGAACAATGCAGTCATCACTTGACGGTAAGGAGGTTATCAGCTGTAATTGATATTGACTACTAAAAATTAGGGGATGTTTGAAAAGGCGACTGTCAGGCTTCACATGCTCAAAGTCCATCCAGCACTGCGTGCCAGAGTAATGAAAAGTAATGGATAATTTCACTGTCGTAATTCGATTGGAGCAATGTGCATCGAGGTAGAGGGACTGTGAAATCCTGTCTGGCCCGGCCCCCTCTACTTCTAAAATTCCATGCCTCTCTGGTGCCTTTCATTTTTCATTTAGTGTTGGCGCACCCGGGTATCCCTGCTGTATGTTTGGCTAAGGGGAGTTGCGTGGCGTTGGAGGGACAAAGAGTCTTCGGTCAAGTGTTTTTGTTATGACGGGCCTTGGGATTCTGGGAGCTTAATGAATCAAAGAGCAGGGACCTAATATCGGTCCATGTGCCAATATAATACCTTTGTGTTTGGGGTCAGGGGACATTGTAGTCATGCTGGCAGAGGCTTTTCAGCAGCCTTGGAGGACCTGAGCTGGCAAGCCCCCGGCTCACCCTCCCCACCCCATCCCAAGCAGGCCCCCAAATGGGTCGCCGGGTGCCATGTGTTCTAAAATGATTATCAGGGCCCCGGTGGCCAGCCTTGGCCAATTGAGGTTATTATCCCTCCTCCCCACAGATGCCCGATTACAGTGATTGAGGTGGTGGGGGGGGCGGGGGGGTCGGCAGTGTAACAGGAGGAGCCATAGCGTGGATGAGAGACAAGACCGCGGCGAGCCTTGGTGGAACCCGTCCGTTTCCTTTGTGGCCTGCAATTTCCTGTCTATTGTAACTGTCCTTGAATGCACTGCGTTTCATTTGGGCGATGCCCGCATGTATCGGACAAGCTGGAGCTCGGGCACGCTTCCTATCTCCCGGCAAATTTCGGCTGATGCCACCTCACCGAGTGCAGGCGGAACCAGACCTCCACCCGGTGCTATTTTATTTGCGACAGAGAGACTTTGGCATACAAGTTACTTATCAGCTGTTGCTTTAGTGGGCTCTGGCCTCCTGAGATCCTGCTCTCGGAAAGTCAAAGAACTGGCTAAAATATATACTGCCAGAATATCCTGTCCGCACGAGGACCAAACAAGCTTTTTATATATATATATAAATGTGACAACAGCCTTCTGCTTAGCCACTTTTGTGGCGTTCCCTTACATCCCACTCCTGTGCGAGGCTCTGAGCTGATGAATAATTTACCTTCCCGTGGTCGCCGCCAACCGCGAGACTGATGGTAATCGGAGATGAAGCGTTTAACGACGCCGTTGTTTGGAATGCATTGAAGCTTTCACTGTCACGCTCATAGATTGCCTGTGCCGCTCGGTGTACTGTCACTGTGATATTGCGGTATTACGGTTACAGTTTTACGTAGCATTCCGCCTCCTCTGAAATCGGATGCTCCCCAGTCAGGCATATGCCTGGGGAATGTGGAGGCTTGGTGGGTCTTCCTTTCATCTAGGTGCTCTGGTTCTCTTCCATGGGACAGATCCATGTATGGGTGAGTCAGTGTCTATAAATTTTCTGGCCAGTGAGTTCCCTGCCTTGGACTCGGCGTTGCCTGGGACAGGCTCCATGAATATGCGACATGTGGCTTATTGCTCACTATTTCAGTTAGCAGCCACTGACTGAATGCTCCTTCCATTATGCTGGTTAGAGGCATTTTTCCAGAAGTTCAAAAGCTGCACTGGAAGAGCACCCGCTAAGGAACTTTGACCTGCTAGGCCTGTCAAATGCGAACCTGTAATTAAAATTTTGTACGGCTGCACTTGAACTATTGACTGTTTGCTGTCATTTCATAGTATCATTAGCTGTAGCAGATTTTCTGTCTGGTCTTCATAGGTCCAGGCAGTAAGTGGCATTGCCAGTTAGGTCTGGGACTGGGACCTTTAACCCACACAGTGAACCACTAACTCACACTGTTAGAGTAGCTTCAAGAATCTTCTTAAGCAAAAGCAATTAGATTTTCCAGCCAACTGACTAGCATCTCACTTGCCCCCCGCCCCCCGCCCCCCACCAGACACACACTTTTAATATCTTCAGATGTCTGCTGTGGTTAATTTTAGAAATGACATGCAAATTCCTGTTTTGTGATGATGTGTGTGCATGTCTGTTGGGGGGGGTTGGTTTTGAAACTGTATTTGAAATGTAAATGGACAGGTTCAACAGAATCAGAATTCTGCTGACGAGGAGCATCAATTAGATTTTATGTACCATGAAATTAAATTAACGCCTTCAAGACTCACTTTTTAATAAGTTTGTTGCATCGTTGAAGGGTCGACTGTGATGAAAATGCGCAAAGCGCTTGTCAGTCTGCGGTGTCGTTTAATATTCTGCGGACTTATGCTTCAGTGGTGTATATATATTTTTTTGTTTTTCTGGAGAAGCTGTGGTAATGGCAACTACCATCAATGAAGACTTTGGCCATAAAAACAGGCAATTGTTGCAGCCCAGGCTAAAAAGCCTCTGTAGGCCTGATTGATAGCTAGCAGAGCATAACATGATTTAAAGCATCCAGGGTTTATAGATTGAAGACAAGAAAAATGTGGTATCAAAGACAAAAAAAAAGTCATTTCTAGCTTGACATTATTTATTGGTCTAGCATTTCGGTTGATGGCTGGATTGTTTAGAGGGAGCTTGACTGGGACAGTGCAAGTCTATGCACTGTCTCAATGGGGAGATGCCACCCCTCAAAGCTGTCCCTGCCAGGGGTGCAGATGGCGGGGGACCCTGATCATGGCTGGATAAGCTTAAAAGGTCAGACCTTTTGTGTACTGTTTATCCCCCCCCACCCCCACTTCATAAATGTCTCCTGTGCCCCTGGTCCCTGCGCTGTCCTCACAGAAATTTGTTTGAAAGACCTCTCAAGCTCTCTGATCATCTCAGTCAGGGAGGAGGCAGAGACACTGAAGTTTGGGCAGGTCAGCTCGGGTAGCTGCCTTTCAAACGAAACCCAACAGCAGCCAGCACAGTCGGTGCAGTTTCTCTGGTGACCCTCGTCATATATTTTATTAACAACAATAGAAAATCCCAACGTTTGCTTCAAACGCTAATCCTCACATTTATTTCGCCTTATTGACAGTTTTACGGCTGGCAGTAAAATGGGGCTATAAAATTTCTGACCTGTTAAAATTTTCCCTGGTCCTGTTACTGGTCAGGTAGGAGGGAAAAAGTGGGATACTTTTCAGTGCACACCAGGTGCGTTAAATTTACGCTCATCTCGGGGAAGGGAGTTACAAACATGTGAGCAGAAAAAGCTGAGGCTGTGTGTTACTAGTCATGTTATTAAGAGACCAACCAAATCCAATTCTGTTGGTACTCCTGCAGGAAGAGGGGCTGCTCTTCCCATAGTGCACTGCAGGGACCATAATGTTTCCCTGTCCGCCCTGCCCTACCCCTTGCTACAAGTGGTAGGTTTTTTTTTAGTGTGCTGGAGCTGTGGAAAGAAAAGAATCACCGTCCTTCAAACACATCTGTGGAGCCGTCTGTCCACCACCCCTGGGGAAGGCTGGTTATTGATTCCTCTGCAGTTGTGCGGAGAATTGGGTTGGGGGTAGGGGGAGTTAGTCCATGTGGAAGGTGGAAGCCAGTGTCCCAACCCCAGGTCATGCGTTGTTTGCTTTCATTGACACACAGCCTTAAGAAGGCTTCTGGGAGTGTATGGGGGGTGGCTGAGCTGTGAAAGTGGCAGCTGCCCTGGACTTGTATCAGGGGGTGTAGAGTTGCATCATGCCCCATGAGATCGCTGGCCTTTTCGGCGTGCAATACGGAGATCTAGGTCTGCTTCGGGACCTTCTGTCAGTGTGACGTCTATTCCGGTTTGACATGAGTGACGTGGGAATAGGCGCTTGCAAAAGGGGAGGGGGGGGCATAGATTTGTGGACACAGTCCAAGTCGCACCTCTGCTCACCACCACGCAGGAGGTCTTGGTGGAGGAGAATAAGTGGCACGTGGCTAGCATTAGCCTGCAGGGAAGGACACAGTGCCAGACTATCTGGGAAGCTATTCGTGGCGGCCCGGTGGGAATCACGGTGGCCTCACACCCCCGGCGTGGCGTCTCGGTCCACACTCCATGCGCGTGGTGCTGGCCTGTTTTGCTGGAAGCTTTTCTTCCTACCAGATGAATTGCCCATGATGTGTCTTTGCCCTGTGGAACCTTGGCATCCCATGCAGGGTGTTTCCCTGCGTACGTGTGTGTGTGTGTGTGTGTGTGTGTGTGTGTGTGCTATGCTGCCTGGGATGGCCTCCAGGCCCCTGAGACGCTATACAGGATAAACACTTGGAAGATGTATGTAAGCTTTTGCTTCAGGAGATATATTTTTGGTAGAGGTGAACTGGAGTCGCCTATGTCTGCCTATCTGTCATGGCCCGGTTTTTGGAGGGCTCTGGTCACATGATCGGGGGACTTTCCTGGGGCCCTCCCATTAGCCACTGCACATTAAAGATCTATAATCAGTCAAAGTGCAGGAGGATGACGTCCCGGCAGATTGGATTTATCATTAATGCGGCCCGGTCTCTCCGAGGTACTCGGAAGCACACTCACATCTCATTAGGGTGAGAAATAAGTGGCCCCTTCCTCTGCCCCCCCGCCCCAGTTTCAGACAGGAGCTCAGGGAAGCTCCGACTGCTGGGGGGCCCATCAGAGCTGCTCTTTTATTTTACAGGCACCCTCCCCACCCCCCACACTGCCTGCTCTGATCCCAGCCAATAGGAATGAACATGAGCTCGCAATGGATTCAGCTGTCTGACTCAGCCTGCCGCTCAGGAGTGAAAAGTCCAGGTCCAGACAGTACAAATCCAGGCCGAGATTTTGTTTCAACCAGGCAGTTGAGCGTTCTGTGACTTTTTTATATTGGACAGGTCCATATTTGTGTTGGTTGAAACAAAATCTTGGTCTGGATTGTTACTTTCCGGACCTGAAATTAATAAACCATACAAGCTAATCCTGAGTGAATGCAGTATGCGGAGGGGGATTGCAGATGTCGCTGGCACTGATTTTCTAGCACCCCCACCCCCTGTAATTTGACGTCATTTCATTAGCATGACCCTTCATAGGAGATCTTCATTAAGCAGATGCCAAATGTGAGCCATCTCCAAAACAATCCAGGCCGGCTCCCATCGCTGCTCTTGTCCTCGCCATTTATCCATCTCCGTGTGTCAGTCTGGGGCTGCCCCCCCCAGCAGTCTGAAAACAATCCAAGCGCGTCTAATGGGGGTTATGTCGGGGGTTATGCCCCCACTCCACGGCCCGTTTCCACTGCATGCCCAGCCCCCGGGTCCTGCGGGTGACCCGGCCACCATCGGGGGGCCCTCACTGCGCGGCCAGTTACCCCTGCATGCGCGGCCCCCGGGTCCTGCGGGTGACCCGGCCCCCATCGGGGGCCCCCCACTGCGTGACCAGTTACCCCTGTATGCGCAGACCCCGGGTCCTGCGGGTGACCCGGCCACCATCGGGGGGCCCCCACTACGCAAACAGTTCTTTTTCAGGAGAATCCATGTACCCTAAAGATTTTCTAAAAATTAACTAAAACGATTTACTATCATGAAAAAATAGTTTACAATGGTTTAATATAATATAGAATAGTATAATGGTTTAATGCAGTAGCTTAAAATCATAAATAAACGACTGAGAAACAGGCTAGCTTAATAACACAATGTTTGGGTTCATTTTTATGTTTTACAAGGCTGTTGTTTCTGAAAAAGTAAATGGCATCACTGTGAAACTTTCCCGTCTCAATACTGCATGAGTACGAAATGGAAGAATAAAGCGACCTGGATCTGGGAGCATAATGCTGCATGCTGTCCCTCTCAGCCAGAGCTGTTGTTTTGCCTTAACCCCAGTGGTGGAGCCTGCCCTCGGTCCATCCCCATCAGCATCACGGGGCTCCATGCGGACCCAGGGGGCTCCACGGGGCCGCTTGAACCGTCGATAGAGGCAAAGCAAAGGTGACAGGTGTCCGCGGTCTGCTGTCACCCCAGGGCCCGTAAGCACGGCTGGTAGCTCTACAAGTCCTGACTAAACCAGCCGAGCACAGAGGCATTTACTTACTCCTTCCTGAAAAGTTTTTCTATCTAACAATCCATCTTCTAACTGCTGACTGGCCACACTGAGGGGGGATGGTGATTTAAAATTGTATGTAAGGCTCAATATGTCCACCCGAATTGTGTTCCATCCATCCATCCATCCATCCACATATTCCAAGAAGGACAGGACACAAAGATTGGGCCACCCTGAACAGGATGACCAGTATTGTAATGCTAATGTATTTGCAGAGCCCCAAAGGGATAGACTGAAGATCCCAAATTTGGGTGGATTTGTGATGTTGGATTAAAAAACATAAAAAAATAAAATAAACATCAGCGGCAGGGAGGTTCTGCCCCATAGAGCCAACTGTGAAATTCCTGTGCTCAGAAACCTGTAATCTGTTATTTATTTTCTGGAATTTGTCTGAATCTACTTCAATTCAAACCTGCAGAGAAGATACAAGTTTGGAGTGAAGCATTGTTACCTCCCAGAGAGGATTTAATGAAATTATCTTCCACTTTCCTTTTTAACAAAAAAAAGTTTTTTTTTTTTTAAAGTATCTCCTTACAAGTCGTGTCAGAAAGATGAAAGATGTCCCCGGTTTGTGTGCAGACGCTAAGACGCTGCGCTGGAGGGGAAATAAGCCCGCAGTTTGTTATGTATGAAAGGGAATGTTGTGCTTTTCATTTTAGGGCAGTTTTGCATGAAAAAAGTGGGGAAGTGGGATTTAATGCTTTTGATCATAATTTCGTGGTGGCAATTTAGCTGCGGCCTCCGCAGTGCAGGTCGGTGAGGCCGCCGCCTGATCTCCAGGCCTGCATCACTGGCGCGGATCGGACTCGCTCGGACCCGGTGACGTCGCGTGGCCCACTTTGACGGACGTGTCGCTGACCCCCCGCGCGTCTCTCTCTGTGCCTCCACAGCTCCCCCTACTGTCCGCATTGTGCACTCCGGCCACGCGTGCAACATCGAGGAGGAGCGATACACGGAGCGGGTGTACACCATCCGCGAGGGAGAGACCCTGGAACTGACCTGTTTGGTCACCGGCCACCCGCGGCCGCAGGTGAGGCTCGCCGTGGGCGGGAGCGCGGCCATCTCGCACGGCTGCTGAAAGACAGACGCGTGAACGCTGGCGGAAATACAGTCGGATGAAAGTTCTGTGACTTGAATTCCCTTACCGTCCTGAGAAAACCGCAGGCTACATGCTTGGAATAAAATAAAATAAAATCATTGAAGTACAGCACAGCCATAAGAGGGACTGTTTGGCTTTAGCCTTCATGCCACTTTTGTTCTGTAGCGCGGCTCAGCATCGCTTAGCCGGTTCTTAATACAGGCTTTATCGGAATTCATCGGATCGGTTAGTTTGCCTGAAGTCTGAAATCCTGTGAAATCCCCCCCCCCCCCCAGACCCCCTGGGTGACGGCGAAACCCCACGGACGATGGAAAAACCCCGGAC
>JAODKN010000027.1:3436549-3447100 GCA_026774425.1 Petrocephalus zakoni
CCTCCCCCCGACCTCTCCTCCCAGAATTGCGCTAGTCGACCGTTTCCCCAAGCCTCCCTGCATCAACGGTCTCCAGATTATATTTGCCCTTCACCCCAAATTACATCTCCAGGAAGGTGATGCCACGGTCACACAGACATGACAGCCAACCACTGTTACCCCCCCTCCGAAAATGTTAAATCAGATTGAATATGTCCCCCAAAATGATACAGGATATGATGTG
This sequence comes from Petrocephalus zakoni, assembly GCA_026774425.1. Taxonomy (NCBI): domain Eukaryota; kingdom Metazoa; phylum Chordata; class Actinopteri; order Osteoglossiformes; family Mormyridae; genus Petrocephalus; species Petrocephalus zakoni. The sequence continues at coordinate 3,436,773 of JAODKN010000027.1, forward strand.
TGAAGCCTGTGCAGATCAATAAACAATTTTCCGTCCCTTAATTGAATATCACTGCGTAACAGATGTAGAAATTTTGCGAAAGCAGCTTAACTGCACAAGGGAAACAACAAAACAAAAAAAAAACCTCAAAAATGCCAAACTATACAGCTAGAATTAAATCCTGCATTTGTTTGTAAGAAGCCGAGCGGGGTGTTTTTCCTCACAATACGAACGCCCTGCTTCAATCTCGCCGATGGCTTCCGGCTATTTGACGCATGAAGTGTGGCATAATTAATCGTCGGGGTGGGCTTCATTTGTTTCATCCCCTTGCGTCGCACACTGGCTGCTTCCTCTCTGCGCATGCGATACGTCTGTATCAATCTTCTGGCTTTATTAAATTCCGTGCCTGGAACTTCGCGACCAAATGCGGCCCCCAGTGAGAGTGTGAACGCTGAGCGGCTGGGGCGAGGAGCGTGGGGCCAACTGTGTATGCGCTAACCCGGCTTTGCAGAGCCACGGCTAAATGGCCCAAAAATCATAGGGCCCCACCCACCCCCCAGAATCAACACAACTCCAATGCTGCATTCCGGACAACTTGGCACTCGAAGATATCCTGCCTTTTACTTGAAAATGTACGATGCGATGGCTGTCAAAGTGGCCGACATACCCCCAACTTCACTGAGAAGCAGATTCTGTGATGTCAGACGCCATGGCAGCCTCTACAGGGGCAAATCACCCTGTCAAGGCCACAAAAATAGATTTGTATTGCTATAGATTTAAATAAAAAGACTATAAGTAAACCAAAATCTATCGTGTATATAGACTGATGTCAAAATGAGTCTGCAAATATTGCTAACCGTTTACCTATATGGATAGCTGTAGCACTGTGTAGCAGTCTATCGCTAGTTCTGTTCTATAGCTTGCAAAAATGAAACGTCTCTGCACATGATTCATAGGCAACCAACTGTGAAATCAGCGGATTGTGTGGTTTTTAATTAATTAACCACTCAGGATTATCATGCTCACACTATTGCATGCTATTCTCGGCTTACAATTCATAAACTTATAGAATTTAATTATTAGCATTATTATTCTATACATTAATAATTTACTTTATTATTAAATTAATAATACGTATAATAAAACATGGCTGTCAGCCATGTTGATTGTGCATATTTGGTGTTGTGGAATGTGACACGGATCAAACCACACATCTCGCAGAAACGCAGCATTAGGACTGGTCGTCGGACTCGGTTTTCATATAACGTATATTTTTATACATATATATTTTTCACATATATTTTTAGCATTTCACGAAACCGAGGCTCTGTTACACTGGCTGTTTTGAGAGGGGTTCATACTTTCATCGATAGCTCAGATCATCAAACCCGCGGGTGCCGACACCCCACTTCCTGGTGCTGTAACACTGGCCTCAATACTCCAGAAAGGATGGGCAGAATTACGAGGACTGGTAAGAACTGGATTGTCTATGACCAGCAGCTCAAACACTTTATATCTTATGCCATCAATGTGCAGGCAGAAAATCTGTGGGCTGCCTCAGATCAGGGTTTACAATTCACATTGGTATCGGTTTAAAATTGCCTTGAATAAGCTAACACTTTTCGGTACAAAAGACTCGTATTTCCACCGCCACTGCGGGCTGTTTCATCAATGGCGTGTCTCCTTAAGCAAATGTAATAGAAAGATCAAAGGTCTTGTTCGCCAGTGACAGATCAGCTGCCTTTGAAGTTCAATAACTGAAACCTTAACTAACATCATGGGTGAATCAAAGAGTTAACATTTTTCACTACGGCTAATGCCAAAGGTTAGAGTAAAACATGCCTTCTCGGTCTCTTCGGATTACTTAGGGATAACCTCTCTCAGTGTTATGAAAATTCCTTTAATATACACCAGTGTATCAAGCTGAGACATTTAATGACATTTAAGTGCTTTTTATTTGTTTATGTATTTTTTTTAAATATTACACAGAAGGACAGAAAACAAAATCAATGGCATTTTTTTTATATTGAACTTTCATATGATCATTGCGAAAGTAGCATTTCATGAATTTTTTATTGGTTTGAGATTACTCCTGGAAGACCCCTGAAGACAGCAGTCATCTGTTGTTTCTTTGGACTGTAATCAGTGAGGGGAGACGCTGGATGCTGAATTATGAGTAAAGCTAAGGGCTCTGCCTTCCCTCCCCAAGGGAAAGCATTTGACCTTTAACCTCTGCTTATGTACAAAATACCAACAGACACTCTGAGAGTGTCCCACGACACCTTTAACTGCCAAGTGAATAGCACTGGGAAATGGAATCCTGTGCCGATCAGTTCAAAGGCCGCAAACCACACGGGACCCTTAACTTAGGACCAGTGAGCATGTCGTTTTGGATGAGTCCATTACGCAGAGTTGCTCTGTGGGGCATTGCATCACTGCAAGAGCTCCAAACAGGGAATGAATCAGTTCTTTCACCTCTGTTTTTATCCTTTCTGCCCTAATTTGCTTAAATCTGGGACTTCCCTTTCTCTGAGCTGGTAGACCTCATTCAGACTAGTCCATGGCCATCTGCCAACATCGTGTGGCCTCTCTCAACCTTGGAGAGGAGAAATATTACAGTCTGTGACAGTACCGCCTCTCAATACTAAAAGACATGCCAATCAACGGTTGTTAAGAGTTCATTCTCTAGGCTGCAGGTCCCAGCGTGTGACAATATACAGTTCTGCAGCCCACATCATCAGAATCCCTTGAAAATCCATGACAGACCTCCCAAATCAATAGTGATTGATAGGGTCTTCCCCAGTATACATTCCTATGGATTCTTCTCCAGCATACATTTATATGAGTCAGCAGCGGCGGTGTTTCTTACACTGGTTGATGGATGATCACAGACAGTCCAGTCCACTGCCTTTCCTAACATAGATGTTCCCTTTTAGCCGACCCTTGGCCAAGCCAGTCAGCGATACATTGTTTGCGAGTGCCGACTCGCTGTGTCAGTAATCACAGAGCAAACATCCCCCTTCATGTCACAGCAGTGTGCATGGGTTTCGGCCACAGAGCACAGCGCGAGGGCGAACACGGCCCCAATTTGGACTGTCAGCCACAAGGTGATGGCACTCAAGGACCTCGGCAAGGCCGAGCTTCTCTGGTACGGCAGAGAGAGAAACCAAGGCCGAGGGGCATTAACATGAATTATCCTTCAGCCTTTGTAAACCGTGTGCTTGGAATCCAGACAGCCGGGTTGTGCGGCCACTTACTTGAATACTTACCTGCACTTTAAATTTAAAGAGCACATTTTTGAATAGAACCTTGTTTTTTTCACAATCTTATGATTTTTGGAGCCTTGTAAAGCACATCCTTAAAAAGCACGCAATTTAAAATCACATTTCTGAATAGAACTTTGTTATCTTCATAATCTTATGGTTTTTGGAGCCTTGTCAAGCATACTCTTAATGCCTAAAATCTCCATTTTCTCACTTTACAGTAAAGATAAAATGATGAAAACATTATTAGCATGTAGGACCAATCCATTATAATCTGGAAATGAAATTAAAAAGCAAAATAAAGCATGTGTAGTGTGTACAGTTGCGTTTTGCTTATTTAACCTGCAGACGGGCTTCCAGAAGCCCTGGTGACCTGGCACTGATGTTTGTGATATGGGGGTTCTTCCTCTGCTTTGACCGCGCATATTCCAGCATTCTGCCAGCCTTCTTATTGTTCCAAATTGGATCTAATGAACGGGGAGGCCTGGTTTTTGGGTATCACACCCCTCCGTTTCTCTTTTGCCGTCCAGCACAGTGCTCCACGAGGGAATAATTTGCCTAATGAGATGCACGCAGAATGATGAGAGAGGAACTTACTAGGGGAGGAGCAAGGGATCTTCTTTAGTCTCCCAGATTCCGCCACTACGGACACGGCTCTGAGTAACGGCGAGCGAGAAGTATGCTCTCTGTTCTGTTCTGTTACCTGTGCAATATTATGTGCCTTTCGGGGTTTGCAGAGGAGACGCTAAGGGTGATTGCTTTATGCCAATCTGGTGAGCCAGAACTGGGTTAGAATTGGGAGGTGGACACTGGTATGTTACGGCACTGGTTTAATTACAGCAGCGGCTCCGGAGACCCCAGCCTGGAGCCTGCATGTCCGAACCGCAGTAGTGACACAGGAGAGTCCCAGGAGGTTGCTTTTTGCTTTAACTCTCATCTTTTGAGTCAGCCATCAGCGGGGATCCGAATCGCTTGGGGAAAGCGATGGCCGAGGGGATTACCTGAGGGAATTGCCCTTGGGGGCTGGAGGGGAGGGGGTAGTGCATGGCTGGCGTCTCTCGTAGCATGATGGCGGCGCGGCGGCGGTAAGCCAGGCTTCCCCGCGTAGACCGGCAGGCTGCGGATGCCGGGTGGCAGGTGGCAGACTGCGGAGGCGGCCGTCCGTTAATAGAGCGGGTGGGCGGGCAGGCGGGCGGGCAGCAAGCTCCATGAGGTCTCTGCCTTCTGGACACGGTGTAAGTGGCGACGGGCATCTGCGGACAGCATCTCGCAGGCCCCGTCTTCACACGCCGTCCGCGGAACATTCCGGAATACATACAGAAAGCCCACATGCCAATATAAGAAGTTCACAATTACTCTCATATGTCCTTCATACAATTAGATGCTTACTTGCACGCTCCCTGAAGGCTGTTGATTAACAGAATTAGACAGAATTAACAGATTAACAAATAATGACATAATCAATAATAATAACATAATACGTGGTAGCAGTGTTGGACAGTAATGAAACAGGAGCAGTAAGTAACTCAGACAGCAGAAGTAGGAAATAAAACAACAGATGAGGCAGAAGAGCAAAATAAATCCAAATCAAATCAACAAAGCAGTAATGAGGGTGGGGGCCAGAGCTGCTATCTGCAGACTCGGAGGTGCCCCGTGCTTCTGAAGATGGATTCCTCCATGCATTTGTAGGTGAGGGCCTGCCAGTGACATCTGGACCTTTCCTTAGGGTTAAAAAAGAAAATTAAACGAGATTGGATCTCTGGACGTGTGTGTTCGCCCGCTATATAACCTTATAACCTGGATGGCTTTTGGCTGCCACCTGTGCCCGTGCAAAGATAAGCGTGTATGAAGGGAGCCGTGGGCTGGTGGCACACCCTGGGGGCTCCCCGCCCGGGTGCCATATGCCGCCGTTTCCTCCACAGCACCGTGGCCCCATTTGTAAAGTGCTTATTGAAAACAGCCGAAGAAACAGGTTCATTTGTTAGCTACATGGGCTCCTATTAGATGGGGTGCAAACTGTTGATGTAAAACCACGGTAGCCTGTAAGGGGAGAGAAAGGGAAGGAATTTCCTGGGCACAGACACTGGGGGCGGAGGGGGGCATGAGTGAGGAACTTTGCTGGTTTGAGGGAGGTGGTCAGTACAGTACAGGCCCAGCCGTGTCTCTGTGCGGCCCTCGTGCCACGGGTCATTCTACGACCGTCTTGCTGCTCCGTTGCGAGGCACAGTTGAGAAAAGGCTATGAGAAATCACAGCCGATTTCAGAGCAGTTCACTGAAAGGTCACATCAGTGGTGGCGCCATATTTTTCCTTAGATGGAGGTAGAGAGCTACTTTAACGGTACCGCGGTATCTCAATGGCAGGGTATACCTAAAATGGGCCCTCGCAGTTTACCAGGGCCAGGCAGCAGCGTCCCTCCTCCCCGCTCGTCGCCTGTAGAGGGAGCCTTTGAGAACATCTCACTTCCTGCCACCAGCTCCTGCGCCTGGCCTGCGACACATTTCAAAGTGTGTCGTGGTTCTGGTATTGTTTCTGTGTGTGCACGCAGACTTCAGATGCACGGCTGTTATGGAGTGGCTGTCAGCCGCTAAGGTCTTAATGGCATTTTTATGGTGATTTATTCTTTTCCGTCGATTTGTTAATGCCCCTCATCCAGAGGGATTTGCAGTGCTTACATTTTGTAATCGTCTGTTGCCGTTCAGCCCAGCTGAAGACCCCGCCGGAGGTCGGGAGCCCTCGTCTGTCTGTCGGGAAGGGTAGAGCGGGGCTTCGCGTTCCAGCCAAGTGGTTTAGGGACAGACAGAGGGGCGGATCGGTTGGGGCGAGAGGTTCCGTTCTGGTGAGCGAGGCTGTGAATGCCTGTGAGGTCTCTTCATGGCCAGGGGCACTGGGAAGGAGGAGGGCATCCGTCATCAAGCACCGGGAGAAACCTGTGGAGCGTGGCTTCCGTACCAACAGATCCGCCTCGCTGCCCCCGCGGCCGGCCCCTCCCCCACGACCCCCCCCAAACGCTAACCTTTTCCACCAAAAAAAACTATTTAATTTTACAAATGAGATGCCTGGGCAAGCCTCCAAAAATAAGCAGAATAATTCTCCCGAAAAAAAAATCCCTTAAGCACTTGAGTAATCTTGCTATGAATACCAGTTATAAATCACCCTTTCATGAAATTTCGAAAAATAATTCATTACACTGGAAGGAAGATTTATTTCTGCACTGAATTCCCTGATATGCACAATATATATTTTTAAGAGTCCTGTTGTTGATGATGCTTGTCACAGGATGCTCATGTTATGTGGCGGATAAACCGGAGGAACGTGCAGACAGGCTGAGAAGTGCCCGCATCATCAACACTGACAGGAACAATGGGTTTCATTAGTTCCTCAACTTTTGTGCACATGTATAAATCGCTCCCGCTAGCAGCTACTCTGCATTTTCCACCTTATTTGGTGTGGGCTGGTGCTGCTTAACCTAGAATTGAAGAACCGCAAGGCAGGAGAGGAGAATTTGCCAAATGGGGCTTCGGTTGTGGAACTTTTCATTCATACCTGGCCCGTTCCAACTATTCGTCCAGTTTTTCTTTTTGGTTCTCTTTTAACTCTTCGCTCTGACCTCAACTTCAAGTGAAAAACGGGTCCATGTGTTTTTTTTTATTTAATATTTGTAAACTGTACATGAAATTGTTGGCTGTTTTCTGGTTCACACTGATTCTTAAACATTGCATTTAGGGACAGACTGCAAGAATAAACTCTGAGGAAGGGTGAGTTAAGCGGGACTAGGTTACTTGGCATGGGCTACTAGAATAACTCGCCAACCAGCTCAGGCTGCTAGAAACACACATCTTGTGCTGTGTACTCGGCACACCAGCCAGCTCGCATGGGTTACTAGACACAGTACATCCGGTGAGGTTTCTCTGGCCAATATGGATGGGTGACCAGACCCACGGGCCAGCCTAGCAGACAGACTTCACTCACACAGATTACCGGTCACATCTGCTAACTTGCACAGGATTATCAGTACAGTAGAACTGAGAGTAACGTATTTAACTACTTTCATTATAACGTTCTGTAGTTATTGAAGTGAGCTGTCAAGGATTCCCCATTGAGCTGTACTGAGATCTTAATGCTTTTGGAAAGAAATACGTAGGTAAAATAACGTTTAAAAAATCTTGCAACAAATTTTCTTCTATGTCTTGCTATTTTTCTAATATACTCATGAATTGATTCTCTTCTGTCAGGGCTTTATGCAATTCAGGCCAGATAAATTAATTATATAGCACCCGACCCCCCTGCCCCTCTGCCCCGCTGTGAGGAAATGTATATTTCTCTTATTCATTAAGAGTCACTTTATTCCCCCTGAGTATTTTCCAATATTTGTGGCATCATGGGAGCTGAAAATGGAAGCCACAGTTTAATATTTCTGCCGTCTGAATTGCTATGGGGCGCCTCCCGTTTGCAGGAGTTCCTGTGAATCGAAAGGTTGACCTGGCAGGGAGGAGGTCTCACTCAGCCCCTGGGTCTACAGAGAGTAGCCACTGATAAGTCTCCTGAATTCTGAGGCTGGCGTTTCCCCTAACCAGCAGCGATAGCCATGTAAACAAAGCCTCTCTTCCCTCGATCTTCAGTAAAGCATGAAATGGATTCCCCAGCATCGCTCCAGCGCTGCACCAGCGGGCCGGGCCCCCACTCTCTCTCAGCCTGCCGCGCACGCACCCCCCCCCCCCCACGTTCTCCGTATGGGTTTGATGCCGTGTGGAATCGCTCAGTGTGCCCACGGAGAATGGGAAGGTGCAGCTCTGGCACGACGGGCAGATTCCAGGGAGTAATTTGTAAGGTGGGTGGGGTGCTACCAGTGAAGTTGGTGGTTCCTGGTCCCCCCCCTTCAGAATCGTACCCCACGGGTTTGGAGTGACTCCAGACACCACCACCGTCCCTCGCTTGTTTGCACAAGAGCTGTGCAGATGAACGGGAGTGTTGTTGCAATGTAGGTCACCCCACACAGGAGGCCTCAGACGAGCCCGACGGGGCCCTGCCAGGCCTGAATGGGCGATTAGCTCCGCTCGGCGGCAGGGCTGGCACACTCTCTGTGCCCCGGGGGGACTGTGACAGCCCTTAGCAGTGCTGGCCTCCTGCTCCACCCGTGATCGATCACATATAAATACAAAGGTTAGCAGCAGTGTGGTAATAGTAAAAAAAAATGCTTACTCTTCTTCTAATGGTTCTGGATATCCTTCAGGACTGGTTTGAACCGGTTTATGATTGTCGGCTCCAAGTAACTGCTAGTTTCCTGCACTTTGGAAGTGCCCCTTAGATATGTAATGGAATGCCTCTCCCCGACAGAGTTACTTTACTGGTTTTCTATGCATAGCATGTGGTGTGCCGTGTTTGAAAATTGAAGAAAATATTCACATTGAGTACCCTGGCTCTGAATGCCAGCCACCTGGCTGTCTAGAGGCCGACCAGGTGGAAATGTGATCTCAAATGATCGGCATGAGCGCAAGTGTTTGTACCACAATCATATGACTATTTGAAGTGTAATTTGCACTGCATGAACCTTAATTGGCTGCCATAGACTTGCACATTGTTCGGTATATGAGTTGTGTTGTTTGTAAACTGTGGCTTATAATACCCGCAGGTCTTTTATTCAAATGAATGGGAAATACACGAACCTAAATTGCACAACATGCCTTCTGAACTGAATTAAATACTTCTTAAGTAACCATTGTGGTACTTCATCAGATCTTTTTCACCGTGATTCAGCAGTCAGAAGCCTTGCTGGGTGACGGCCCATATATTGTTATTTTATGTTTGGTACTAAAGAAAACATCAGTAGCAAAAGGCAGCACTGACATCCTTTGGGCAGAATGGGGCTGCCTTACTGGTCGGATGGCAATACGGGGCTCAGTCACCCCTCGGATGCTTCTGATGAAAACTGCATCGCTGCTTCTTCAGCAATGCGATGCAATATGCCAGAGTTACAGTAGGTGGCAGTGAGCCGTCATTTCAGGCTGCTAAAAAGCACCCAGGCTTCAGCTAATCTTATATAACTGAGGATTATGTTTCATTTGTGACTTATCGATTGTTTTTGCCTGCTGTTATCCTGTTTTGGTAAGTCCCCTGAAATCCTGCCTGCCTCCATGTAGCTCCTCGAGAATAATTCTCATAGCTGCAATTAAGTCTACAATAGGTGTTGCCAGCGACGCAGCTCCGCTCTCTGGCCCCTTACAGAGACATTCAAACAGTCCCCCACTGCTACTTCTAAGAGGAGTTGAATAAGTGTCACTTGTTTGTGGAGAGTTGACCTGGCTGGTGATAAATAGCTGTGGTCTGAAGAAGAAGGACGATTTGCAACTTTTCCTTGAACCTATAACATGAGTTACTCATTCATGGGAATCATGTCAAGCTGAATATGGCTTTTGCATACAACCCTACATACATAAATATCAATGGGACTCCCCCTGAACAAAGGGTGTTGTTCGTCAGGGTCATATGGTTGGGATCGTGTTCTGTAGTCGATTGCTAGGTTTGTTCTTCGCTTCTGATTTACATCAGGAGGTCATGTTGTTATACTTTCTAACATCTTTACCGTTACAGTTTTTGGCCATGGCCCCAGCTTGCCCTTGGCTTGATTGCGTGTGTGAAGATGTTTACATGCAAGAGTTCTGTGGTTGATTTGCGCCCCCTCCAGGGTCTATCACGTTTGTGCTTGAGAGGATAGGTTCCAGGTCACCACTCAAAATAAATGAGTAGTTAATGACAATGAACAGATTGTTGGGCAAGCAAATGAAGGGTACAACTATCAGGGCGAGTACTTGAAGGAGCAACCTTGTAGGGTAAGTACATCAAGTGTAAAACTATTAGGACAAATGCATGAAAGGTATGACTATTAGGGCAAGTATTTGAAAGGTATGACTCTTAGGGCCTGAAGGGCCCAACTTGTAGGGCAAGTGCACCAAGGGTAAAATACTTAGGGAAAATTCATGAAGGGTACAACTATTAGGGTGAATACATGAAGGGGCCACCTTGAAGGGTAAGTACATCAAACATAAAACTATTAGGGCAAATGCTTAAAGGGTACAACTATTAGGGT
>JAODKN010000027.1:3529699-3556297 GCA_026774425.1 Petrocephalus zakoni
GCCCGGCGCGCCGCGCGGGCGCGCCGCCCCCCCCCCCGCCGCCTCGAGTAGTGGTGATAATTTGTAGATAATGTGTGGCACTCCTAAAAAATCCGTCCATTTATTTACCAACCAAAAAGGCCTTGGAGCCCATCCCAGAGGGCACGGGCTACATGAGGAAACAGTGGGAAAACACGCAAACTCCACACACACAGCAGGGTAGGATTCAAACCCGTACCTCCAGAGGATGGGTGTACAGCAACATCACAGCATCCTGAGGTAATATGCACATTTGCTCATTATGTTTCTCTTTAAGAGCTAGCCGGCCCATCGTTTATCTAATAAACATTTTGTGCAACATTTTGCATTATGAATCGAGAGGGATTAATATTCATATTTGCTACAGATTGTCAGGGTTTTGCTCGTTTTGCTGACGATCATTCGTCGCATGTATTTCTGATTTTTCTGCTGTTTGTGTTTCTCTATTCGAACATAAAGGTTGACTGATTGGCCATGAGTGTCCGTCATCATCATTGGAGTTTCGGGTTCTTGATTGTGTGTCAGGTTTCAGAGACTTATGTCAGTTATTTCTACCATTTTTAATTAACGCGGGAGATCAATGCCCCCCCCCCAATGTGCAAAACGTGCATCTCCCACATGAAGCTCAGTAGAAGAGGGTTTTATAGCCTCCAGTGCTCTAACATGCTGTGAGAGTAAGGGGTGGGAGGGGGATTGAACATGAGCAGCGATGCCTCCCTCTCTTTCTGACAACACCCATTGACTTGTTGCCATAGCAACAAACAAGGCATTTACCCGACTGACACCACATGTAGAGTGTTGGAAAACAAAGGGCAGAGCAAAATGTGGTGGTGGTGGTGGGGGGGGGGTCAGGTGCCTTTAAAAAGTTGCCTTTGCTTCGCCACCACTGCCTTTCATTTCCTGTGACTGTCTTAATGTCGCCTTGTGTGGCACTCGCTTGTGCATACATAGGGAAATGAGAGCAAGTGGAATGGCTCACTTACACCCCTAGTCCAGATGCGAATGGCTTGTTTCTGTGTCTGGCAGTCGTGCTTTATTTACTGTCATAAAATCAGACGGCAACAGGAAGGGCGTATGAATGCTTGTTCCTGAATTCCCCGATTGGATATGGCCAGTAGCTGTGGCTCCTAAGACGACATCCAGTGAGGCGCTCTCACTGCTGTCGTGCAATTCTAACATGACAGGCTTTTTCTTTTCACGTAATCCATTCCGGCCTCCGCAGTTGAGTTTCATGGTTGTTTAGGCTCATGTATACCTTCCACAAGGAAGGTTCCCTCTTCCGCAGGGAACAGAAATCAGCCCTGGGAAGTTACATCCCCATTTTTTGCTGCTAGCCTTGAATATTTCTCATGTTCAGGCAAATGGTTTTAACTCCAAAGCCAGGGATACAGAGGCCTAAATATCCCGATAGCCAGTGCATTCCTGCCCGGCGTGCTAGGAAGTGTCCAGTTTGCTGGCGAGCGGCGCTGAGGCAGCCGCGTGGGCATGGGGTGATTGTGGTGTGAGGGGCCCTCTTTGGAGCACAGAGTGATTATCATCTCAGTCAACAGGATTCACAATCAAATCCTCCTAGCAAGAGCCATCTGAGTCAAGTGATGCTACGAGTCTGGAGTGCAGGGTAATCAGGATGGGGAGTCATGCTTTCAGCACCTGTGGACGTATTTAAACATTTTTGCTAATCATCCTATATGCAAATACGGATAAATCAATTCAGTTCTGAGTGTCAGTTTCCATGATGTACTGGGTTTTCACGGTAAACAAGCCTGTACAGTTTATAATTGCAAAATATTTTATAGTAAATATTATTCATATAAAAATGTGATTCAGTATTAAAAGTTACTCTCTTCATTTTTTTTTTTACTTTGGAATAATGCAGGGTGTAGGGAAAGGTATCACAGCGTTTCTCAACCCTGTCCTTGGGGACCTGCCAAACAGCCCCCATTTTTGCTCCCTCCCAGCTCTAAGCTCTAAACTGTGAGGGAGCAAAAATTTCACCCGTGGAAGTCTGGGAGTCCCTGAGGACTGGGCTGTGAAACACTACTGAAATGGATGTCGGTCTGTCATAGGTTATACAATCAACACAATAATTTAGATATGCCTCTTCTCCCTACCATAGCTTAGGACTATGAGAGGAAACGAAAGGACCTGGCTGCAACAGACATGGATTTAAAGAGAACATGCAAACGGTGGCCAAACGGAGCTTGTGGCAAGATGAGTCTCATTAGTATTAATACGGTTGAAAACTTACATTAATCTTCAAGGCCATTATAGTTGGTAGGTAATAGAGGGATAGGCCAGTTTCCCCTACAGTTTTCACAGCACTGAAGGCATTTGGTTGGGCAGCGTTAGGATGGGTCCCCGGGGTCTGTCAGTGGGAGAGAGGCTGGGCTGATAGGCTCCACTCGGATACTCTTGCCAGGAAGGAAGAAGGAGTGTGGACAAAAAGGGATTGCTTTGGGGCCAGGCAGTGTTAATTAGAAATCTGCTACATGCCATGTTGATTCATGGTGACAACCCCCATTCTTTTAGAAGATAAAGCACTTTGGCTGTCCCCGGGCAAGATGATGGACTACGTTAGTCTCACCCCTGGTCCAGCGAGGTAGGAGAGGCAGGCTGACTGAATCCCACATCTTCCCAGAGCGGGAGACTGATTTGGCTGTACCCAAACCATGAAATGCTGCCTTTTTTGACAGTAGAAGTTCATAGGGGGGTGTTTTGAAGGACCACGCCTCTGGGATCGCACCAGAAACCCTGCCACCCCTGGGGAGGGATGGGCTAATGACAGTGAAGTATGGTTCACAGGAAAGAAGCTGCAGCCCTCCCCCCCTTGTCTACCCCGATGCCATCGAGGCTGAAGCACCGCTGATGCAGAATGACATGGATGTGAAACCAAGTGGATAATTGTCACACTTTAAGCTGTCCCCTACCTGCCCCCGTCCTTTGTGGGCATGTGTCCGAACGCCACCGAAGTACTGCCATGGAAAATTTGCGTTCACTTATCCCTTTGGGAATGCTTTCAGTTTTAGGTCAGTTGACTGATGTCCTCGATTCATACATCAGTGGGAATCTTTTCTTTCCGGGTTGAGAATATTTAGTAATTTCAGGCATGGAGTAAAACAATTACAGCAAACTAATATCATCTTAATATTCCATTGCTCACATATAATTTAATAGTTGCTCAATCCCATCTGCCTAGTTTTTCCGCATCTGTCAAATACTAGGACACGACACCTCTAAATTGTCCTTGGCTCATGAGTCATGAGTTTTTAACTATTGTTCCAAAGAGCAACAGAATATAGTATATCTCCTGAGCTGGCTAAAACTTTAAACTTTGATCATTTTCCTGCATGTCCATCATTGATTAGCAGATAAGTATTTTTATAGGATCTTGGCAAGAGCAGGAAACCCAACCTGCGAATCCATCAGAAAAGAAACTAATAACAGTTGCTCAGTCCAGTGGCTTTCGTATTCCATGGAAATCGTCCTTGTCTTCTGTGCGTCTCAGACATTTGCATCTGGACAAGTTACATTAGACATTATTTCTGAACTATACCCGGGAGCCACGCAACTTGCAATCTTCTATTGGACTGCAATAGCGTATCTGCTAGTGTTTACCTGTCTTGTGCCACGTGCTCCTTGGGATAAACTCTAGGCTTATTATGTCCCAAAGTTCAATAAATAGTTGGCAAATGGATAGATGGATATATTGGACAGCACATTTCATTTATGGTTTATGTAGTTTTACAGTTTTATTTTGCAGAGTTCTTAATGTGTGTATCTTTCGGGGGGGCACATCAATAGAGCTAAAATACACAGAATACTACACAGGGCAAAGTGATTTTCTCATTGTATTATATCCGTATTGACCGTCCGGATTTCCTTTTTAAGTGACTGTACCAAGCTGAGTAATGTTACCAGTGTCAGGCTCTGATAGGTCAGACGCATTTCCTGTTTTTGGAATGTCTCCATGGCTACGCAGACGTGACATGTGAGCAGGAGAGAAATGAACGCAGGGGCTTTTTGCGAGCAGTAACTCGCTCATTCATCTCGAATTTACCTTGCCATGCTGTTTCCTGTTACTCACTGGCCTTATCTCAGCTGCAGGGAGATTTATTACCGAGCTGCACCTCTACCATTTTGGTACCCCCCGCCCCCATCTACGGGGCGCCCGTCAATGAGGTTCAGGCTCGAAAACCTATAGTGGCTTTTCATTAAACTGTACGTGATCCCTTTGCTGCTCGTCTTCCTACATGTGCTCTGTCTACGCTATCGCAACACAAAGGAAATTGCTTTCCTGTATTTTTATGTTTCCTTTTTTTATTTTTTTTTTCCTTGGTGAGTCTACAGTTTGCATGCATCCCTGAGTGCCCACAACCAGGGAAAAGTTCCATTAGCGTCAAAGGGGTCCAGGAGGGATGCCATTGTGCAATTCTGGCTCTGATCCGTTAGCATGTACCTACCGGAGCTTTGATGTCCCTTTTTTTTTTAAATGCTTGTAACAGCTCAATCCTCACAGCAGGGAAAATCTCGCTGAGAGATTGCAGGCATTTCAGGCACTTTTTCCCTTTTTTACCTCTGTTTTTTTTTTTCTTTTCCTTTTTTTTTGTGGGTAGAAAGCTCTGTACTTCAAGCTGCAGAAAGGCTCCGAGGCACTGACCAAGGGGGGTGTCACTGGGTCACTGGCAATCTGTGCCTCGCCAAGTCGGCCATTGATCCTACCTGTAACCGTGTTCTACCCCCCTGCCTAAGCTCCCATCCATCCGCCAGCATTCATGGGTGCCTACATAATGCAGTGTCTCTAAGAGGAGGCGCCATCCAAAAGGGGGACCTCCATTCCCTCCCATCAGGACGGAGACAGAACTTCACAGACTTAGTAATGTCACCATTCTAGAGGTGAGGACTACCTGGTCTTATATGTAATTTAGGCTCTCCCATCCAAATTCCCCTTCATTGCATTAATCCAAATGCAATAGGCATTAGTCAGCATTCCTACATGTTTAATGAGGTACACAATGGGTAGATGTGTGAGCTTTACTGTGCATTTTAATGGGCCACATACTGTACTGCTTATCCAGTACATGATTCTATTGAACAATTTTACAAATGACTTCAATGGCACCACATTAAAATGTTTAATTAGAGAGCAGGTAAGAGAATTTATCAAGCATTTCGGCTCGCCGTCTGATGACTATGAAAACCCTGCAACAGTAACAGAAATGAATCTCAATACCAAGATCACGAATATCGTACTTTCTTACTTGCTACCTTGCCTTCCAAGAACAAATGATGCCCAATGAATCATAGGATTGGGCTCATTTGGCGAGGACACATCCGATGAATCCTTGATATCTGGGGATCTTCACCGTCCTTTGTACATGTGATCTTAGTATTGGGACTGGCAATGGAAGATGATGGGTACATGAGAACACAAGTATGGTCAAGTACACATGCTGAGATTTACCCAAGGATTTACCCTTTATTCCGTGCAACTCTCTGCAATTGCCCTTCTTTGATAGCTAAACTAGTCTTTTAATCTTGCTTAACGAACTGCTGTAATAACAACAGATTTCCCTTAGTGACATTGTTGCAACTTTTTTTTTTTTTTTTTTTCCAGCAGCACCGATAAAGCTGTCAAAAAAAACTGAATGGAGGCATCAGATTAATTCAACAATTATATGTTTTTTGCATTTATGAATAGATAAGCTGGCTGTTTTTGGTGTAGCGTCAGTCCCAGGCATTCCGTATGCTCACTTCTCACCACCCTCGAGAGACTTCTGTCTCTGGTGACTAGTAATGTCTTAGTAATCCCTCCAGCCAGATTTCTCATTAAACAGTCAGCCGTCATTAGGGGGGCGGGGGGGATAAAGCCAGACAGAAGGTCAGAAACAACAAGCTGTTTGCTCATAGTCAAGCTAACATGTTCATGAATAAGTGTTTGCACTAATAACAATATCTGCTGTCAAATGGGATCATTTAACAGGATAAATTTTTGAAAAAAAAACGAGGAGCAAGCTTAAGGTGAGGAGATTCTGGATTAAAACATTGGGAATTTGTATTCAGAGAGAGATGAGTCCTGTTCTGAGTGGTGACCTTTCATCCAAACGCAAGCTGCCCAGTATGATGTGTTTGAAGAGGAACCAGCGTGCTGGCAGTACAGACTCTGGGAGAGACACGATAACAGTAAGAAGCCAAGAAGCTTATGAGGGGATGGTCCTCTGAGATGTGCGAGGAGAAGGCAGCCAGCACCCTGGAGCACTTCTTAAAGAAGTTGCATCTTCTCAATCATCTCATGATGTTCTCTAGCGATTGGTGGACGTCTGTGGAGATCCCATATGATGCAAAGGACCAGTGAACCCTCGTGGTGGCTGTTGTCTCCTTCTTTCCCCGGCGGTGCATCCTACTCGGGCTACGCAGAAGTAATTAATTTGATAAGTGTTTTTTTGTGATTTGATAAGAACTTACTTACAGTGAACAAAGGTATTTACTTGCCCTCTGCCTGGGGCAGGTATTAACTGCTGATACATGGCAGAAGTGAATCTACACAGCCAGCAACGGCATGTGATTGTAATTATACCCACCTACCAGAGGGAAGTCATGAATCTGAATGGCAGAACTCCAGGGAGAGAAGCTATGTTTTTTTTCCCTGTTTTCCATTTCAAATGAATGGATAATACAGCACATTAGATTAAAGTAATAAAAAAAGCATTACTAGTATATCAGTTGCATTGAGAAGGGTTGCTGATCGGTGGTAATGTTCACCAGAATATGAACATACACTTCAATGCGAGCTACACTTGAGAAATCAATATCAAAGACTGAAATCTGCATCAGTGTTAGATCTCATACATGTCTCCTCTTCAGCACAAATTAGTTGCATATAATATTTGTGACATCAAAACAAACAATATATTGATATTTTGTGGATGATATATGGCTGTGTTTCCCAGCCTGGTCCTCCGGGACCCACAGATGGTCCACATTTTTGCTAGGGAGCTGGGAGGGAGCAAAAATGTGCACTGTCTGGCAGGGAGCTGGGAGGGAGCAAAAATGTGCACTGTCTGGCAGGGAGCTGGGAAGCAGCAAAAACATGCACGGGCTGGGGGTCCTTAAGGACCGGGTTGAGACACATTTATGTGTGGAATCAGAGCCTGACATTTTGCACAGGGGCATGTGTTTGGTTTTAATGGCGGTGAGATTCAGGAGGAAGCACTCTGGGCTTGCCTCTGGCTCATTCTGTCACCTGTACCACTTTTACCCCCAGAGCAGACACTGCCTTTTTTGCCAATGAAGACATGATGGGCTCCTTTTTGGCAGTTAAAGAGACAGTGAGCACTTCCTCAGATTTCCCTATCTGTGCCAGGACCAGCTCTGTGGGGGAGAGAACAGAGCGACACTCCTCACCTAATATGGATTCACAGTGTGTGAAATTACAAAATTTTCAGAAACAATAAACAGTAATTGAATCCGAGGATGGGAAGATTTCAGGCTTGAGAGGGCCCCTGTTGTGACAAACAACGGCTCATGGCTCTGCTGCATCTACCCTGGTTGTTCTCCTCACTTGGTTTAGCTGATCGGCCTAGCCAGTCAGCCTTCAAAGGGCCAGATTGGAAGGCTGAAATCGATTCAGTGAGTCCTCAGATTCCACCTCTGTCTTCATTGCAGATTTTTTGAACCAGGTAGGACCAGTTGGCAGATAAAACCCAGCTCTGCTCTTTTCCTCTTGTGGCTAAACCAATCACTATCGGCTTTCTGGAGCTGCATTCACAGATTGCACCCACCTCTGCTGTCGTCCTGCTGCTGGATGGTTTCCTGACCTGGTGTTATCAATCAGAAGCTCTTCCTTCACCACAACTGTTTCCCTCCACCTTGGGAGCTAGCTAAGTCCATTCTGATTGGTTCATTGGCAAGCTGTTTACGTGTGTTACAGAGCCCACCATGCCCCAGCATTCACTGGCGTGTCACTCCGGGAAACCTGCGAATGTGTGTGACTTGTTTACCTACCACGGGGGCCGATAGCTATTTCTGTCTGACTGCCATTTAATTGGGTGGAGCCTATGGTTTTAATTAGATGGGCCATCGCTAGTATTTCTGACACTGTGAACTCTATATTTATCTTGTCAAGCCACATAGAAACATAAAAATTTCCAAGACAAGAATATTACACTATAAGTGCTTATAATATCAGCCAGTTCTACAAATCTACCACCATCTCACTCCTTCTTCTGTTCCTGCTTGTCTGTCCTTGTTTTTGCTTAAATCCTGAATTAAATCGAATACAAAGCAAGATATGCGGCAGTTAACCAGCAGATATGACTTCTAGGGGTGTGATCATGGTGTGATTATGGGTTGTATGATTCCTAGCTCCTATTGCTTCTGATTAGTGGTCAAATAAATGCAGCCTTAATTCCCATGCTGGCTGAGCATAACCACAATTGTATAAATGAATAGTTTCATCAGTCATCTGTAACCAGTAATAAAATAATAGAATAACTGATGGAAACATTGTTAAGATGGGAAATTCAGCTCTATATGTATTTGGGGCTTCAAGTCTCTCATTAATGCCGCTGGGTACCGTATAAATTCCTGCAGCCGAAAGTGCTTTTCTGAATTGCTGACATTAATAACATGCTATGATGTTTGTGTGTGTGTGCGTCTGTGTTTCTGTATTTGTAATTATTGCATTGTGAGGACCAGATTTCCCCAGCATGTGATTAAAAAGCTGCAGCTTTTTACCTTGTACCTTGTTCGCCCCCCAGAAGGATAACCTCAGTTTAACAAAAATCTTTGAATGTAATCAAAAAACCTAAAAATGCCAAAATTCTTGTATTTCCTTTGGTTACTTATGGTTAAGGTTAAGGTTAGATGGGGGTTAGGGTTATCATAGTTGGGATTAGGGCTATGCCCATAAATGTGTGTGTGTGTAGATCACTTTTGAGTACCAAAATGTCCCCAAAGTGCAGTAAAACCCCTACTTTTGGGGACATGTTTTCAGGTCCCCATTTGGAAAACCTCAATTTTATATTCTATGCCGTAAGTCTTGTATTTGGGTTGGTTACTTATGGTTAAGGTTAGGGCTGGGTTGGGGTTAAGGGTGTCGTGATTGGGATTAGGGTTTTTCCCCATAGAAATGAATGGAAGGTCCCCATTTAGATAAGTATTCCGAGGCTGTGCGTGTATGTATGTGTGTGTGTGTGTGTGGGGGGGGCACATTTCCCCAGAATCTGATAAAAATGTGCAACCTCTTACCTTGTGGGGACATTTTTGGTCCTCAAAAGCATAACCTCAGTTGTATAAATGAATACTTTAAGTCTAGGGTAGGAGTTAAGGTTCTCATAGTGGGGATTAGGGTTATGGCCTAATGTGCATACTGGCATGTAAATGCCCTTTAACAGACTGACTTACTTAGAACAAATGGCTGGACCTATAGTCAACAGATAATCATAAAAAATTGCCAATAATTTGGGAAAGCATATTTTCAATAATGACAGATAATTGTAATGTGTTTTATTTTTGTATGGAACCCAGTCAACTTTATGTATTACGAATTCAAATATAACACATAAAATAGCAAATAGTAATAAAAATGATGTTTGAAAATTTACTAACCTCTAATGTAAAATCAACAAATAAATTATATTGTGCTGTGTTTGTATGTTCTGAGTGTTGGACATTTTCCGCAATTAACCTATTCTACAATTTGTTTTTTGTTTTTTCTTTTCTTTTAGTACAAAGTGGGGATATTTACTTTATAACACTGGCAAATGAGGCTAAATGAATATTCATTACCAAAGGTAAAAATCAGCACACCTGTAACGTTTTGAACATTTTGGCGTGTGACAGGGAGAAACTCAAATTGCTCTTTATCATTGTCGCATGAATGGAAACTCACAACATTGATGCATGTTTAATCTACATTCATAGTTCTTTTGCCAATCACGTTGTCTGGTTCCGTCATACCTGGGCCATGCTGCTGCTGCCCAGTGCTGAGTGCCCTGAACACAATCAGGAGAGCCTCATTAATCACCAAGCATGCTTTTCTTCTGAGTAAGCTATTGTAATATATCACAAATAACTGAAATACCAGCCTGCTTCTTCCTGGAATAGCCTCCAGGCTCTTCATGACCCTGTACTCAATAAGTACTTATGGACTGGATATATCAGGCATACTGTATATAAATATAGTTCTGAATGTTAATATATTTAATGTATGCAAATATGCACAGTAAACAGAACATTTATTTTGCATATACATGCATTTTCTTGAATTCGATCACAGGAAAAAATGTATTTTGTCATTTATTATATTTATTATTTATTTATTGTTGGCTGTATGGTATTTGGCAGTAATTGCAAATGCTAAGACAGTGTTTTCCAATTTGGTCATTGGGGGCCCACAGTCAGTCACTCCCAGCTTCCTACCAGACTGTCTACATTTTTACTCCCTTCCAGCATCCTGCCAGCCAGCCCACATTTTTGCTCCCTCCCAAAATGTGGGTCCCCGAGGACCAGATTGGGAAACACTGCAATACGAGACAGTGCATGCATAATTTGCTGCGTATCCCCCAGCGCTCTAGCTCTCACGGCAAAGGACTATGCGTTTGTCTGTGACTCCCTCAGTGGCGGGCCTCCTACAGACTTTCAGCCACTCACTTGGGTTTGTTTATGGTCGTGGTGGAGTTCGTGCCCAGAACTCCCCCGGGGAACTCGCGGGTCAGAATCAGCAGTATCATATTTAATTAGCACCGCTCTCACTTGCAGCACCAAGGTGGCTCTCAAATGCATCACTGAAACCCATTTTAGTTTAAAAGCGCTGTGTTTCAGGGACTGGCCAGAAAGACTAATTGACTTTGCTTCCATTCAAGCTGTTCAGCTTGCCTTCTACACAATTTAACAGGTTAATTGGAGGGTTTGAGTGCTAAAATACTTTGCCTGACAATTTGTTGCCACCTCTGTTTCGGTCTTGATTAAGGTTTCTTCTTTGTTTTCCTTTTATCTGTGAGTTTATTTCCCTGTTATGATTTATTCCGGTGTTTTACCTCCCACCTGTCGGACTGAAGATTGCAGGCCCGTGGCGCATATTTTACCGAGGTATTCTCTAGAATGTTGCCTAGTAATGAACCATTCCAGAGTGTGTTTCCCAAAAGCATAGTTGCTAACTACATTAGCAACTTACATACAGTAGTTAGAACCATGCAACTGAATGAGTCTAACTACGTTAGTTTCTAACAGGAGCTTTTGGGAAACGTACCCCTGAGCTCTGAAGCAAGCAAGACCATCTTTTTCTCTGCTAGAGAATATACATTATGTTTGAACACTTCTTTTAGGAGATTCAGCGAAAGAACTTTGGTTTATATGACTCATGTGCTGTTTATTGGATTTTCCACTAACATAAGCATCATCTTCCTAAGAATGAAGACCCTTTAAGAAATTTATTTCTTTCACTTGCACGAAAAATGAGTTTATTTACCCTTACGAATTACATACCCAGAAAATCACCTTACAGTAATGAAAGTGCTGGCCACTGTCATAAAGTGTTCCTATTTTCCTTTCAAATTCTCGGGCTTCTCTAACGTCTTGAGCCCTGCCTATGTAGGCTGCTATAGAATACGACTCTCTGCTTACAAGCAAGGTTAGATTCTGCCCCAGTACTTAGGCTGACTGACTCCTAAGGTTCCCTTCTTTCTTATTTGTTTTGACACACAGTCTTTGCCTGGAAAATGTTCCCATACAATTACTCCCCATCAGTGGATGGGTTTGTCATGTGAGTTCAGTGCTTTCCTACTCCACTCTAAATAGGGCCAGTTCTATTGCTTTGTTTGAGGGTCTATCTGAGGGGGGTATCTATATTGACAAACAAGGGCTGTATTTAGTTGGGTATGGTACTGGTAGGGTAATAAGGGCAACAGAGATGACCTCTCTACTCATCCAGCAACATCACTGCTTCCTCCAGCCAATTGACATCCAATAGACCCGCTTTGGCCACACTGCACTAGAATACATTTATTCCATAGGCTTCTTGTGAGGAGGATCAGGGATCAGTAATGTGACCTTTTGTGATTCTCACCTCAAGCAGCCTGCCCCTGTCATACACTGGTTCCCTGCCTCCACAAACGATTGATTTGTCAATATGTTTGGGTTCGTCGTTGACCACAAGGAATACGGTCGATGCAACGGGCCCTAAATCAGATTGCGCACTCGGCCCTGTTCTTGCCTCCGGTCACGCATTCCCTGGTCTACCCTAGAAGCTCACGAACAGGAAAAGAAAAGTCTAAAAGAGTTTCGTGTGCATCGTGGGTATTGGGTGTGACAAGGTCATGTGTATCGGTAAACCATGAAGTGGAAACAATAGCCAAAATCGAAAGGGTCTGCAAGCTGTGTGAAATGGTCTCTTCGTTTTTTTTGGTGTCAGGTCTACAGAAAAGGCATCGAGGTTCATATTGGTACAACCTTGATGGTATGCGGGCCGCAGGATATTGCCAATTCCAGGACGTGATGGCAGAAAGTTAAAAGAGCAGAGCGGACAGAAAATCCCACAAGCAATTATCAATACGTGTCAAGCACAATTAGCAAACTCTTGGTGCTTTTCTGTGACCCTACCTTTTCAAATTACTGCAATTTCCTAATTGCACTCATGCCCTGTTCCTGTGTTAATTGGAGTAATTATTCCATTGCCTGCTTTTTGAGTGTCTGCCGTGCATTGTGCCGTCTACCTCCCATCAGGCACGGCATCAGCAGGGGAATGGCGGACCATATGGGCCTCGGAGGAAAGCGTATGTCTGGGGGGGTTGTGCAGCTCGGGGCAGTTGTCAGCACATGGTGGAGAATGTATAGTCCCCTGCCAAGAGGCTGCCTCACTCCCCCACATGGGGGGGGGGCAATCCTGGCCATTGAACAGAAGGTGAGCGCCACCCTCACCAGTAGGAGGCGATGACATACCACTCTCCCACGCCTGATTTCATGGTCATTTGCGGTGCCACCTCTTCCAAAAATGGTACGAGGCCGACAGTGACGTCACGGCAAGAGTCTGTTCAGCTCTCTGTAGCTGGGGCCTTGTGTTTTTAGCTCAGCATGCTAGCCCCCCATGCCAGACGCCTGTGTGCTGTTTGCTGCCACATGGGTTTGATCCCCAGCCGGGCCAAATACAGATGGAGGTAAACACACAAATGTTTTGTACAAACTGTTGTAAGATTCTATTTATATTATGTATCTCTGTGTAGCTTAGTGTAGTAGTTATTAGTTAAGTAGGGAGTTTGTTGAAGAGATTTTGCATCATGGCTTTTTGTTATAATATTCATTTCCTAACAGCACAGCACCTTCGTCACTTTTTTCTGTTGCCACGTAGTTTGTACTGTTCTTGCATCGTTTTCCCTAATTAGGATGGTTAACAAGATATGTTGTTTGTCCTCCTCACCAGACGGGGCAGCAGAGATGGTGGGAGCAAGAGATCCCCATAGAGGGGGTGATTCAAAAAGGGGAGCTCATCACCTATAACCTCACTGAGCTCATCAAGCCTGAGGCCTACGAGGTTCGCCTCACCCCCATCACTCGATTTGGGGAGGGCGATTCCACCATCAGGATCGTCAAATACAGCGGTAAGCTCCAGCGAATTCCCGCCATTTTTCCGGCATATTTCTCTAACGCTAGCGTGTTCTCACGGATGGAAAGAGCGTGATTTCATTCTACGTCAGAGAGTGCGCCATTACACTGGAAAAAAGGTTAGCACAAGACGTGTGTGACGAGAGGAATAGAGACTTGAAGGCCAGTCAGACTGAACGTGCTTTTGTGACGCTATCATTAGCGATGGCACTGCGGGACGATGGGAGGAGAGTCGAGGATGAGTTTCATGTAAATGCGATTGCCTGCCAGTAAAGGCATCCTTTGTGTATAGAAGCATGTCCTGTTCGAGTTAATCTTGATCCATCTTTCGAACCATCCATCAATCTCCAAAGCACTTCTCCTGATGAGGGCCGCGGTTGGTTTTATTCTTTTTAATAACCTATACTTGACCAAAACTATACTCTTGTTTAATATATCCCTTAAATGTTAGAAACTTTACTTTAAGTCTCTGTTTATGTAAGAAAAGCAAAGCTAGGGAATGTGGTAATACTTAAAAAAAAAAAAATCTCTCTCAGCCCGTGTTGCCAGTTGGTTTTTCAGAGCTGCTTTATTAAAATGAGAGTCCTGTGGAGCCTGGCGAACAGACGCTCTTGTATTTTTAACCAGCAATAATCAGAAGTAATATCTCTCCAGCAACTGGCTCTTTCATTGGTAATTGAACAAATACAATATAAATTCAGAAAAAAAAAACTTTTCACAAACTGACATCCTGCAACAGCATCCAAGTGTTTCCCACCCAGAGGACCTTGCCTGAGATGTGTTACATTGTCAAAACCTCATTTATACATTTTTGTTGTACTTTTGCTCTGTTCTTGGCATGAATCATTAATGTTTCTCAGCAGTGATAGTTATTGAACTACAGACTCACAGTTTAGTTCTTCTATCAGAAATCCTTCTTACAGACTTTGAACGATACATACAGGTTAATGTTCCATTTCTGACCTGTTGTATTGAATAAGGCCTAGATTTGCAAAATTACAGAAAGAAACATATATTTGCAAAAGGTCATTGAAGCTTTTTACATGAGCACAGTGTACTCATGCATGTATGAGGCACATTATTTTAGATGAATGTATGCCAGTGAGCTTAGGGCTTCTTCACTTTCTTGACATGAATGAACGGATGTTCAGAGAGTACTTCTATCAGGAAAAGTGGAAGAAGGCTTTGCTGCATGTGGAAACAGCTGGATGACTTACTGAGCAACTGCATGGGTACGTCAGGCTTTGAAAGATTCAGAAATTCTTAGGAATGTGGAGAACATTTCCAAAAGTGCAGTTAGGTTCTAAAGTCTATGGCCGCATCTCTGGCATGGTCTGAATGGAAGAAGGTAATTTTGAGGGTGATGTCTTAAGCCAATCGTTTTAGAATAGATAGAATTCTACCTTTTCAGAAAGAATTCTACTAATCTTTTCACTAATTTGTTGTTTGTTTATACCCCTGGTATGGTCAACATGGGGAGTCATTCTACAGCATTATTTTGGAGTACATAGTCTCTCACCTTCAGCAGTTTTCACAGGTGTGTTCTTTGGCTTCCAATTATCCTTAATAATGGTACTCTTCCTCAACATAGAGCTCAATTTCTGAGAAAACAGGCCATGCACTTGATTGAATGTCTCTTGTCATGTGATTAATTCAAGGCTGGTTTAGCTCCTCTTTGAAAGACTGAAAGGAACTGAATAATTCTTTCAAGAAACATCCTAGTGACTTCAGCTTTGCTTCTGAGCCTGCTTTGAGACCCACTGCTTAAGTAGAAGAACAACCTCAACATCAAATAGATATTTATAATGTAACAGGGACATCTGCTGGTTGTATAAAATATATATAATCCTAAAATTTGGGTGAATGGAAGCTCCCAGAAGATTTGAACAGACAGCAAATTGACCTGCAAAAGTAGCCTGTTAAAGGATTTTTTTTTCCTACTGGCAACAGTTCTGAGAAACACACTGGCCTTCTGCAGGACCAGGGTTATCGTCCGCTCCATAAGTACCCAGGGAGAAGGACTGAGCAGAGCGATGAATGGAAATCCCACTGGTGGTATCAGTAGATACTGAAACACTGCCCCAGTAGAGCCGACGGCAAGGAGAGCCAAGAGTAACTCGGTGAAGGGAACAGCGAGCTCAGTGAAGCAGGTCAATATCTCAGAAAGTCAGCGTGGATTTCAGCACAAGCTGAGTGCAGAACATCAATACCTGTTCCTGGGGTCAGCGTAGTTTTATGGGTGTTTTGAAGACATAAAATAACATACTTCAACTAGCTGTGGACAGCAGAGATTCATTTATTTACTTTTATGTGATTAAAATATAGACCAAAATACCATGTTTTGTTTTTTTTGTGGTTATGAAATGGCTCTTTTATTAACTGATGCTCAGTTATACAAATGCCTGCTATGAGATCTTGTAAATTATGGCTATGGATGTAGGTATGATTTTAAGACTTCATTCATTCTGATGCTGAAGGAACAATATTTCATCTTTGTCTCTAGGCATTGCATCGGCATCATTAATGTGAGGTCACATGTCCTGATGCTGCTTTGGTCTTTGATTTTCACCCGCCAGTGATTTAAACTCACATCTCTTCTAAAAAGGAGCGAATGTCATTTATAAATCATCCTGTTGTGTTGCTTTTTATATAACGGGGTCCAAAGAGATCTAGATAGCATTTCAAGGAAATAACATATCTACCCAGAAGATGAGATGTGTGCTTGAAAATAAATGTTTTGACTACTATTGCAAATACTTCCAGAACTTTGTCAGAAACACATTGTGACAGATCCAGCAGAGACTCATCTGCTCTATTATCATCTTAAAGAATGTGATGCACTCTCCGAATATCAGAAATGTCAAACTCTCGCAATATTTTCTCATGCGTCATGACAGCTAAAAACAGTTGCCATGAGCTGACATGACCTGCATGTCTTTATGACACGTGTCAATGGCAATGTCGTTCACAGCGTTCAAACAGGCCACATCAGCGCCCCCAGAAACACTTAGACGCCGGTGAACTGCAATTCCCAGAATTCTTAGCCAAACATACAGTATGCATTAGCTTATCTTTTGAAGTACCTGGATTCACACCCACAAAGTCACCTTATTAACTTCTGTCATCAATGACTAATTGAAATCATGGAAAGGTGACCTCACCAGAGGTCACCTGTCCCAGTAATCCCTCCTAGCCCTGTCCACCCAATGCAACCTCTGCTCAAGGAGACTCCCATCTGTACTCCAGGGTGGATTTCTCTAGTTCACAGGCCCCCAGACGTGACTGGAAAGTTAGGGGCAGTCGCTGACCTTACCTGTCGACCTTTCCCATTGAGCTGGCACTCCTCCTCCTCCGTTCTTCCTCTCATGGTTTTTGCCAGTCGCCTACGGCGGTGTGTCCAGAGCACCCCCAGCCAGGATCGTTTTCCATCCTTAGGATTTCTTTCCCCAGAACTGCACACATTTTTATGTTCATCTTTCGACTTGTAGTGCGTTCCCAGTCAATGCTATTCACACAATTAATTAAGCGATGCATTAAGAGCCCTTATTTCCACCCGGAGGCCAGAGAGACACTCCATTACAGCATTAGCCAACTCTTATGGAGTTCTGCTCAATGCCACTTTTCCAGCACTGCTCTTTTTAACACGTCCAAGTGGGTCGTAACTCAATGGTGGTTTTTTCCCAGGGCCGTTTTAAGGTTGATAAGCCACCACAAGTGCGAAAACCTCTAGGAATGGTGCCATTAGCATGTGGTGTCGGATTACTCTCCCGCACCCGTCCAGTCACACACCTCTCCAGTCATCCCTCCATCATTGCGTGCCATTTTTTCTGTGTTTACATACAATTCACCTCTAGTGGATTAGTATAATTTGGGGTAGTACTGTATATGTTCTGATCCAAAATCATCGTTTTTAGGCTAAAAAGAAACATTTTCTGTTGTATCAGGAGATGTTGTCATGGATGCATTTCGCCAAAGAATAAATTAAAATTAGATGAAAGGTTTGGTTCAGAAACTAAAATTGGATTTGAACATCAATACTTCCATCTTCCACTTTCTACAAGTCATTTTCCCCCAGAACTGGATATTCTTCTTATGTTGATTCACTCACTTGCTTGACGGGTGCTCACACATCCGGGTTTTGTTATTGAGCTCCAATTTCCGCACGGAAGCCTGAAATAAAAAACAAGAAGCAGTACTCGCAGCACAATTTAAAGACACCTTTTTCAATCAAAGAGGCTTTTGGCACGGCTCACCGAAGCCCTTAGATAAGGCGACACCCTGGCAGATGAGGACATCTTGTATCGAAGGATCTCTGTCGGCAGCTAATGCGAGACTTCAGATAGATGTTGGTTATCATACAGGTGGGTTTTGCGAAATTCAGTCTGCTCCATGACCAGAGTATTCCCTTAACAATCAAAAGGAGCTTCGGTATATCAGTGACGAACAGAACTAGATGTCTAGCTGAATGATACACATTCATTCCTCCAGGATTATCATGTAGCCTTCATGCGAAACACACCGTAAGCACAGGAGGGTCTGGTTCATGACCAAGTGTGTCCTTTAACGAACCTCAGTCTAATTATGGTGGCTTTCTTTCATTGTGTTTAATCTTGCCTCACACGCCCAGTGTTTACATGATGTTTACCATTCCAGTGTATTTTCAGATTAAATAACTCATTCATACAGCATATCATAGCACATATTAAATTATTTTGTTGAAACATTTGGTACAACTGGCGAGATGATATATTTCCCATCTTGTACTTGACCGTGCTTTTTTAGATAGAGGCATGCTGGTTGAGCATGCCTCTATCTAAATAGTCCAGTATAAACATCACCTGACTGGTTTTGGCACATTATATGCTCCCATGTCTGCACCCCCCCCAACTAACTCATTCAGTACCTTTTATTCATTAATAAAACCTCATTAAATTAATAATAAGTTAATTATTTAGTCTTTGTATGCAATTTTTTCATAACGGTTAATAATCGTATCTTTATGACACTATTTTTGCAGGTTCCTAGGGGTAATATTCTCATCTTAAGCCAGCTGTCATTATGTGCATTATTCTTCATTACACACCTTTAAAATGACCCAAATCATTAAAAAAAACATCTATTTTTCTCTTCTTTCACCAGCTCATACCTACCTTTTCCGAGTGTCGCATTATTTAGACACAGTGATAATTACATTTGACAGAAATGACAGAAACGTGGTATGATTCTGTTACCGGGAGAGATTACATTTTATTTTGATTAAATGAGACCGGGCCGAAGTAGAATGGCAGTAATTACGGGCCGGAATTAAACGTCTCTTGGCGAAGGACATGGCGAGACAAGATGGAAGGACAGTCGCACTGAAGAGGGTGGGAGGGAGAGGAGGACAGAGGAGGAGAGACATGTCTGGGAAGCCGGCATCCGTCGGCTTTAATAACATCCCCCTCGACAATGTAGTAATT
The DNA here is from genome assembly GCA_026774425.1 of Petrocephalus zakoni. NCBI lineage: Eukaryota > Metazoa > Chordata > Actinopteri > Osteoglossiformes > Mormyridae > Petrocephalus > Petrocephalus zakoni. The sequence goes on from JAODKN010000027.1 coordinate 3,548,773, forward strand.
GGAAGGTCAGTGGCTGAGAGTCTGCTTTTGTCAGCTTGGTAGTTTCTTCAACATGGCCTCTTGACCTCCTGCTGTGCTGTTTCAAAGCAAAACTGAAAGGTAAAATAAAGGAAGGGGTCTTTTGTTTGTCCTCGGGCTGCAGTATGACATGCGGGGCCCTGCTCTCTAAAGCAGGCTGACTGCCGGGGGCTTGTGTGTGCAGCTTCTGGCATCCAGTGGAAACTGGGCGGAGCTCCACTTGCCTTTCATCCTCAGTGTCTCTGGCAGCCGGCCACGGCCGCGGGATACTGGCCTATGGCATAGATCTGGCCATAGTGACCGCCTCGCCTCTCTTGAGGATCTCCGCTACCCTCTTGAGTTTCTACATGGTGTTTCCTGCTAATGCCAGCCGTACATGCCACTGCTGTATTAGCGCGAGGTCCTAAAACAGCAGAGCTCTGCTTTCCGAAGGGACATGGCATCTCGAATGGTAGCCGAATTCTTTGTCACGCTTCGGGAAGTTTGGGTAAATCCACAAACCGTGGGGGCTGGTCCGGAAACAGCGGGAAATGTCATGCCCACCTGTATGTTGAACATCTGTCGTTCCCAAGCAAGAGAAGAGAACTGAGCTGCAAATCAGTATCAAATGGATTTTCACAGATCAAACCCTTTCCTCATTCATTGCCTTCATCCTTTGCTCCATCCATCATCCCTAACCACTTTCCCAGAGCTATGGCTGAGGCCTAACCCAAAGCCCAAGGCAGGGGACACTCTGCACAGGAAGTCAGTCAATTGCAGGGCACACTCCTACACACACTCATTTCTTATAAATAAATCACTTATGTAGTGAATGGCTTGTGTACCTCTAAACCAGTAAACAGATATTTATGTGGCCTCAACAATTAATTGCACTAATTCCCAGCAAGTGAGCCCAGAGCATAACAAGAGACTATTAATTAGAGCTTGTGCAAATATGCCGCATATTTCCAAATAGGCAACAGCTGCTGATCAGTACAGAAACACTCCCAGTCTCCTTCCCTCAGTCGGGAAACATCTGGGCGGGATGGCGGAAAAAAAAAGAACTGTACGCGCACGTACGAGCGCACACTAGAAGCACATTACAGAGAGGCAGCGGCATGGCGAGGCGACGCTCGCTAAGCGTTCAATCTGTTACCGCGTCTGTCCGATCCCATCATGGGCCAGGTAGACAGTGATCCCCTTTTTTTTTTAAACCGATGGCACGCAGTTAGGTATAGCAAGAAACAAATATGTGATTCTCCATCATTACATCCCCAAAAGTCTTCCTTGTCTCCATGTCTTCCTGAATGGCTGCTGGCTGCTTTTGGCCCATGGGGGTGTGTTAAAAAGCACATTAAGTCTCAGAGACAGTTGCTAATGGAGATGATTGATTGTTGTCGGCTTGCACAGTGCCACTGATAGCGTCCCCAAAACGATCGTGTCAGTGTTGTGCGACGTGTTAAATCTGTTTAGGCAACAAAGTCATTTCCAGCCGTTGTATTAAAGGACTTTCTTAATGGTAGCCCTGTTATGCCAAGAAAACACCCAGAATCAGGATGAATAAAGCACTTTTCTGGGTTTGCCTCATTGCCTCATTAATATGCCATAACTTTTTAATCATTTAATTTTTTATGCATGTGCTTAATGCATATGGCTTTTATGTTTCTTAGATTTTTCTGGTGATAAAACGTGAACTGTTTTACTTGTTGTGCCTTGATTTTCATCCTGGAACTACTCAGAAACACATGGCTCCTCGGTCCTGTCATTATTATTTTGATTTGTACTATATGTTGTGTGTGGGTGAGCTCAAAGACATGCCTGTGTGTTTCCATTGTGTGTTCTGGTGAGTTTGTGTGCTTACTGGGGAGTCTGAGTGTGTATGTGTTTTCAGTCTTGGATGTGTGTGTGTGTGTGTACATGTGCGTTTGTATGTGTGTGCTTGCAGTCTAAGAGGCTTGTGCGCCTGTGTTCTGTGGGTTGTTTTTCTGTGTTTGGGTGTTTTCAGTCTTAGATGTGTGTGTGCTTGCAGGCTAAGAGGTTTGTGTTTCTGTTTGTGCTCTCAGGGTTATGTGTGTGTGTGTGTGTGTGTGTGTGTGTGCGCGCGCACGTGTCTCCTGGCTTTGATTCTCTCTGCCTTGCTCTGATTAGCTGCTGGGACTCCCATCAGATTGGTAACTATAAGCGGGTGACCAATCTCTCGCCCATTCTTGTCTTGAGGTCCTGTCTGGAGAGTCATGCTCTATCAGTGTTTTGTTCTTCAGCAAGCAATGTAACCACACAAGTATTCGGACAGTAGATGTGGAAGTCAGTGGAAACATTATCTGTGTCTTTCTGTGTTGTGTGAAGTTAACTAAGTATTGGTGCTTGACAGAACGAACTACAAGTGGCTTCAGTTGGTCCATCTCCATTTGTTTCAAGTGCCTTCTGATTCATTCCCATCATGCACTGGGCTCCTAGGCTTTGTCGAGAGTACGTCTGCTGTTTCTGCTACAGCTATTATGAATTGCACTAAAGGAAGGTATATTTATGCACAATTAACCTCCATTTATCGTTCAACATTAGTATTACCTTCTCCTTATAACCCCCTGCTTGCCATCCATGATAAAGTAGACATTACTGCAATACATTTGCACTAATAAATATTTCATTAGCTTAAAAGTAATAATATATGACAAAACTTATACATCAGTTCTTTATATCAGACATTAAGTGATAAGCATAAGTGCTGTCTTTCTTTTCTGTTTAGTTCAGTTTGACCTTTTTCTAATACATTTTTTTGGGGTTTGTTTTACAGCTCCAATCAACCCACATCTCCGTAAGTATTCCTCTTCTTACCTTCTAGTGTAAGACAGTTGTATAAGCTTTGCAACCACTGATATTTGTGTAACTGGGATGCATTTTATTTTTATGCCCTGTAGTGTTTTATTTAACTGTGAGACATAACTCAGCACTTAAAAATATGTATCTCTTTCGAGTTTGCCTGGCAGTTATCGCAGACTGTTGATTGCTTTGACTTTCTGCTCTGGAGTGAATGTCAAATCACTGATGGGTGCATGTGGAGAACCTGAAAAAAAATGCAGGGGCGGGGGGGGTGCGTGGAGGGGTTCCCGACAGGCAGTGAAAATGACAGCATCAGTCAGCCAGTGCGATTTATTGCTGAAGCACTAATTCACCCAGGTGGTTAAGGCGTGGCCGGCCGGCCGGCTGGCTTTTGGGACCATTGTGCAGGACGCTCAGCTTATTAAGCCATGAAGCAGAATAAAGCACACTCCTTACTTCCCAAAGCAACCACTAACATTTTAGAGCCTACATCAATTTTTACAAATCGGTACACATACTTCCAGGCCTGATTTTCAAAGTCATAGAAGACCTACTTAGCTATCTTTCTTTGTAATGAGAGTATGCGATGGGTCCGAGAAGTGCAATTCCCACAATGTTTAGTAATATTAATAGTAATGTAGTAGTAATATTGGTTATTCTGCCTTACATATTTACATGTACAGCCTAGTCTTTGTTTCTCAAATAGGAACCTATGAGGTTTTCCCCTACATTTAGCTCATGCCACTGGCTGTAGGTCATGGTCACCAGTGTTGAGTTGACCCAAGAGGAGTCTAAATTGTCAACTTAAGGGGCACAGGCCCATGTTTAAGGCAATTCTTCTGAAAAAGAAATATTATTAGAATCCTTAAACAGATATGTATTAGTTCTTGAGTCGTCTTTGTACTGTCTCCTGGGGTGGTCCCGGGAGAAGGTGTGCGTAACCAGGTCTCCCCATCGTCCCAAACAGGAGAGTTTCACTGCAGTTTCGAGGAGGAGCCCATCTGCATGTTCACCCAGGAGAAGGGCGACGATTTTGACTGGACCAGGCATAGCGCAGCCACCCGGGACACCAAGTACACCCCCAACACGGGGCCCAGCAGCGATCGAAGCGGATCCAAGCAGGGTGAGCAGGTCACCCAGAGGGCGGGTGGTAGCTTTCTCATAATTAAGCGGGTGGCTGCCTAGTATACAGGCTATATTCTACGGCAATGTGTTGACGAGACGCCTCGAGGTCAAACTGTTCACCGGCATGCAGACTAAACAGGGTATATAACTTGCCTGCATACTTCATCCCGTTGACATTACCGTCTGTACCCCTCCCCCAACCCCCCCCCCCTGTCCAATACAACAGATGTTGCCTTATTACCTTCCTCCAATTTCTCATTCTCCCGGCAGCAAGAAGCTGGGCAAGTGAAACGACGAATACAAATCAGCTCCCCATCGGGGCCGATGCTATCTGTTGGCAGAGAGGAGTTTTGTCGTACGATACAATTTCATACACAGATCCGGTGGATTGGCTTCTTCCACCTGGGCTGATCTGGGGAACTCTACGCTGGCACTCTGCAGTCAACCACCGTGCTCAGCGAGGAGTCAAAAAGCAAACCCTCACACGTCGCGTGGGCACTCTGTAATGTGTTTGAAGCTTTAAGGATGTGGTGTGCAAACACATTTTCCCTGCCCTGGTTTTCAACTTTCATAAACCTGGGTTTTCAGGTGCTGTCAACGAAGCGCGGGGTTATTACGCCAGCCGCGCGTGTTTGTTTTTCATAGCGAGCAGATGGTAGTCGCCGGGGACATCGCCATTTACCGTGACGTCCACTTCTCACCTGCGAGAGGTGCTCTGTGACAGAGAACGCAGTGAACTTAAAAATCATGTGTGCTGACCACTGGATTGGGTTTTGAGTGTCCTTCTCATTGAAATTTATTCCTCTGGAGATGTTTAGTTAGTTAAGCAGGAGCTGTTTGAAGGTAGCTAGAGGCAGCCATTAGACCTAAAATTACCAGTACATGAGACTTATGATTCTGTTGATTCCCCACTGTGCTCAGTGGAATGATTCTTTTTCACCCTCCTAGTTGTGTAGTTCTCTTGTTTGCCATCAAACCCATTATTACTTTTGTTCATTCTGTAACTTTGTTAGGCTCCTTCTGCCACATTTCACCTGCCATTGCCCTGCCCACCGTGTCTCCATGGCGCCGTGAGAAATGTTTCAGATTTGCAGACTTCCATGTCTCCGTGGAAACACCTCAGCCGTCAATTAGCAAAGGGCAAGTGTAATGAAATATAAGTTTCTGATGCCGCTGGGCAGTTGATGTCCACTCAAAGGAGAATAGGGATGTCAGGCATTAATCTACAAAGACCCTTAGCAGTTGTATGTAGCCTCTATTCATTAATATTTGAAGACAAACCCCTCAAAATCACATGTGACTGGCAGGATTCCTGAGGAAGACTTCAGTTGATGTTTCCCCGTCTATATTGGGCGCATGGCCATCGATTGGCCAGTAAATAATGCATAGCTCTAAAGTCCCATGGATTTAGAAATTCATGCATATTGTCCAGGTTATTACAGCTAATATTCCATGTGATTTTGTGATTATCTGTTACTATATTTGACAGAAGATTGTCATTAGGCAGGAAGGTTTTCATGGGTGGAGTTTTCAGCATGTCAGCCCAGTGTTATGTTATCACATGACAGCGTCTGGTGGGCTGTGCTGAAGATGCAACTCGCGGGACAGTTGGCAACATGCTGCATGGGGTCGATGTGCAGCCCATAGGTGTCTGGCTCAATTCCCAGTGGGGACATGCTTTTGGAAAGGGTACTTCGCCTAGATTACATCTTCAAATCAAGCTACATAATTAGCTAAAGTTTTAAATTGATCTCTGTGTCAACTGCTTTAGATGAAAGTGTTTCTAATGATAATAATTTGATTTCTGAAATGTCTTCTTTTGAGGCCCTTGAAAAATGTTTGAGAAAATGATGAGGGCGAGCTCCCCACATTTATTGGCAGACAAGTTACATCAAAACACGCTTAAGTTCAACTCTATGCAAAATGTTACTAAATGGGAAATTGTGGGTATTTGATTGAGTTGACCAAATATCATTGTCTATTAGTGGTTACATCGATCTGTAAAAAGTATGGTGCACACAACCCATAATGCATTGTGTGGGAGGCCTGGAATATGTGGCAGCCGAAATGTGTCTAAACCAAAAATATGGCCTTTGGGGAAAATGTTGGAATATGAGATGGGAATTGCAAGAGCAGGGTGACAAATGGTACAGAAACTCTGTCTTAATAAACAATATGGTCCTCACTAGGTACTGAGTGGGTTCCTCCCCTCTGAGGATACAGATGAACAACTCACTGACATTGAGGTTTATCAAGGATATTACATAGTGCACCACCCTGCACAGACTCACTGAAAACAGGGTCCTCAAGGCAAACATTTAGCTAATTTTGCTTGTTAATTCTCTTTCCTGCTAGAAGGTTGTCATGGTTCCTGAGGATATGAGTTTGATCACCACAAAATCTGTAGCAATCAGCATTGAGATAAGCTGCTGTTTCCCACCAGATTGATGATTCCTATTGCTTTCTCTGGATCTGGCATGGGTCGTTAGTACTTATCATCAATATACATATATATATATATGTATTTCTTCTTTATTTTTTTTCCTCCACCACACAGGCTTCTACATGTACATTGAGACGTCTCGACCTCGCTTAGAGGGGGAAAAGGCACGTCTACTGAGCCCCACCTTCAATGTAGCCCCTAAGAACCCCTACGGGGCCACCATCTCTGCCTACTGCTTCAGCTTCTTCTACCACATGTATGGGAAGCATATCGGTGAGCAACTCTTCCGACTATTAATAACACCAATAGAAAAACACATTACTCATGATACTCTTTTCTTACCACAAGTATTTGGTATCATAGTGGATGTTACTAGCAGCTGCAGGGTTCAGGGCAGGAGGCCGTCCTCACTCTGTGAGCGTGTGTGTGTGGTTAGCATGTTTTTGCCAGGTTCACTCAGTTTGTGTGTGGAGTTAGCATGTTCTTGCCATGTTCACGCTATGTGTGTTTGTCTGTGTGTGTAGAGTTAGCATGTTTTTTGCCATGTTCACTCTAGGTGTGTGGAGTTAGCATGTTCTCGCTATGTTCATTCTGTGTTTGTTTGTGTGTGTGTGTGTGTGTGTGTGTGTGTGTGTAGAGTTAGCATGTTCTCGCCATGTTCACGCTGTATGTGTGTAGAGTTAGCATGTTCTTGCCATGTTCACATTGTGTGTGTGTGTGTGTGTTTGGCATTAGCATGCTCTCGCCATGTTCCATGGGCGTCCTCCAGGTATCCAAATGCATGCAGCTTGGCATCTCTACATCACGCATAATGTGTCACTGTGTGCCCTGTCAGGGCCTGGCATCCCATCTGTGGTGTTTCCCAGCCTTGTGCCCTATGCTACTTGGGATGGGTTCCAGGGGTCATGTGATCCTGTAGTGGGTAAGCAGCTGGAAGCTGGACAGGATAGATATACAGTGATTTGTACTGTCACACCTATAGGAACGCCTCATGCAGGTAACACCCCTTATAATTTCATGCTTAGGATCAGCCGTGTCCTGTATAACACTGCGTGCACATATATCCTTGAACAAATGGAACGTAGCAATCGATTGTGACATGAATGTATAAAATAACCCAGGTTGTTTCCAAAACATGAA